>CABFVZ010000727.1:134348-152606 GCA_902151445.1 Timema monikensis | reverse complement strand
GTGATTTTTAAAACTTATTTATTGTTGTGGTTTTTTCATACTCTCTCCAAACTGATGGTGATTCTTATTTGTAAAGGCCTACTTTGATTATAATATTGAAGTATTTTAACATATCGGGTTTACATATATACATTATATTATTTATGGTCTTACCAATTAAATTAGGCCATTAATATTATTATTATTATTATTAGCACCGCGTCTTACTACCCGTTCGGGTTATACGCACTTACGCTAATGTGTAATGGTAGGGTAATTGTGAGATGAAATGAAGAAATGAAGGATCTACAGTTTAACGTGGAATCCGAACCACGGTGGAGGCCTGGCTTTCCCCACATTCACAAGATGTCTTGCCAGAGGTGAAGGAAGGGTTTGGAAATCAGATAAATCTGTGCCGGGACCGAGGATTGAACCCCGGCCGCCAGCACAGAAGTCTGACACCTTACCCCTAGACCGCCAGGTCACCGGGCCATTAATAGCAAGTGTGTTAAACCTATTACTGATAGAAAAAAGTCAAATATCATGTCAAAATGAGAAGTTTCCCCAGCACTCAATGAACCAACATACAATAATATTGCCTAGCGCCTGTAAACTAGACTGTACCGGGTCGAGCGCGCGGGCTTGAAAAATAGAACCAGTTCTATCTTTCAAGCGCGCGCGCTCGCTCGCTCCAGTGTGGCCACCTCCCATTACAACCAATGTGTTCTATTTTATATTTTAGTCGCTCGCGCGCTCAGTCTGGCCGTACCCTTCCTCCACGTAAATTCGGCTACTCTTATTACAAAATCCAACCTTCCTCATCTTCAGCTCATTAGCATAATTAGTACATATGCGTACAACCCAAACGTGATGGTAAAAAGATGACCTCACCACTGGACTACAAACCGAATAAATAAGAGATTTACTGCCTCTATCTTTACAATGCTTCTTATAAAAGGATTATTGTAAAAGATTTAGTTAATTTTATTTATTATAGTTGCTGGTCATTTTAACAGTTTCTTTTAATCCTTGATTTTTATTACGGTACTTTATCCTGGTACTATACAGAAGCATTGAGTATCATTAATTAAAGATCACAAAAAAGGAAAAACTAACTAGCTTTCTAAAAATGTTATAGAGCTATTTCTTTACCTTTTTGTGTTTATATATAAAAATTGGATGTTTTATCAATATCCATAATTTTTTTGTAAAGTTACATCTAAAATTTATAGCTCTTCGTAATGAAGTAAAATGAAATAATTTATATTATTGCGTTGTCAATAGCAGTTAGTAGAAAGAAACATATAATTTCCTTGGATAGCTGAAAGTGTATTATCTTGATGTAGGTCTACATTAATATGCACGTACATGCACATGCATATGTATATATACACACTACGCGACAAAAATGCACTTTCTAATAGTTATTTTAAAATAAGAATGATAAACTCTCCGAAGAGGGCTAATAAACTCAAGTCAAACGTGTTCACTTATCTGTAAGTTCTGTGTGGGGTATAGGACGTTTTATTTTCCAATTACTGTTACGTGTTTAAAATGCACTTTCTAAACACAACACACAGTTTGTTATCAGCTATGGCTAATACTAACATTAGGCTCTAGTGTGGTGGATTCAACACGTCTCATCAACGAGTTGATCTAGGTGGAAAGGATTAATTGGGTTGGTTAGAGGAAGTTCACCCACAATAGTTTAGAAAGAGGTTGGGAAAACCACAGTGAAAATCCCATTCGTAAATCTATATCAAGTACATCTGAATGGATTCAAGCCACGGCCTGCCCGTCAACTGTGAGCAAATGCGATGCGAGTCTAACTTCTTAGACTCCTCGGCCACCACTACGTATATTAACCAGTAACATAACGAATTCCCTCTAATAGGTATCTATCTTAGTCGAATAATGTTGTGCACACCTAAAATTTTTGATAATGAAAATTGAATAGGGGTGTGCGATTAAACATTTTTGACTTGGAGTTGAGTCGAGTCGAGTCGAGTCGAGTTTGAATGAAAACATTGGATTTTCTCCGAGCTCGAGTAAAATAGAGCATTATTTGAACAAGAAACATTTCAAATAGAATCTCTGTAATGGATCAATGAATAAACCATAAATAAATACAAACTTTTTTTAGAATTAAATTTGCTTATGAACAAATTTATTACCACACAAATTTGAATTCTTAATTAAAGAAAATATAAGTATTTTACAGTTTTTTTTACTTTGCAGATAGACTCTATTTGCATTGAAATTATATCTTAAAATTTAATAAAACCAATCGAACTAGGAATTTTCAATTTTTTTTAGTTTTGTAAGAATTTTAGCTACTTAAAATTGACTTGAACTCGAGTAATCGCACACCCTTGAAAATTAATACGGACATAATTTACGTTTTAAGAATAGTAATAAAAACATAAGGGTGGAATATTTTTTAAATAAATGCTTTACTTTTTTTAAAGTTTGAATTATTTACAATACTCAACGATATTCTTGGTAAGTGATTCACAGGGGGTGCATTTCCTAATTAAATCGAACTCGGGATCAACTATATGCGTCAATGCATACCGACACAACAAACATTTCCCTACACTCAACACTGTACTAAATAGTAATGCGGTGATTTTTAAATTTTGTTAATGGTTTAAAAATGTTTATAGTTACAAAATAGGGCTTTGCGTAAGTATGTATGTTTAAAGAGAGGATGGGTGAAATCCAAGTATTCAAATTACATAAGGTGCCGACTTCATTTATGACAATTATTATCCTTTTATTTAAACTAGTATTTTTGCTTGTTGATTCCTAAAGTGAAAGCAAAAATGTTTGCCACAACTTGACTCATACCTAGAAACGTTCTTTGTTTCTCAATACCAGCTTGAGTGTAGAAAAAAATAGGCGTTTAAAATGTTGGCAGAGATAATTTTACAAGTTGCATCTTGAAGGAGAATGTTAGAATAATAATTAACTAGGTATATTTGGTTGAAGTAATTTACATTAAACTGTAGTAAAAGTAAAAGCTATACCTTGTTAAAGTATTTGTATGCATACAGAGACCACCTTTAGGAAGGTCCAGTACATTCCAGGGGGGTCTGGACCCTCAGGATCCTCATGCTTTCTACACCCTTGTCGATTACTCTGTTGTTGAAGTTTGGAAACTCAACAATTTTTTTCTTATGTATTTAACAAACAGCCAGTAAATTTAACCGGTCTTGTCCCTTGGTGTTCCAAAAGAACTTTTTTTTTTTTTGCTTTAATTGTAATATAGAATTTAACCAAAGGTAAAAGTATCCAAAAGTTTATATAATTTTAAATATTAATCTTTTATTGATTTAAATGATGTGACTAAACGTGGAAAATAGGCAGACTGACTAAAATATTATGCCAAAATAGGGATTTACCGTAATCCAAAAATCTTTGCATAAAAACGATCATAATAGAAGTATAACGATGCAATATACATTATTACTAAACAAAATTTGTAAAAAAAGCATCAACGTTAAAAAAATCTTAAATGAAATAATGGCCTTTTATAGAGATACATATTGGTCCCCGTAATTACCAGCCATATTTCGATATTCTAATACAACAAGAAGTTTTTTCTAATGGATTGTGAAATCTTATACGCCTAAATTTTGGAACTAATTTTCAGTTTTTTGTGATGATATGGAATGGTCTTTGTAACTAATTGCAAGTCTATCATTTTCTTACCACACCAAAAAGGTTGTTTTCTATAATATTGGAAATTTAAATCCCCCCACTCCTACTCCCAACCCAATTCTATGACCCATGTTTTGAAATTAAAAATTTCAGACGCTACTGGTTATTTGGTGTTGTCCCTATACCTGTTAATAAATATTTCCTTTTTATATCACAAGGGAAACATTATATAATATTAACTTTGACATTTTTGGAGATAATGCCCATCTTCCTTTTTTCCGATCTTTCATTTTGAGATTTAGTTGGTTTTCATAATGTTTAAGGTGTATCTTATAACAGGCTAACAAATTTAAATCTCTAACCACAATGAGAAATAGTTTTAATATATATTTTGGAAATCCCCTCCAAATCTTTCACAAACCCAGAATTTTTAAAATTTAAATATATATACTATTTGGGTATTTGTCACTACGTTCCTGACAAGTCTATCTTCGCAATTAAAAGCTTTATTTTCTGTTTACACACCCCTTACTATTTCCATAAGTTCCAATTTAAAATTATCAGATTTTATGATACGGTACAGCTATCTTTCTGCTGAATGTTGTTATATACCACACTGGTAAGTAGTTATTAATTATTATTATTATTATTATTATTAGCAACACGTCTTACTACCCGTTCGGGTTATACGCACTCACGCTAATATGTAATCTTAGGCAAATTGTGAGAGGAAATGGAGGACCTACAGTTTAACGTGGGATCCGAACCACGGTGGAGGCCTGGCATTCCACAAATTGTGATTAATACACGTCTTGTCAGAGGTGAAGGAAGGGTTTGGCAATCAGATAAATCTGTGCCAGGACCAAGGATTGAAGCCCGGACCCTCAGCACAGAAGTCCGACACCTTACCCCTAGACCACCTGGTCACCTAGTAAGTATTTGTTTCAATTAGTTTTGAAAATGTGGAATCCAACCTCCCCCAATTTGCTAACTCAATTTTCGAAATTAAAGTTTTTAGAACTTATTTGACT
This sequence comes from Timema monikensis, assembly GCA_902151445.1. Lineage (NCBI taxonomy): Eukaryota > Metazoa > Arthropoda > Insecta > Phasmatodea > Timematidae > Timema > Timema monikensis. Next base: position 147,933 of record CABFVZ010000727.1, on the reverse strand, counting down.
ATCTAGAGTAGTACTTCTACATAGATGCCAAATTGTATTGTTCTACCTCACCTAAACTAATTTGTATATTCATAGCCCCCACACCCCAATTTCCCGGAGAAATACTTTGATTTCTGGTATACAAATTTTTCTATCATAAGGTAAAAAGAACAAAAAATATGAAAATTGTAAAAAGGTATAGCTTATAAATTGGTTTTTAAAATAAGATTATAGAGAGTAAGTGAAACGGGTAAAAGGTGTAAAACTGTTTAAAGGGTAAAAGTGCAGACAGGGCAATAAACCAAAAAAGGACAAAGGGGAAAAGAGGATTTTATTTTAGGGTAGTAGGGTTAAAAAGTTGTAAAAAGTGCAAAAGGGACAGAACGGGTAGAAAGGTAAAAAGTTGTAAAATGTGCAAAAGGGATAGAAAGAGTATAAAGTGTAAAAAGTAGATCTAATCAAAAATATTAGAATTTTATAGTCCTTTTATCCCATTTACCCTTTTCCTCCGTTTACTTTTTTGCACAAAATGTGCTTTTCGCCATTTTATTCCTTTTTATTATTTTTTACATTTTTGTAACTTTTTTTGCATTTCTACACTTTTTGCCTTTTTGGCACTTTAACCCCTTTCAACCCATTTGTTCTTTTTGCCTTATTTAACTTTTTTTTGCCTTTTTGGCACATTTATCTTTTTGCCCTTTTTGTATTTTTACCCTTTCATTGCATTACTCCTCTTGTCCTACTATCTTTTTAGCAAGTTTTGCAATTTTGGCCCTTTTTATCCTTTTTGAGCATTTCCCCTTTTTCCTTATTGCCACTTTTTACATCTTTAACTTTTATATCCTATTTGATAATAAATTATTGACTTTTTACCTTTTTTACTCTTTTGGCACTTTTATCTCTTATATCCCTTTTACCGCTTTACCCTTTTAAGATCTTTTTAATTTTTGAAGTTTTTCCTTTTTCACTTATAGCCTTTTTAATTCTTTTATGCTTTTTATACTTTAACCCTTTTTATTAACCCTTTTCATCCTTTTTGATTATATTAACTTTTCAACCTTTTAGCACTTATTACAACTTTTTACATAAAGTTTTTCAGTTTTTCAATCATTAGAACAACTTCCAAATTGTTAAATATATCGACGCATCAACTTATTCAGGTGGCCCTGAATAATTGTGTTTTATTCTTTGCCTGAATCAGTTTATAAAAAGCTCATTCACAAGCGGTTCTTGTAATAGGATAAATTGCGAAAATCCATTTCTCACACCAATGGTCTGAAACCAGTCCTAAAAGTGCAAGGTTGTTAGAAAGTGTTCTAAAATAGCATTAAAAAAAAAGCAAATTTAATTACTTATCACGCATAATCTACCCTGATTCTCATTTTAAACCAAATCATGTGTGCCATTTTTAAAAGATTGTAAGGTTATTTGTCGTTTCAAAGAATCCCTCTATCCCTTTTAAACACAATCATCAGATCCCATATTTGAAATATTTCAAATTTAAAAAAAATAGTAATCTGCAAACCATCCTTAAATTTGGGGGCTAAAGACAAAATTTAAAAATTGAATGAAATCCATCAAACCCTTAGATTGGACAGACAGACAGACAGACAGAGAGAATTGTAAAATCCACTTTTTTTGGGTTTGGAATCACATAAAACATAGATTCAGCATAATCTCGAAGCCAAAAATGTTCATGATTATTTGATCACAATACTGTTTTTATTTTTAATAAATTAAAAAGCCACTTGGTTTTACTAGAGTTCAGGATTAGGAAAGAGTCAGGTAAAATTCTTCTGGACATTTTCCCGCATTTGCGTGGAAGAAGAGTGGGAAACCATTTAGGAAAAACACCCTCATACACCCAAATGATATTCGAACCCCAACGTCCCCAGCACCAGAAAACCAGACTAAATGAGCTTAACACGTACACACAGATGCTTATTGCATGGATGGAGTTGCATATCTCTTCAAAATAAATGGTATGGAACTCCGCACGGACTTTCTCACTCTATTGTTTAAAATTGGAGATATTTACTCAAAACTAGTAATATATGTGAAATGAAATAATATACAGTAGCAAACCCAAGCATAAATTGCACTATTACTTATGTAAAACATCTTTTGAGTCCCAGTTTTAAATTTATAGTTTTTTTTAAAGAATTAATGTTCTCATTTATATGTTTGGACCGATAAAAAATATCAATATTGTGTCCCCAAGGATCAACAGTTCGTATTAAAATTTTGACTTCTGGTTAAATTTTTCGACATTTTATTAGGTGTTGCACATCTTCATTTCATCACATTGCTATTAAATTCCTCATTTATAATAATGTTAATGGTTAAAAAATGTAAATATTGACTATTGAGAGTCTAAAATGGAGATAAATCATTGTTGTACAAACATTTCTTACTAAGATGTCATTAAATGGGGTCTTAATGTTGTCGTCTTAGTGTCTTTTCACCTACTTCGGCTTCTTCCGGCAAGCGGCGAACCTTCACGAAGGTTCTTATCTACGATCTGACAGTGGCTGCGGAAAGTTCCTACATTGTTAACACAACTATGTGCAATAAGCCAAAACTATAGATGAAGAAAACTTAATAATGTTGGTTCAAGAGTATGAATTCTTATATAATTTGCAGCATAAAGATTATGATAATAATCTCACTAAAGAAAATATTTGGAAGGAGCTTGTTGAAAAACTGAATGCAAGAGGTTTCTGTAAGGTTTCAAACTTCGGGACACTCATTCTAAAATATTTGTGAAACTTTTGATGTTCATCTTCAAATATATTGTGGAATTCTCCTTCTTTTCTTAACTAAACAAATTATAAACCCAGAATTCTCTTAGTATTCTCCTCCTTTTATCAAGTGACATAAGATAAAGCCCACATGCAACAATCGCATCTTCCTCTGTTTGATCTATGTCTACATTGCCGATGAGCAAAACAGTAGCGCTATCAACACAGTCCCAGCACGGTCCTACCAGTGTTAATCAAACTTAAGAACTCCAAATAATGAAAGAAAGACTTGCCCAGTAATTAATCAACACAAGGGAAGAATATACTATACACACATTGCTTGTTTCGCAAGCTTTCACGGCCATTGAAGTAAATCTCTTTCCTGTCTCTACTCGTGTTGATGAAATAACGGCTATCTTCTTGGATAACTTGTTGATTTTACCATTTGTCTGCAACACTTTTATATTAACTTACTATTTGGCCTGCAATCTGTTTAGCAGAATCTGTTTGCAATCATCCCTTTGTTAGTGAGGTGTATTTTTTTTATTTTTTTTTGCAGGGTCAAAGGCAGTTATAATAACGGTAATATTTTTTTGGTCGAGTTCATTCTACACTTCTTTGCGCATCAGAAGAAGAAGAAGAAGAAGAAGAAGAAGAGAAAGCACGTGTTGAAGCCACCATGCTGTTGGTGTTGAATGTTTTCTCCAAACAGGATGGCGAGGGAATCCAAGAACATCTTAATACGGTGAGTAGATATTGAAGCGTATTATAACTAAATATGTAAATTTAATTCTCTTCTTTGGAATATGCTACAGTATTTATCAAAACTTAATGTCTTTTAAAAACCACGTGTTTCACCCTCGGGAAAATCATGATTATATATCTGACTTCATCCAGTCACGGAAAATAAATCTTGAGGCAGATGACTCTTAAATATGCTGATATTAATTCTTTCTTTCGTTTCTGTTGTCATAAATTATCAAATTTTTATTATTTAATTGTAGATGTCTAATCTCTCTAATTGACATGCTACAAAACGTTACGTTTAATAATGATAAATGTTAAATGTTTACATGCATTCAAGCAAGGCCAATTTAAAAATATCTTTATTCAAAGAAACAAAAACCGTGCTTTTTGGAGACAGTTTTTCAGTTTCGGGTGGACCGGAATCTCAAACTACCATGAACTAATCTCATTATGACTTGGTAACAGTAAATGTTAGGTCGTCTTTGGTTGTCTTGAGATAAAGTTCTCGCATCAGGATCCGATATCCGTGGGCTTAAACCCAGCTGAGGTTGATGGATATTTCTTGAGAGATACAAATTAAAAATCCGTAGCACAACTTCCTTCAGAGGGGAAGTAAAGCCTTTGGTCCCATTTGGATTGTGGCATGAAAAAGAGCCCTGGAAGGTATGTTAAAATACCTTTAATGGCCAAATTTGTAGGCTCTTTCTAACTGGTTCATATAAATTATCATGTGCTGATATAATCAATAGGTTCAGAAAGTGCACGTTAAATATTATTATTATTATTATTATTATCACCGCGTCTTACTACCCGTTCGGGTTATACGCACTTACACTAATGTGTAATGGTAGGGTTATTGTGAGATGAAATGAAGGACCTACAGTTTAACATGGAATCTGAACCACGGTGGTGGCCTGGCATTCCACACATTCACAAGATGTCTTGTCAGAGGTGAAGGAAGGGTTTGGTAATCAGATAAATTTGTGCTGGGACCGAGGATTGAACCCCGGACCCCAGCACATATGTCCGACACTTTACCCCTAGACCGCCAGGTCACCCTGCACGTTAAATACCTCAAATAAATTAGATAAATTAATTATTAGTATATAATTGGCTTTCCACCTCTACAGTATGTCAGGGGTATATGTGAGCCCAAGTGAATCAGAATGTAATGTGGGACAGCGAGGTAATAAAAAAAGTATGTTTTAAATTATATAAATACAAATTCAATCCATTTAAGTGTTTAATGCGATTGAAAAGTATCGCCTTGTCTAAAATAGCTCGAAGTGGGTTTTGTATTCAAAATCATCATCATATAGAGATTTTAAATATATAGTAAACAGCTAGTCAAGACCTATACCAGTGGGCGTGCAAGATAAAGGTCAAGTTTGTAAGGCTGGGGCTTTTAGTGACGAGGAGGTCGGGGTTCAAATCCAGGCTGTATCTACTGAGGTTTTCTTTCCTAAATAAGAAGTAGTTCCCCACTCTATCCCCACCAAAATGCGTGTACATTTCTTCTCAATTTTACCGTCCTCATCCCTAAGCCACCAGGGTAGTTTGAATATCCTTCTCATCAGTACGTGAACGAAACTTGTGATGAGTATAGAGTATGTAACTAATTATTATGTAACTTCCTCCACTCCCTAGAATCTTCAGCTCTTTTGGACCAACATATCAGCAACTAGATAAAAAACAACTATGTTTTTTATTTGATATATTTACCTTTCACTTTATGAACGGACCGATTATATAAGTACTTAACTTATAACTAACTTGACTTATGAACAAACACAACATCCAGTCCCCGGTCGTTAATTCATCACTGTGAAAGAGAAAACCTCGATCTCACCCATTAAAAATATTTTAGTCATGCTGGGAATCGAACCCTGGAACCTTAGCTCAGTAGATAGACACGCTATATAAGTCCGGTGTAGTAGGGGGGAAATTATAGTGTACTAGCCCCCTTCCCCGTAAAAAAATATTGTAAAGAATCCTGTAAAACAAAGCTTCAAATCATCCATCATGTCAATATAAAAACAAAACCTTTTTACTTAAAAAAAAGAATACAGTCCTACTATCACTGTATAGCCCCTTCACTCTTTTTATCCTCCCTCCTTTTTTTATCTCATTCCTCTTTCCTCACCCCTCCCCCCTACCCCCTTCAACAACCCCACTTTACCTTCAACAACATTTTTTTTTCCAACGACTATATAATATACTATCGACATTTTTATGAGGAATAAATTTAATTTTCAAAATAAAATATAGCCAATGTTACTTGCTGATAATGTAGCTTTATATTGGTGAAAGAATTTTTAAAATCGGTCCAGTAGTTTTTGAGTTTATCTATTACAAACAAGAAAACAAAAAATCAAATCTTTCCTCTTTATAATATTAGTATAGATAATTTTATTGTATGCATTCAAGGTTTCTTATAACGTCTCTGGTAAATAAATCAAAATCTTTATCAGCTTTGATGATATATCGCATTACTGGTGATATTAGTGTAGAAGAAAACCGGAAACAAGTTTTGCTTTTATACGTTTATTAACTCAGAAATGACTGTACAAATAACCTTGTTTTTTATGTGTCTCGCAAAAAAAAAAATTCAATTGATTCTAACATAAATATTTCACCTTGACTCTCTTTTACTGCTTCAAATATTTTATAATTAATTTTATTCAATAAAAATCTATCATGCAATTTATAATTAATTGAAATCTATCATGCATGAAATTTCATTTTTCACTTAAATTTTCAAACATAAGCTATTTATTATATTTATAATATTTTAAAAGGGTTTTAGTGGTATTTAAAGTGAATCTAATATTTTAATGCAAATATTTTTTTTTAATATTTCTCAACTAATTCAATCTGTATTTTATTACATTAATTGTCAGTCCTTACACTATTGTCTGACTATTCTTAAAAAATGTTCTCATACTTTTTATAATCCAAGAAATTACTTTCTTTAATGCTTATCTTATCTTATCTTATTAAGAGTAGTACTAAGAAACTTTTGATAGCAATCGGGGTATTTTATAATTTAACAGATTTTATTTTCGTACTCGAACTGGTACTTAGACGCGATGAAAAACAAAATACAACATTGTCTCAAGCCCTGATTGTAGTCGAGTGGAAGAAGATGGAGTATAAAATAAATCTTTTAAACATTACATAGTGGTTCCAGTAAACCTTTATGACTGTTTTATTCACTCGACATCAATTACATTAATAGGTTTACATTCAGACCAGTCTTCTCTTTGCAATAACATGGCGTGTTTGTCCATTCAAATCGATCGTTTCAATTTATTTGAACATTTATACTACATTACTATTGTGGATTACATTTAACTTGAGTGACTATGTTCAATATAAAATAATTCGTTTACCATGATAGATTATGTTCAACATGAAGAATTACATTCAACAGCACATACTACGTTCAACATAATGGAATTCATTCAACGTTCAATGTGAAGGACATCGTTAAACATAATATACTATTCAACTAAGGGAAAAATACCCTTTGTATACTTGAAAGTTAAAGGTTGGGGTTTGAATCCCAACCGGGAATATTAAGGGTGTTTTTTTTTTAATAAATGGTTTGCTACTATCGGTTCACGAAACTGTTGGTACATTTAATCGAAATTATAACTTCTTCATCCTTACCTCATTAATGCAATTAAATGTGGATAGCCCAAACGGGTAATAAGATGTGATAAAAAAAATAAGACGATTTAATGTTATATTTATAGAATGAAGATAATACCTACAAACAATTAAAGTAATAATAATCATATAAATTATTTTATTATTCAATAACAAACCTTAACCCACTTCGGGGGCCGCATGGTCTAAGGCACTACTCATGCAATATACTAAGCTGCTGAAGATGAAGAGATCAGGGTTCGTTCCTGGTTGAGTGAGGATGGCTTTTACTAAATGGTTTTACACTATCCCTCCATGCAAATTCGGGTACACTTCCTATAAATTTGACCTTCTTAATACATAACATATTGGTGTAATTAGTACATAGGCGTACGACCAAAACGGGTAGTAAGACACGTTGCTAAAAAGATAAATAAAAAAAATAACAAACGAGACGAATCTAGGTCACAGTTGATCAATGTTTATCAGACCGTGACTATCCTTCTGTGTCAGGCATCTGATTTGCTTTAAAGGGAGAAACGTGTTATGAAATAGCGGGCGGCTCGACGACATGACTAGCTTTCAAACTCGCATTCACTTGCACACTTGAAAAATTGATTTTTTATAAGTTATTGAGAGAGGTTGTCGCCAACTTATCAATCTTATACAGGGTGACTCATAAACTCTATGCGGCTCTAATGGTAGACCTTTGTATAGCTTTTAACATCTGCAGTAGAATTTTCATAGGAATGGTCTTTTAGAGAAAACCAAAATATTTTTAAGGGGAAAATGTATGTTAAATTTTACTTTATTATAAATAAAAATACTTGGAGAGCTTTGAAATGTGGCGCTGGAAAAGACTTGAAAAAATCAGGTGGACAGACAGGCTGACAAATGAAGAAGTCCCAAGACGAGTGGGTGAGAAGAGAACCATTTTGGATGTGATTCTTCGGTACAAAGCAAATTGGATCGGACACATCCTTAGAAGGAACTGTCTTCTGTACGACGTCATAGAAGGAAAGGTTAAGAGAAAGAGGAGTTTAGGAAGAAGGAGGATTCAAATATTGGATGATTTGAAGGAAAGAATAAATTTCTGGAAACTGATGGAAGATGCTGAAGACAAGGGCAAAATAGCGGTCTAAGTTCACTGACAGAAGGATCAAACCTGCCGTGAGACAGAATACCTAATAATAATAATAATAAATAATAAATAATAATAAGTGTGAGTTTAAATATGTTGATAATATCTACCAAAAGTGAAAGCTGCAGATAACATAACTTGACGTATGAATACATAAAAGTAAACCTAGTAGCTTTTACTGTCAAATGTGTTCATTCATACGGAAATTTGGGTATAGCAACTTTTTTAAATTAAAAAAGAGTGGCTTTGAATGATATGCAAAATATATTTATACAGATAGGTGGTGTACTTTAGTAATTGTAAGTGAGTAATGATTTAGAGAAGACAAAGTTAGAATTTAGAAACATTATTTATACCCATATTTAGGAAAAATCCTGTTAGTACCGCCCAGTCAGTGGTTGAGCCCCGTTATCACCAACATTAGCAAACCAGACCAGGTGATCTAGAAGTTTTCTCCACGTGCCCACTATTGAGTGTATTTACCTTCATAAAATGTACACGTTATATACTGTCAACAATAATTTTTAATAAATAATACGATAATCCTACAATCGTACATACTTTCTCCATATTGTATTATATATTTAAGTTAAAGACAAAATTTAAAATCAAGATCAACATTTAAAATTTGGTAATCAGTAAACCACAATTAAACAATTTTCATAATATGATCACATGAAACACTCCTCAGATATAAACTTTAAACACATTTTGTTAGAATAATTTTTAATAGATTAAAAAAATGTTTAAACGTCAGCAATAATTAAACTAACGTCAATTTTTTTTTAGAAGTAAAAGGTACGTTAATATTTATCATAAAACATACTCCCTAAGTACCTATTTTAAACAAACTCGTTTGAGTCATTTTACAAAAATTTCAAATCTTAAAAAATAAAATCTCATAAGTATAATTACCTTTAATTTTAAGACTAAAATCAAAATCACGATTTTTTCTCGAGGTATTACCATATAACATCAAAATATTCAGTTTGAACGAAATCCAATAAACTGTTTTGCCTGAAGTCCCAGATACGGACAAACATATGGACATATATACATAGTGAAGAACGAGGTAAGCTACAACCGGAGTGGTGGGTTATAGCAGTCGGTTTATTTCAATATCAACCAAGTCAAAATACGTGTTATTGAGCTTAATTTATTGATTTTTGAATATTGTCACCATATGCCGAGTCCCAGAAACGCTGCGCATTCTCATTTCTCCATTATTACCATCCGAGAATTTTAAGCCGTGTCAAGTAATTTTTTCGTATTTTACGGTGTTTAAATAGTTAACAATTTTGTTATAATCTATAGTGTTGTTAACATTAAAAAAATATGTTTTTGATTTAATTTGTACTTTTACGAATAAGTTAATTATAATTTTACATTTTTTTCTGTGGTTTTTGTACCTTAAAACCTAGTGGGGTGTGTTGCAACAATGGCTACAACTTATTTTGGTGTATTAAAACTGTTATTTTTAATAACGCCTCTAAATTATTTTTATTATTAAGAAGTATTATATTAAAAAAAGATTAAAAGCATATATCTGTTCTACAGATAAGATAATGCCTAAGTTATATCCTCATAATGGTGATTTTTTCAAAGAACCTTATTATTTATTAGGTTTAAATAACCTACAATAAATAAACTTAATAAGGAAAATTTTTCGCTATTATCGTTTCTAAATTGACTTAATTATCTTAATATTGAGATTTTAACCTATCATTACTTTTTACAGGACCAATATGTTCGCATACAACAAAAAAGTCAAATAAGGAAAAGAAAGCATACATGTTATACACAGAGCTCATCTGATTATAATTAAAAATGGGGTACAACAGTAATATTATGAAATTAGCTCAGGAACATAATGTTTAATACTAAACATTCTTTCATTAAATAATACAATTAAAAAACTCAAGAGTAAAATCCCTTTTAGTATCATAAAAAGAAAATTAAATTAGTTCCCCTTACTGACACCACTGCAAATTTTGCACCTTTTATAATTATGCTAAAGATAATTAACTTGGTATATTATTTACAAAATGTGATTCTGAGATTTATTTGAAAGAATTTAACTAAACACTAAAATACAATAGATGTATTTATTTGTTTATTTTCTTCATCTTTATATTTTTGTAAAAAAATGTGTTTGAACTCGCCCCATCTGGTGTTGCTACGTCACACATTAGGGGTGCGTTGAAACATAGTACATTTATCGCGACCTACTCTATGTGGGCTTGATTTGTCAATATAGCTTGCGGGAGGGGTTAGGTTGTAGTGTGTGAGTTTTAAATAATACATAGGGTTAGAAATTTTGGTTTAATAGAAGTTACTAAAAGATAATACAAAATGTGATGTTAAATGAGAGATAAAGATATATTGAGACTGGACGCTCACTCTCGTGGAAGAACTGGTTAAAATCGTGGAAACTTAGACCGGTGGTATTAACTAACACCGCATGTAACCCGTACAGAACTCGATCTTGGGACTCCAGGCTTGATGGATGCCCTCTAAGTACATATGCAACTGATGACCCGAAGATGTAGTCTGATATATTACGGAATTGGGCAGCGTTACTGACTGCGATATCGATGTTTAACTTAAAATATGTTTAAAATGTTTATGAAAATTCTGTTNTTTTTTTTTTTTTTTTTTTTACAAATGTAACCCCAAGCTTACCACAGACATCCCATCCATTCCCCCTATAAAAAGCACGACTACGATAGAATCCCAGTAGTAGCCGTTCACTCTTACGAGAATAAACTTTGTCAAAAAGGTTTTTCTTCCTTTATGATGGATGGATGAAACGGATATAAAGAAGACAGCAGAAGCTTATTTATATATCCACTAGGAAGAAGCCCCACGCGTTGGACCCACAATTCAAGAGTAACAGGAGCACATGAGGATGAAGCAGGTATTATTGGTGAGTTGATCAATAGGGTCACAATCGAGAGCAAAAATAAAAAAAAGGGGTTGACTGTCTGTATTAAATATTGTAACATGATTTATTGTATTATTGGCCAATGATTCATCAATAATTTAACTGATTAATTCATTATAAATTTGTTGAATTGAATTATTTGCGTTAAAAGATACTTTAACCAAATTAAATCATAAGCGTCTTATAGTAAGAAATTAGACACACAATATAATATCCATTGTTGAGAAATAAATACCAGTATTCCATCCGAATTACTTGATAAAATAAATGGTATGGCGCACCACACAGAATTTTTCTGCTTTTAATCTTAAAATAGACATATTTTGTTAAAAACTTTTTTTAAGATTTTTGAAACTAAATAATAAGTTAAACCTTTGTTATAGAAACACTACACCAAAAATTACAAATTAAATTATGTATATATACTGTTACTTACTTACTCTTTGGCATTAGGAATTAAGAACACTGTTACAAAAAGTTTGAAAAAAATACAAACATCTTTGTCCACCAAAGAGCATAAGAATTAAATTTATTTTCAAAAATCTGAATTAAAAATCAATTATATTAGCTTGTAGCTCAGAAATTGAGTTTATAAAAATATATTTCAAATAAAATATTTTTATCTTTAATAGTAATACAAATATACAATGATAATTTATTTCATATTTCAAATAATTGGGGAGAAATTATAAACATTAGAAAATTTCCAGCATGTAAAGTACCCTTAAAGTCATTTTCATTAGAAAATAAGATTTGCAATCTTGTTTATCGTGAAAAAAAAGTATAGATATAGAATTTAATCAAAATCGTTAAAGCGAGCTTTGAGAAAATCGATTTTTATTTTCTCTTTTTTCTCTTCAGTAAAGTACCGTAACCTTAAATTTAGGGTTAGATATCTAATTCAAAAAAAATCTCTAGCCCAATCTGTAAAATATTTTCAGCTCTAGCCCGCGGTATAGACAGAAGGCATCGCGCAAATCTCTTTTTTGGGTTTCGTGGGGTAATGAAACGTCGGTATCGATCAAAATCTCGAGTTCAAATTCTTTGACGGTCACAATACTTTCTCTCCGAGGTGTCGAGAGAAAGTAAAAACCCGAAGCGGAATCCTGTCACGACGACCTCCTCACTTCTAGACGAACGTATATAAGTACACCCAGTTCGATATATTTATGTACCATTACATTCGCAAGTTAATTGGGAAATGTCACTTTTTTTGTTTTGAGTTATAATGATGTTAGTGATTTTTATTTCATGCACCCTTCGGGTAGAGAAAGTATTGCGATCGTAAAAAAATAATATGGGCTTTTATATTTTGATGGATGTCGACGTTTCATGACCCCTTGAGCCCAAAAAAGTTTTATTTTTTCAATGACACCTGTCTGTTACTAGAACCAGAGCCAAAACCATTCTACCCATTGGGTTTAAACTTGCTATTTATGATTTTTCATACAGTTCTTAAGAGGCTGCTTTTTTGCAATTATCTAACTCTCAAGTTAAAGGTAGTTTACTTAATTAAGAAAGAAAAAAGTAAAATCAAAACTTTTCATAAGGTTTCCCCGGGTAGTTTTTTGAATTAAATATCAAATCCTAAAATTAAGGGTAGTTTATTTAAGGGCAAAAGGAGATAAAACATATTTTCTCTAAATCCGCTCTAACAATTTTGATTGGATTTCGTAACGAGGCACTGTTTAACATTACAAACAAAATTGTATTCTTACTTTCCCATGAAAACTTCCTTGAGGATACTTAAAATTTTCGGAAATTTTTAATTTTGACCATATCTCCGTAACTATTTGAGATATGAAACATCTTATCTTTGTAAAGTTTTTTAAATACTATTAAAAATGAAAAACCTCTAAATGAAATATATTTTTATAAAACCAATTAGATATTAGCAAATATATTTTTTTTATTTGAGGTCTGGGTAGTTGATATTTTCTTTTTTGAACAAAGATGTTTATTTATTCCTAATATATTTATGTAACAGGGTGTATTAATTCACTTATGATCTTTGGTGGAGTGTTTCTTCAACAATGTATATTATTTCATTTATGCTCTTGGTGAAGTGTTCCTTCAACAATATTTATTATTTGGATGATGTTTGTGATGTGATTAGTTTGAAGACCGGTACAATTGAAAAAAAATAGGTGTGTGTACTTATGTACGTGCGTGAGAAGTTATACTTCTTTGGTATCATTAAATATAAATATTTATTATTTATTCAATTTAATAATAAATATTAAAAATTAATATTTTAATTTGATGTTCGATTAAAATTTTTATCACAACTTTTTTATTAAATGTTTGTTAATTTTATTTCTTTATTTTGTAAATATTAAATAACCAATAATAAATATTTAACAATAATAATTTAATAATATT
>CABFVZ010000727.1:110065-129659 GCA_902151445.1 Timema monikensis | reverse complement strand
TTCATATCAACACAGAAGCTGAAAATAATTGTAAAATTAAATTCTTGTATTGCATACTTGGCTACATAACAGTCCTTCCAAGTAGCAGATGATTCACGTATGATCGCTTGCATAGTATTGGTCGCTCATATGTAGCTGACGATTCCACACGTCCATCACAGACTCAGTCTTCAACTATGAATGAAGAATGAGCCTAAACGTGGAATTAATCTTGAATATCTCAGTGGTAGAGCATCCGTGCCCTAAACCAAAGGTCTCGGGTTCAATTCCCGTTTCCAGGTGTATTTTTTCAACTAATTTAAATTAAATATAATGGAGTAACATGGTTGGTAGAGCTTATTGAAAATCACTTTTAGGTACTAAAATTTCGAAATTTGCCATGAATATTATATGTCAGTAATATTTATATTTGTTTCAGCACATAATGATCGACCTGCTACTTGCCCGTCATTGGCAAAGACTCCAACCATGCAAGTTGAAGCTCCGACGATCCAGCGATCACAGAATGTGACTCCACTCCGGCCAGAGGACCCACCAAACAGCGACCCATATGTGGCGGCTGAAGCACCGGCGGAGCAATTCTTCAGGAGGGTGGCACCAAGAAGAGTTTTTGAGCCAGAGGCCTGCGACCCCTATGTGCCGGCATATAAACTCTTCTTCCCCAAAGTGCCGGCTGGAGCACCGGCGGAGAAGCAGTTCTTCAGGAGGGCGGCACCAAGTAGAGTTTTTGAGCCAAAGGCCTGCGACCCCTATGTGCCGGCATATAAACTCTTCTTTAAGAAAAGCGAGCACTAAGTGCATGATATTTAATAATTGTATATATATTTATGTGTTATTATTTCGATTGTTGATGTACCTCCCGCAAAATTTTCGTCTTTACAGAACTCAAGCAGCTTCACAGTTATTACCAAAGTGTTATTATTCTCTAACTTAACATATTATTATTTTGATTCATTGATGTACCAGCCGCAAAATTCTCGTCGCTACATAACTCACACAACCAACACAGTTATTACTAAAGTGTTGTTCTCTCACTCAACTCACCATGTTTTACTATTATCCTTCATATTAATTTGAAAATGGAATTAAATTACTGTGCCGTACACCAACATTTGTCTTTTTATTTCACTCACAGTTTGCATTACAGAATGATAATCTCTAAAATATTTATTACAATAATGAACAGTGTTTGTAAAACACTGTTCTTGTACTCATGAAGTTTCTCAAAATACTAATAACAACTTGCTACAACGGTATATCGTCTACCACGGTATATAATTAATGACGATGAATCGTTGTGGAAGATATATTCGGGTGGATGATACAGCGTGTTCTATTTTTATAAATCAGTGTTAACTGGCTTCAGTGGCTACATGGTCTAACGCGCTATTATCGTGTTGGACTAGTTTGTCGAAGACAAGGAGATTGGGGTTCGATCCGAATCGGGTGCACTGAAGATAGTTTTCTTAAATTGTTTTTCAGCCTCCCTTCACACAAATGCGAGTGCACTTCCTCTAAATTAAAACTTTACTACTTCTTAACACATTATTTTAATTAGTAAATTGGCGTACAACCCGAACGGGTAGTAAGATGTGGTGCTAAAAAGAAATCAATATTAACCCGCATCGCAAGTCACATGGTCAAACGTGTTACTGTCGTGTAAGACTGTGGGTGATCTGGGTTTAAGTTCCGATCGGATAAAGTAAGTTTTCTTCCCCATAAATAGTTTTCTACTCTCACTACACGCAAATGTGAGTACATTCACTCTAAAATTCTGCCTTCCTCATTCATATTTTAATAGCGAACTTAATCTATACGTGTAAGCTGAACGGATACCAAGACGCACTGTAAAAACAAAATGTTGAAACACATTGACAGTTTTCTCCAACAAATATCGATAAAATTGATATTTTTTATTTAAAAATTGCCGGCTTCATAAAAAAATTTAACAATTAATAAACATTTATACATTATCTTGTAATCCCAGCTCTAGAACTAGAGGGATTCATTACAATTAAATAAATTAACATTACAAAACCTTTAGACTAATAGGAGTGCGCAGTGTAACTAACATTATGTTTTGAGCCCAAGATTAGCAGGGTATACAACCCATCTCCAACGCACGCCACTCACTCCTAGAAGCGTGAAAAAACACTGTCCAACTTCAAAGATCAAATTATGTTTCATATGAAAAAGTCGGAGACTAAGTTAAAAGGACTTGGAAATTACACATATCTAAAACCTAGGGATAAATGGCGTAGCTAGAATAGTAAACAATCTTAAACTTTGATTTTATTTCAGACAAAATCATATTAGAGAACAATGCCCTTCTTTTAACGAATCTTAGAAAGTTTTGAATAGATCCAATATCAGCAAAAGCTAAAGTGCAACAATAACACTCTGTTCTTCACAAAAAAATATTTATGAACATACGTTAATTAAATTTAACTGAATGGGCTTATTAAAATGGCGTATGACAACATCTAACATATTTCAGTGCTAGTTGTGAAAAAGTAATACAAAATCTTAGCCAACAACTTTAAAGTTCCGTGGTTACACAACAAACGACTAGTCTAATCGTCTAACCTAAAGATTATTAACCAACTCTGTCAACATTTGATTGACATTGAAACATAACTCATAAGTTAGATAAATAACGTTAACTAGATAAGAGTAGCAATCAACGTAATGCATAATTATATTAACCATTTGAAAAGTTATGTCCTAATGTTAGAACTACCTTTCCCTATAAATATTACTTCATTTTGCGTTGCAACACCCTTTAAAAATTAACTAAATATATTTATTTCGAAACGCATAAGTTAACTAACAATAAATATATTTATTTTGAAACGCATAAGTTAATTAACAATAGGAAAAATTCAGACCTAACTTTTAAAAAAAAACTTCTCCGCATTACTTTCTTTTAACCAAAGTCATATTTCACTACAATCCTTTTGCAAAATAAAAAAAGTTACTCTATATTCTGTAAAAGAACGAAGATTCATATAAGATATCAACAACAATATTTAAACGTAAAAATAACCAAAATAGAATTTAGAAAAGTTACAATATTTATTAATTTACGCCAAACATAATTTCTCCTTACATTGTCTAGATATGTCCTCGAAGCCTACGCTTCGTTCTAGTGTCCGAGCCTAATCCAAGAGTGGTCTCATTCTTGACGGACGGTCTTTTATATGGTGCACAACTTATCGAACACTCGAGACAGGATTACACAAGGGTGGGGATCACTGAGTTCAAACACACGGGGAGAGGGGATGTGCGCGGTACTAGAAGCGTCTACATTCTTCTGGCAGTTTCTCTCTTCTTCTACACGTCCATGTTGTTATTGAGACGGGTGGCGGTGTCTAGTGGCATGATGTGTCAATAGTCTCGGAGCTCTCAGATGTTTGGGTATTGTTAGTGCGTGCTGACTTGTGTTCTTCCCGCTGCCTAGTCTAATCGGTGAAATTGGGTAAGTGATGTTTTGATTGACTAGCCCAACTTTGGTTAACTTGTGGCAATAATTGCTACTATCTCAGAAAGGGTGTTGAAAATATTAACATAAACATTTCACCCGTACTCGAGAAAACTGATATTTCCAAACGTATTATTTTTCCGAAATATCTGTCCAGAATCTAGCACCATCTAAGGTTTCCGTGATCCATCTCTTCTTGTTGGCGCGCAAGGATACTTTGATTGGTTGTGAAGCCACGCCACGCCATTCACCCTTCCACCCATCATCCCACAAAATATGTTTTAGACTTGCACTCGACAGGGTCAAAGGCCTTAACACTTGGATGGTTTGAATACCTGTTTGATCTATATATATATATGTTTAACATACTTCTGCAAGTCGTGTACCTTTTTGATTCCATGGTCTACTAATTGCACCTCTCTCAACTATTCATTTTTTAAAAAAGGGGGGAAAAAAACATGTTTGCTATCTTGTAAAGTATAAACCGTTGTTCCAAATTTTAATAAATCTCGAGAGGTAAGCTAAACAAAGCCGTAACAAAAGATTAAAAATATTATAAAAGTCCATAGCCTTAGTAATAAGTCTGATACATTATATCGTAGAGTTTAACCTATCAAAAAATATTTATGTAACTAATAAAACTCCGGGGTGCGTCATGCATCCCCTGAAATACTTCGTGTAACCTACCCTTATAATCCTTCGTTTATCCCCTTAAATCCTTCGTACACCCCCTTAAATCTTTCGTGTATGCCTAAAATCCTTCGTTTACACCTTTAAATCCTTCATGTACCCCTTGAAATCCTTCATGTACCCCCTAAAATCCTTCGTGTACCCCCTAAAATCCTTCGTGTAGCCCCTGAAATCCTTCGTGTGCACCTGAAAGTCCACGCAGCATAGCTAGATAAACGCTTTTCTATACTGATTATTTGTAGAGTATTATTATCATTCTCCCAACTGCTAGTAACCAATATATTGCCTTAAAGAGTTTTGAAAAATAACATAGCTATACACTAGAATTATCGTGAAAAAGGAACTAACCTCACTGTATTGACCATTCCTTTACCAAATTTCAACAACATTGGAAACAATTAATACTTTTAAACATTGTCTAAACTTTATTTAAGTATATTTGTCTCATGGAGTTTTATCACATAAAGGCATTGAGAGTCAGGGTCGACTAAACCTTCAAAACCTCAAAAATTACATTCCCATTAATATATCGATTGTAATTTTGGCAAATGTTGCGAAGTATTTCTAGTCTCTTATAGAGAAGTTATTGTTTTTGTTACTAAGCTTGTATAGATAATCCCTGGCGTTAGCCCTCGATCGAGCTATACCGACTGATTGGCCACCATTTTCTGGCGATGATACTGCCAACTTCTGTGGATAAAAAGTGTCATGTGTTCGGCACGAGGAACCCTTCAGCCGTTAATCTCAGTTTTCTAGACATAAGTTGCTACTTATTCAAGTAGCTCCTCATCTGTCCACACGAAGCTGAGTTTAAACCCCGTTTCAGACCCACCACTTCACAGAAAGATCTGGAAGCACTGGGGACCAAACCCAGGACCTCTGGATCTGTAGCCAGGAACTCTAACCACTATACCACAAAGACAGTCTTTAAAATGTTTAACTTTATAAAATATAAAATAGTTGAGAAAAAAAATATTTTCAATAAAAGTAGTATTATAAGAACTAGTAATGGCAAGCAATAAAATCTAGTTTGTTGTATTTTATTATTTTTGTGAAACGTGTCTAAATGTCACAACTTATAATTAATCCAAATAAAACAGAGCTAGGAGGAGAGATTAAATGGAAAATCAAAAATATTTTCATGGAGAGAGAATGAAAAATCATATCATCGTGAAAGGTACCTTCATGGAACTCGGACACCACTCAATCCTCTATCAAGATCAAGTACGCTAGCGTGTAACTTCCTCTTCCGGTGTCCTTAGTTCCAATCACGACATGACCCAAAAAAAGAAATATTGTATGATGCACCGTACTAACTTTCTTTCTCTAACACATTTATTAAAATAGATACATTTACTAGAAACTTTTAATATTTGAGAAACGAAACCATATACATTACTGCAGAAATACGCTACCAAAGAGCATAAATGAAATAATATACAGTGTTACAGAAAAAATTATAACAGAGAAACATTTATGTCCATTTAAAAAATATCAATTTCACAATTGAAAGATCGTAAAAAATATATATACATTCATATTTTATTATTGGTTTTGTAAAAACATATTTTAAACGAAATATAAAATATTTATAAAAGTACTTCAACTTTACAATCATAAGTTTTTATCTGTGTTTTTTTAGTACCGCACCTTACTAATTGTTCATGCTATACGATTATGTATTAATTAAGATAATGGCTTTAGGGATAAGAAAGGTTATATTTAGAGCAAGTGTACCCGCATTTTTTAGGAAGGGGATTGTCAAACAATTTTGGAAAAAGTCCTCTCAGTTTACCCAATCGAGATTTGGACATCAATCTCCCAGTAATAAGCTGTCTGGTCTACTGCGAGAGTAGCGCCTTATACCATGCGGACACCAAAACGATTAATGATAAGTTGGCTCGTATTTTAAATGACTGCGGAGGTATACAAATCGGAAATTTATACCAATTTAGGCCTAAAGTACACTGAAAGTCATTTTAATAGGAAAACAAGAGTAGCCATTTTGTTTGCATAGTTTAACAATGTCTCGAAACAAAATAGGATCAAAATCGTTAGACTAGATTTCTAGGAAATCTATTTTCTCTCTTTTTTTGTTTTTCAGTAAACTATCCTCAATTTTAGGGTTAAATATCTCATTCCAAAATAGCCTCAGGATAACCTTATGAAAACCCTAGATACAAAGTTTTAACTAGATCGGTAAAATGGTAGGGATATAGACAGATGGAATAAAAAAATTAAATAATTTTATTTCTTTATTTTGTAAATATTAAATAACCAATAATAAATATTTAACAATAATAATTTAATAATATTAAGTATTAATTATGTTAAATAATAATATTTTAATTTATATCAATAAATAATACATACGGATAGTTAACCTCAATTATATTGGAGCACTTGAAAAAGTCTATAAGCACAATTTTTTTCACTAATATTTACGAATAGTAAATAATATTAATCAAAATATTCAATTTAAATCACTACTGAATATAATTTATTAGCACATATATAATTCGCACTTGTATGAAACTAAAACACGTGTTGTGAATCTAGAAACTAGAAACATGTGGATAAATATTATATATATGAAAACAGTGATCAGAGGCGACGAGCGTACCAACATGCGCGACTAACAGAAGTTCTATTTCTATTTTGTTGGTAGCTTTTGTTTTTCGAGACTTAATGAGCGGTTTAGTTTCAACCTGTTACTTTTGTGTTACAGTGATGCGCGCGCATCTTAAAATTTCACTTTCATCATTTTTTCATAACGCGCCTAAAGAAGTATAACTTCAAAAATCCAATTGGCATTGTTAGAATTAGTGCTTTGTTAGTTGTTCAAGAGAGTGATATTTGATGGGTTATACTTAAGACGTTGAAGGTTTAAAAAAATAGAATATGGATAGAGACTAGCCGTTGATTGTTGCAAGTTGTTTGATTATGTTAAATTCAGCGTTGAAATTCTTCTTTCTAAGTGGAATTTAGAGTTTATGTATAAGTCTGTTGAAAATGGAAGTTCGTGGGCTAGATGATGTTTGGAGACGTTGGGGATGATTGCGTTGGTATGTGTCGGCTTTCCTATAGATTTTGTACCCTATTTTATTTTGCGGAATTTTTTGTGATTGTGAGGTCAAGATAGTTGATACTGTTCTTAACTTCACATCTTGTGGTGTGGGTAGATATTTTTGATATAATTAATTAAAGTGATTTGGGATTTGTTATCTTAATAAATGATTAGATTAACACCAAAGTATCTGCAGAAAATTTTTATAATGATATTATTTTGTGATTGATTGAATATAATGAAGTCATATTTCTGCTTGAAAATGTCTTACATTTTGCAAGAAATTGATGTTCTCACGGCTATACCATCTTTTTGGGAGTAACATTTATTGTTATTGCTAAAATAGTTTTAGTTTGTGATGGTTTAGTGTGTATTTAATAGTTTGTTGATGTATTCAGAAGAGAAGTTTTGCTAAGAAATAATTTGATAATCTCATTAGTTTCGTGAATGTTTGAATAAGTGGATAGATTTGAAATGTCCGGTGACATGAACTTTCTATTGTTGTTTATAGATTGATTTGATATTTTTTGTTAGTATAAGTGAGTTTTTAATGTTGGAGGTCTCAGGGGGGCTGGATATTTTCCTGTAGAGTTTTGCTAAGTTTTTTGGCAAGTTTGTAGGTATGCCGGAGCAGTTTGGTAGTTGACAATAAATCTCATTGGAATACTGGCTTAGACTATTTTGATTGATGATATGGGATATACGTTAAGTTTTTACATTATAAATAACTATATAGCACTGGAATTAAAAAAAAAATCATCTTATAATAATCTACTGATGAATTAATTTTGTAAAATTTGAATTTTTTTTTTGAAAATACTATTTCATTCCATCTGCATTCGCCTTGCGCTTGCATTTTTTCCTGACAAACCTACGCTTCACATCCATAAAAATAATGTTGCCATTAACACCATCTTATATACAGCCATCTTTGCCTCTTTCGATAATCCACGTATATCCAACTAATCTCCTGGATGCATTCACGCGTTTGTCGATTTCACCATCTATCCTTCAATTTTGCAAACCTTCTGTCCATATATACAAAATCATTCACTTGTTCTAACAATTTTCCATTTATACTAAGCTGACAACCATTTCCTGATCCGTCCTTATCAAACACTATCACCATAGTTTTGGAGACATTTATAACAATATACAATCTACATGTTTCCACATTCAAACTATTTAATGCATTCTACAAGTCACTTTCATTCTCAACCAATAATACATCATTATCTGCATAAAACAGCATTGTCACAGTCACATTGTCCATTTGTACATCAACCGCGTCCTCACAAGTAACCTTCATGCACTTAACCATGAAGACATAACACAACCCTGTTCAATGACAAACCATTCGGTCAAAGCTCCATTCACCATAACTTACGATTTACTTCCATCATACACCGCCATAATTGCATTTACTAACCCTGCATCTAGCTCATAGCATTCTATAGCTTACTCCTACTCACTCGATAGTACGCTTTATCCAGATCAACGAGTGCACAATACACTTTCTTCCTTACTGCCATACATTTATCAACCATTTGTAACAATACAAATATCTGGTCTATGCAACCTCTACCTGGCATGAAAAAATATTGTACACCCCAAATATTGTCCGCAGCTTATTCACGAAATCTCTCAATTAAAACTCTTTCAAAAACTTTGCTTGAAATACTCAACGAACTAATTACCCTATAATTCTTACATTCACGTTGACTGCCTTTGCCTCTGTACAAAGAAACAATGACAGCATTCTTTTAGTCATTAAGAACATTCAAAATCTCAGCACACACATTGAACAACCTACACAACCTGGCAAGTTGTGTAACATACCCCCACACTTGCATTTCCCTTGTGATCCCATATACGGCCGCAGCTTTGCCATTCTTTAACGTTTTCATAGATTTAACACCTCAACCTTGTTATTTATTTCACTTACCATAGCATTTTTACCTTTTTTCTACTACTTCCTCTATGTTTTTGCCAAACAATTGTTCAAAATACTCACTCCAGAGCTCTCTTACACTGTTTTCATCCCAGATTATCTCACCACGTTCATTTTTAATGCCATATGTTTTCCAGACGGGTAGAGCGTGGTTCAAGTCGCAGTAGTGTACACTGAGGGTAGTTTTTGCTTAATGGTTTTCCACTCTAACTTCATACAGATTCGGGTACATTTCCTCTAAAATTATACCTTCCTTAGTTTTATTACATTAACGTTCTTAATATATATGTGTTTACACCTAACGGGTACCAAGGTGCAGTGAAATCAAAATGAAAGAAAAAAGTGGACAAAAAAATAAAGTGTTCTTTAGTAATATAAAAAAAATAATGGTAAATTATTGTTTTTCGTTTTATGAATTTCTTTTAACACGATTCTAGCATTTGTGTAAAATGATAACCAAATTTGTTTTAAATTGAATGAACCCTGTGGATAGGATACATAGCAGATGCTGTCCCTAAAAATACATCCTGGGGTGTAAAAAAATCATTCATTGGGTGGAAGGGGAAGTAATAAGGGCTGAAGATTGGAAACAAGTTTCAATTCAATATCGATATTCCTGTAAAATTTCCTCCTTCGAGTGCAAGGAGTTTCTTGTCGTAAATTTTGATATAGCCTCGGTAGAGAATTTTCTTGCTAAAATTGTGCTATATATCAAGAGAACCCAAGGGTTATGTCAGAACGGAAGTTGATAGGAAACAAGAGAAAGGAAGAGGAAAATAATAAAAAGCAATTGCAAGTTGTCTTGGAGGTGTCTACACCAATTGTGTTTCTTTGGCAATTGTTTTCGGGCCAGTAAAAGATTCCCGAATCACTTTCTGAAGAGGTACTTCCTCTTTTTTTTTCTATCTTCCCCATACCCTGAATGAAATAAAAGTAAGTAAAAAAAACAACACAAGACTTGTCACTCAACAGCTTTTAAGAAATGTGCTTCGCATATTCGTAAGAATTTGTTTCATCGAGAAAATACATCAATGTGAATTTATCTTTGGCATTTTTCTTATATTCATCTTGTACATCAATTGTCTTAGATGTGTACCATGTAATATATATATTTAAAGTGAAAAATAATATTCAATTCTTTATGTGTTTTATTCATACTTATTCTTAAGTTTCTTTGTTTATCTTTTATTCAAAATTCTTGAATAAAAAAAACTACTCTCTTCTCAATGTAAACTAAGCACATGAAACGTAATAATATAAACATGGTTTGGAATAAATATAGTCTGGTTTAGTGAAAATACTTCTTTAAGCCTATTCCTATCGAATAAAAGAATATACATTTAAAAAATATTCAAACGCATCTTACTCTCCGATTGGTCTGTACGTGTTTAACTATGCTGACACCCACTTCGGTGGCCGCATGGTCTAAGGCGTCACTCTCACAATAGATTAAACTGCCGATGATGGGGAAGTCTGGATTTGAATCTTGATCGGATGTACCGAGGTTGGTTTTACACACTTTCTCCACGCAAATGTGGGTATATTTCCTCTAAATTCATTCTTACTAATCCCATAAACACTACATAGAGTAATTAATTAGTGCATAGGCGTATAACCCGAACGGTTACTAAGACGCTTGGGAAAAAATCACTGCTGGTGGTATATGGATGAGAAAGGTAGAATTTAGAGGATATTAACCTGCATTCGCGTGAAGGGAAAGTAGAAACCCATTTAGGATAGTAATCCCTATTACAACCTGATGTAATTCGAATACCACCTCCCAGTCTTAGGAAAACAATTCTAGATGAACCTGACGTTTAGTCCTCGTGCCCACCGATGCCGGTAGGGAAATTTTTTAATTTGAATGTAATATTTGATTATGGACATTCAATAGACGTGTTATTGCAATGTGTGTTACAATCACAAATCTCTACGAAGAGATTTTATATTCATATTTTTTAAATTCCCCATCAGGTCATTGTTCTTGGATTATACTCATAGAGCCTTGTATTCTTAATACAGATAAATATGGCGAGAGGGGAAGGATACTGCGATGAGGTGGATCGGAAAGAGGTGATGAAGGAGGGGAGGTGAGTGGTGAGGGGCGGAGGGAATTAAAAAATCTGTGGCCGCAAGGTCTAACGCGCTTTTATCGCAGTAGACTAGAATGCCAGTAACGAGGAGATCGAGGTTCGAATCTCTGTCGGGTGTACTGAGGGTGTTTTTTCCACCAAAAAAATTCACTCTCTCTCCACACAATTGTGGGTAAGCTTCCTACAACTATAACCTTCCAAATCCCTAAAAAAAAAACTAGCGTATAATCCGAACAAATGAGTAATAAGACGCGGTGCTAAAAAAAAAGAGTAAGATTTGTTCATCAGAAATACAGCCATGTGAGAATATTTCCCTTCAAGTAGTTGGTGCTTTTAAAAATGGTGTGTGTGTATGTGTATGTGTGTGTGTGTGTGTGTGTGTGTGAAAGGCTTAAGATCTCCATCATCGCATTCTCCTAGCAATGCCGTCCAGCAATCTGCTGCCCGTTATATAGAGAAAAAAACAACTTTATTCCCCCCTCCCCCGTATCCAATCTTTCAAGCTGTCTCTTCTGTGTGTCTACGTCACACTTATCATTTTTCTCACCACCTCGTTCCCAGGTTATATGGTGAGAGGGAAAAAGAAAGATACCTACCCCCATTCCAAAGTTTTGTTGAACAGAGAACGACTTCTACCGCTACAAAAACACTAAAGGTGGACCCCAATTCCGTGTTCGAATGGACTTGAACCAGATGTGACCAACCAGTGGCCCACGAGGTCATTTGTGTGGCCCGCGACAGCTTTTTATTAAAACACCGCTTCTTACTAATAATAATAATAATAATAATAATAATAGTTAGCATCGCGTCTTACTACCCGTTAAGGTTATACGCTTTAAGTACTAATTACGCTAATGGATTAGGAATTGGGAAGATTTAATTAGAGGAAGTGAACCCGCATTTGCGTGGAGGTGACCGAGATTCGAACCTCGATCTCCCCGTCCTCAGCAGTCGAGCTAAACACGACAAGCGCGTTAACCAACTACGCCACCGAGGCGGGTCGCTTCTTATTATCCGTTTGGGTTATACGCTTATGTACTAAATTACACCAGTGGTTTTAGGGATTTTAAAGTTTATACTTAGAGTAAGTGTACCTGCATTTGGGTAGAGGAATAGTGAAAAATCATTTTGGAAAAACCAACATCAGTACACCCGATCGAGATTCGAACCTCAATCCCCCTCTCATTGGAAGTATAATCTACTGCGAGATTAGCGCGTTAGAACATGCGGTCACATAAGTGGGTTATTTCTCCTTAATTTATTTTTTCTCTTCTCTCCGCTCAATAAGTTTGTAAACCCCTGCATTAAATAATGTTATTAGGGGCTAAAACATAAATTGTTTCTGTAAATGAAAGTGGAGCCATTAAAATCTAACATTTAAACATAATAGCTTGTTGGGTTGATGACATAATAGTGAACGTTATATTTTTGCTTCGGTGGCCACATTGTCTAAGACTAGACAAGGGATATCGAAGTTCAAGCACACTTACTTAAAATCCAGCTCTTACTTATCCTTTAACACAATATTATAATTTAGTACACATGCGTATAGCCCTAACGACTAATAAGATGCGCTGATAAAAAAAAACTAAGGAAGAAATGCAAGCACGAGGCTTACAGTTAGTTTAGTTTTAATGGGGAAATTTGCTTATTATTAGAAGGGATATTTGAGGCAGGTTAGGAAGGGCCTGTTTGGTTCTCAATGACGCAAAGCTACAGTAGCCCCATGGCTTCTTTGGTGCTTATTGACAGCTCACAGCTGACTTCTGACAGTCAACATTTAGGTACATACCTAAATTTTGACTGTCAGAAGTTAGCTGTGAGCTGTCAGTCAGCACTAAAGAAGTCATGGGGCTACTGTAGTTAGGCCCCACTTATTAAGATACACTGAAATCATCTTAAAATCTTGGTATCGATGGCTATATTTCAATCATTTGATACCTTTATGTATATTTTCTTCTACGGAGAGATATTATGTGACTCCACAGTTCATCCCCCTCTTGCTTTCATACCATCCTGACACTAATACGAATGATTACAGAAGAAAACAGATACATCTGGCAGATGACATAATCTCTCAGCCGGTAAAACTAATGGGTTGCTAAGGAGTTCACTTTTCTATCACTCGACAGTGCTAGAATTGGTCACGTACTTGCAATACTGCCGATGAGTCTTTACATACATTTAAATTATGTTGGGGCGTTACGATTGAGCCTGTGGTCCCTGTTTGTTAAAATTATTATTATTATTATTATTTAGCACCGCGTCTTACTATCCGTTCAGATTATACGATTAAGTACTAATTACGCTAATGGATTATGTTTTGGGAAGGTTGAATTTAGAGGAAGTGAATCTGCATTTGCGTGGAGGGAGATTGAAAAACCATTTAGGAAAAACAACACCCAGTTCACTCGACCGAGATTCGAACCTCGATCTCCCCATCCTCAGCAGTCGAGCCAAACAAGACCAGCGCGTTAGCCAACTACGCCACCGAGGCGTAAAAATATTTCCAATCTCTTTAACTATACGTAGTGACAACATGGAAGATGTGTAGAGTTAGTAGGTTTTTTTTTTTCATATGGTAGTTGTGGAGTAGTTGTACTGATGTAAGTAAGAAAGTAAAATAAATCTTCTAACCCTGTTTATTGTAGGAAGTGCGGTCTGAAAGGCTTTTTTCCCTGTCAGAATTCTAGTAAATAGTAGGGTTTTATGTAGTAAAAAAGGACTTCTAGTCACTTCTTCCTACCATAGACAGGGTATACTTTATGTACACTACAGTAGTGTACCTCGCGGTTTTCCTTCACATCATGTAAAGTTTCAACCGACAGTATACCAAGTATGATTTGCGTGAAATTTTAAGATTTCTTGGCGACCTGGGGGTAAGGTGTCGGACTTTTGTGCTGGGGTCCGGAGTTCAATACTCAGTCCTGGCACAAATTTATCTGATTACCAAACCCTTCCTTCACCTCTAATAAGACATCTTGTGAATGTGGGGAATGCCAGGCCTCCACCGTGGTTCGGATTCCACGTTAACTGTAGGTCCTCCATTTCATCTCACAATCAACTTATCATTACACATTAGCGTAAGTGCGTATAACCCGAAAGGGTAGTAAGACGCGGTGCTAATAATAATAATTTAAGATTTCTTTACCCGCCTCGGTGGCGTAGTTGGCTAAAGCGCTTGTCGTGTTGAGCTCGACTGCTGAGGACGGGGAGATCGAGTTTCGAATCTCGATCGGGCGAACTGGGGGTGGTTTTCCCTAAATGGTTTTCCACTCTCTCTCCACGCAAATGCGGGTTCACTTCCTTTAAATAAACCCTCCCAATTCCTAATCCGTTAGCGTAATTAGTACTTAAAGCGTATAACCCAAACGGGTAGTAAGACGCGGTGCTAATATTAAATTAAATTAAAATTAAAAAGATTTCTTTGAGCACGGTTCTATAGTGATTTCCATTTTCTAGAGACGATGTTGAATGATGCAATTTATCATTAATGTTTACGACTTACACTGTCACCAAAAAACGAGGAAAGAAACTAGGTCACATAGTAAACTTTAAATCAATCCCAATGTTTCAGAGTCATCCGCTTCACCCACTCGGCTCGAGTTGGAATAATGTCAGCTTTGTCGGTTATGCTCGTTAGAATCAATTACATTTTAAAACCAATCAAATCATTGCGCATGCGATGTGTGGCTAGATACAAGCAGACAGCTGCCTCGACTGTTGTGAGGATATTTGAAATAGCTTGTTACATGGAAAGCTTCATGACACAGCAGTATAATTTGAACAAATCCATTTTGAAAATAGTCAAAGTATATGTTTATTAATTCAATAATAAAACCGGTTGCTAATAATCTGTTTCTGGTTGGAGCTGCAAAGCATTTTGGGTCAACATATATTTCTTATAGCGTGTAAATTTCCGTGCCACTCAATTAGATTCTGGTATTTTCGATGAACGTGGGAATCAAACTTTAAGTTAACTAAAGCCTCTTCTGCGCATGGGAATATGGAACGTCCTAAAAGTTAAAGTGGTTTCCATTTATTACTGCGGACCCCTTGTTTTTTCAAAATCCAAGCTAAGAACCCCCTGTTTTTGAAAATGTTGATATATTTATGGTAGTTATAAATACAAAGCAATTTATTGTTGAAAATGTGGAGTAACACCTAATAAACATAGAATGTTAGGACCATTGTGATGGGATGAATTATGCATGCTTGTTTTTGTCTTGAACAATCCCTTTCTCATCCGGTTCAATATTTCCTATTTTTAATCTCAAATCTGGATCAATATCAAGTCAATTTCTATGCTTGTTCATTATATAACAAAAAAATGTCAAAAGCGTTTGTTCACAAAGTTATGTGGCACAAAAGGGAACTAAATGTTTCAAAGCTTTTCCACCTAACTTCTTATAATCAGGAAAAACCCTAACCTAGAATTGGTCCAATCTACATGCTTAAAAAAATTATTTCAATGAACAATCACAAGTCACACCAACAAGTGCATCTTTCACTACCGCATACAGAGTATTTAGTTGTACATTACCACATTAAAAACTCCTTATCCATGAGTTTTCATAATCTGGTGTAGGGAGGTAATCTTTGAAGCTATTCTCTAAATAAGGCAGGTGTTCAGATTGTTATAGACTACTTCTGGTAGCAATTCTTCGTCAATGGACTCCACAAATGTAACCAGTATTTTTGAATGAATATATTTGAAATTATGGAATAAATGTTAGTTTTTGCTATTTGAATGGTGCCATGAACCCCCTTGGGTCCGCGGACCACCAATTGGAAACCACAGATCTAACATAATATAAGACCTACCGAATATTTCCAGGAACTTGACTGGTGAGCTTCTTATTCCGGTGCTGAATAAAAATCCACTGTATAGCAAGTTTAGTAAGAAAGTTACACTTACAGGTCTGACAACTTAACTCTGTAGGTAGCGTGTGCTTCTTACTGAGCTAAGAATTCCGGGTTCAATTCCCAGCATGTCCAAAATATTTATCATTGGGGAAATGTGTGTTTACTCTTTCATGTCTATAAATTGAAGCCTAGGGGCTGAGTGTGGTGTCTGTTATGAATTCAAGTTAGTTTGTAAGTCGTTTGCTGATACAATCTGTCACTTCAGAAAGGGCACATTAAATACCCCAACAAAAAATAACTGAATTATTAAACATTTATTATAGCTGATGTACAATTTTTTTTAGGGTGAAACTAATCCGAACTTTTGAATTCTTTAACTATAAAAGTGTATTACTAGAAAGTCCTCAAATCTCTTCTTGTAGACATAACTTCTAGAGCAGCGTTTTTCAACCGGTGTGCCGTCAAGGGTCATCAAGTGTGCCCACAGGAGTTTAAGGGCAGAAAAAAATGAATCGAGAAATAAAATTAAATCTTTTAAATCTATTATTGCCATTATTAAAAAAATAACACAATTATTAGAATTATAGCTATTGAACTTTTAAACACAATCTTAATTCTAGTTTTTTCTTAAATGATAAAAAAAACTCTCCTTCAAAAACTGACGGCGTACCATGACAGTTTAAGTGCCTTATTCAGTGTGCCGTGAACTTAAAAATGTTGAAAATCATTGTTCTAGAGGTCGATATTTTATTTAAACAGGTTGTATATTTTCCTACTGAATGTTTCAAATAATCAGGTCTTACACTAGTCGGGTCTTTTTTATCACCACATCTTGCTAACTGATAAGGTAATACGCATATGCAATAAATGACGTTAATGAGGTAGGAATGATGAAGGTTGGATTAAGAAGAATAATACCCGCATTTGAGTGAAGGGAGAGTGAAAGTCAATTTCGTAAAAGCTACCCTCAGTACATCTGACTGGGATTCAAATACCAATCTTCCTGTTTTCAGCAGTATAGTCTAACACAAGAGTCACGCCTCAGACCATGCAGCCACTGAAGCAGGTACTAGTTAGTTAAGGATAGCTCTTGTCTTTCTTACACAAATAGTGAGAAGGAGTAAGTAACGTGCGATCATGTCAATTTTTGTGTTTGATTCTACGCTAATAAATTCAGGGCACGGATTTTGATGATCAAAAAATGATCGAAAAATTACCTATATAATGACCTATAAATTAAAAAAAACTTCAACTTTTCATGAAACGATATTAAAATATTAACAATAACTCATATTAAATGCACACAATTAAATCAAACACACACTTTACAAAATGTAAAATGTAATGGAAAAGTCTTTAAAAACTAAATTCTTTTATTTTGCTAAATATAATATTGATTTAAAAATATCGTCTTAAGAAGTAATAACTAACCCCCCTCCCCCACCTCCTTCGAATTCAACTTTCTCGAGAATAGTTGTATTTTCTCACCAGGAATGTATATTATACAACCATACAAGCAAGGAGGATACAAAGTTCATTGTCTGTATTAGATTATTATTTCGACAAATTTGACTAAAAAAAAGTATGCATTTATAAAATATATATGGTATTTAAAAAATATTTATTCAACATGAATGCCTTAAAATTACTCAAAAATGCCTAGAACGACTAAAAAAATGACGCAAACCACGAAAATATGACCTAAAATTCCAAAAAGATCAAAAATTACTAATAAAAATCTACATTTCTGCAACCAGGGGATCATGAGAAGAGTTTATTTACCTATGGGCATTGTTTGTGATGAACTAAAATAAAGATATGTCATCAAAATTCGGGCGTTGATAACTGTACACCCCGTTTATTCTGGAAAGTAGCAATGTTCACTTAACCGAGTGTACTATGGCTCTATATTATAAGCTGCACCATGGTGTAACCTGTCGAGGTAATCTTGTTACCTTTCAAGGTAAAAGTAGTATTCATTGTATGCAAGTGGTGATTGTTAGTATTTGGGTCCATGAATAAGTTGCCCAACCATGTCTAATAATTGGGTGTCATGGTGGTTTTGGTTGTGAAACAATTTACACGATAATGTAACTAATTTTCAAATTAAAAACATCTTATAACCTACATTACAATCCTATAATCATGCAATGTTATGTCAAGCGCATTAAGAAAGAACAATTGTTATTTTCTCACTGATAGATAGAT
The DNA here is from genome assembly GCA_902151445.1 of Timema monikensis. Taxonomy (NCBI): domain Eukaryota; kingdom Metazoa; phylum Arthropoda; class Insecta; order Phasmatodea; family Timematidae; genus Timema; species Timema monikensis. The sequence goes on along the minus strand of CABFVZ010000727.1, from coordinate 111,303 downwards.
ATGAGTAAATATATTTGTTTACTTATTCAAAGTAAATTTACCCACTTCAGAGGCTTCACTAAAGCGTCACTCTCCCAATAGACTAGACTGCTGATGATGAAATTGGAGTTCGAATCTGGGTTGGGTGGTTTTCCTAAATGGTTTTCCCCTAAACCTTCCAGGAAAATGCGGGTACACTTTCTCTAAATGCAACCTTCCTCATACCTACCATATATAGAGTAATATAGAAAATATAAGTACAACCCGAATGGGTAGTAAGACGTGGCGATAAAAAAAACAACGTAATTTTGTTTCTATGGATCCGTCTTATAAGTGTTAGATAGGCCTTTATGTGCGATGGGATAGTTTAAAAAACATTTCACACCCTTATCCTAAAGAAAAATATTTTATCAGCCAATCAGAGCGATTTATATGTAACATTTATTTTAAAATTCTGTAGTGGTTGGTTCGAGAGCCCTTCAGGACTGGTGTGTGCAGTTTTTTTCCTTTGACTGTATCTTTTGTATCAGATATTGAAGATTTAACGAAATAAATGTCTTATAAACTGAAACCGATATACTAACTAAATAAATATTTTAAAAAAGTGAGAATTTGTAAAAAAAACGAAAGAAGTTAGTTTAATAGACCTTGTAACACGCACTGGAGATCAAATTCAAATCCCAGTCAGGTTGTAGCATTTATTTGAGATATATGCTCCAAAAAAGAGTTTAATACAAGAAAACTCACCAAAGTGCCCAATTATCGCTGCGCCAACTTACTGTTTCCCACTCACAAAAAAGACAACAACTTGCCACCACCAAAATATCAATCAACTGTACGAGGAAAAATCTTGGACTTGTAAAATGTTCTATTCCTCGGGGTGGGGTGTGGATAATGTGTGTGACGCGCCTGCGCAAAATGGATTGTTATGCCAGTGTTAATTGGTCGACGTAAACTCTACCAGCTCCGCGTGTGTTGACCTTGATATTTTAACCCCTCCCTCTCGTCATTTTTTCGTGTTGACCGATGTTTTGTATTTACCTTTCTTCCCCCTCTTTGAGCTTGTATAATCGTATAAATACCGGTGTAGTTCGACATGGACGGTACTTCTTGGCAGGCTGTCCTTTAGGACACACCTTGTGTGTCCAGGAAATATTCGCAAGGTACGACGTTATTATGGAAAACATTTCGGACTTAGAATATATCTCGTCGTATTCAACCTTTAAATATTCAGAACATGTTTGGACTTAGAATATTTT
>CABFVZ010000727.1:42401-93009 GCA_902151445.1 Timema monikensis | reverse complement strand
AATATATATATATATATATATATATATATATATATATATATAAATATATTAGCCAACTACAATTATTGACATTATACGGTGCATTAAGGACAGCCATTATAGCTCAACAGCCTAGCCAAGCGGCCTATCTGTATAAGGATATGAATATTGCATTTACACTTGAAAAGTATGAACGTAACTTATGCAATCTTGCAGTGTTTCAAGGTGAAAGATTGCCGCATTGATGGAACTGGATTGAGTGATGGGTAGAAAGGTAGATATTATATAAATATATATCCATCCATTTGATTTCTGTTTCCATGCGTTTATTCGCATGATAAGGGAATATGTTCCAAAGCTCAAAATTATGTGTATTGTGCAACTGTGTGATCAATAATAGTGAAGATAAGATGAAAGTATTAAGTGAGTTTGAAGAAATGAAGTTTAATTTCACGTTTCTATTATATCCCAAATACAGTGGCGAAGCTTGGTTTGGTTGCATCCCCCCCCCTTCCCCTCCAATAACACAGTGCTTAAATTTCAAAACACTCCACCCTCTTTACCTCCCCCTTCATAAATAATTATTAGAGCTGGTAATTTTATAACACAACAAAACTCATAAGTTTGACAGTGTGAATAAAAAACACTTGTGTCAAAAGCAACCATGAACAGCTGATCTACTGCAAAAACAACAAAAACAAAAACACACCTACTTTCACAAGAATATAGTAATAGCTTATTTTAATTTTTGTTTAAAAATGTTCTTTGAAATGTCTAGATCATTTATATCTAAATATTAGTTAAATATAAAAATTACAGAATGCACAGAGTTACGGAAACAAAGCGTCGCGTTGGTTGAAATACGTATATTTACGATATCCAAATCTCCTCTGTTCCCCTCCTTGGGTCCATGATTCCGCAACTGAGCCCAACCCAACTATCATTCCAGGTTTCCATATCAATTACATAACATAATGTTTCAGTGTTTTACAATGTTTTCGTGAATTTATTATACAATTTTTGTCATCCAATATATATCCCATTTTCATTCAGGTTGTGTTGTGATGCTTGTTTCTCATTAGTAATCCACTCAAAAGTTACGTTATTGATAACTATAGGTCAGGGCGCTTTATATGGTGTAACTTTACAAAGAAGATATATTAATTTGGTTTGTCACAGGGATAATTAATTTATTTAAACTGAAGCATTTTATTAATGAAAACTATAATTCCATTTTATTAACAATGTATTCATGCATAACATATTTTATTTAACATTCTAACTTATTAGAGCCCAAGGTGTGAAAAATACCACAGTTTTTCAAATGGTTTGTTTAATCTTCTTTCGTAATATATCAATTAATTTTGGTACCAATCAGTGAAATAAACGCATAAAAAAATAACATTTGTAATATATATCGTAATCTACTTGAATGATGCAGCAATTCTCACGCTAATTTAAACGCATGATGCTTTGCAAATCAAAATAGCTACCGTATTTATTTATTTTATTTGAGGTATTTAACGTACACTTTCTGAACTGACTGAATATATCAGCAGACGATAATTTCTTATCGCTCAAAAAATCTTGTCAACACCGGCTGGGTTTGAGCCCGCGAACATCGGGTCCTGAGGCGAGCACTTTACCCCCAAGACCACCGAGGCTCCCAATTTAAATTAGTAACAGCTAATTATTAACATATTATCATTTTTAAGCGGTTATTAAAGTGTCATTACCATAAGATTTAAAGTTTAGCACTTACACTATTGATGAAATTAAAAGTTCTCACATTTCGGGGGAAGGAGGGTGGGGGTAGAAGACACGTATGATGTATACATTAATTATTTATTTAACTAGTGCTGACAATCGAAACTTAAGCACGGAATAAACATTTTTGGCTTTAGCATCCCAATGCTTTTGCCATTGAGCTGCTATAGTCACCGTATTAAAAAATAATTAAAATCTTGCGTTAAAATTATATATTTGTTTCGTGAACATTTAGTACATATATACTAATACTAATAATATTATAAAGAGTAAAGATTTGATTTTTTTTTGTTTGTAATGGATAAACTCAAAAACTACTGGACCGATTTAAAAAATTCTTTCGCCAATATAAAGCTACATTAACAGCGAGTAGCATAGGCTATATTTTATTTTGAAAATTTAATTTATCTATACTAATATTATAAAGAGGAAAGATTTGATTTTTTGTTTTTTTGTTTGTAATGGATAAACTCAAAAACTACTGGACCAATTTTAAAAATTCTTTCACCAATATAAAGCTACATTATCAGCGAGTAACATAGGCTATATTTTATTTTGAAAATTTAATTTATTCCTCATAAAAATGTCGATAGTATATTATATAGTCGTTAGAAAAAAAAAGTTGTTGAAGGGAAAGTGGGGTTGGTGAAGGGGGAGGGGGGTAGGGGTGAGGAAAGAGAAATAGATGTAGTGACGAGGAACGCAAAAAAAAAAAAAAAAAGATTAAAATAAAATTTGGGGAAACGAGGAGAGTAAATGAAAGTGGAGGAAGCTGAAAAATTAATTTGATTTGAACAATTTGTTTGATTGGTGTATACATAATTCCTTTCGCGCCTAGAGCAAACATAATTATAGAGGAATGAGATTAAAATAGGAGGGAGGATAAAAAGAGGGAGGAGGGGGCTATACAGTGATGGTAGGACTGTATTTAAAAAAAATAAGTAAAAAAAAAGTTTTATTTTTATATTGACATGATGGATGATTTGAAGCTTTGTTTTACATGATTCTTTACAATATTTTTTTACGGTGAAGGGGGCTAGTCATTAATAAATACGGAGGTTATTTTCCCAAGGCTTCTTAGTAACCGTTCAGGCCATACGCATGCTTTAACAAAGAAAATGGAGTAGAATGAAGAACGTAGAATTTCATTAAAAATGTTCCTGCATTTGCGTGGATAGAGAGTGGGGCTCCATTTATGAAAAACCATCCTCATCGCAGTCGACCCGTATTCAAACTTTTGTCTCTCTGTCACCGCCAATCCAGTGAAACACGATAGTGACGCGTTAGATTATGCTGACTAGCTATGCGGGGGATACGTAAATTGTTCAAAGCATTTTAGATAACCCCTAAGACTGGACATAATGTTGCTACCGGCTGTTAATAATGATTGTATAAAAGGAGGGCCGGTAGATATTTGAAGTTGAGAGAAATCTAAAGTATTTGATGTGGACCCTTCCATTGTTCCATGTCCCCACGTTACAGATGCACCCCTCTCTCCTCCTCTTCCTATTTGTTTCCTCCATTCCCGAATATCCTGGGGTATAGATATAAATAATGGCGTGGCACGATGAGGCAAACCATAATTACCCTCCCTCGTGCTATCGCAGATTACCTTATCACGACCAGTCCAGGTGGAAACCCCCCCTTCCCAAACTCGAGTAATTACGGCAAAAATCAATCACCCGACTCCCCAAACCCCCCTCGTCCCCCCAAAACTCTTACATAACTACATAATACAGCACTAGTGTTGGAAGCATAATTAATAATTATTTCGTAGTGACTTCTCTATAACATGACCTGATGAGACAAGGGTAATCAAATTAAGTTGTTTAACTAGATTTTAGTTTTCATGTTTATTTGCATAGTTAATGAATAAGTCATGATCCATGGATGGTCATGGATGCTATTAATTTGTATATAGGTTATGAAGAATGATCAAAGGTTTAGAAGCTAAATATCTCTTTAAAATGTTGGTATTACACCTTTAATTGAAAAACCTACTTTAATAACATGACTTAAAATTGTGTGCAAATTGAAAGACAAATAGTTATTTTGCTGTTTTTTTTATGTTTTTAACTGGCAAAGTACTAGTATATTTAATAATAGATAATAGAAATGCATGATGCTTTGAAACTCAAACTAGATATTTATTTATTTATTTGAGGTATTTAACGACCACTCTCCGAACCGACTGATTATATCAGCAAACGAGAATTTCTATGACCGAGCGTGAATTTTGTCGAGAAAGATATTTTCACATACCTTCAAGGTTTTTTTTTTACATGACACAATCGACATGGAACCGACGACTTTTCTTCCACTTCGAAGAAGTTTGTGCAACGGATTTTTATCGCTCAAGAAAAATCCATCGATCTGAGTTGGGTTTGAACCCACGAACATCGGATAATAAGGCAAGAACTTTACCCCAATACCATCAAGGTCGACTATTTTGGTGTTAATATTTAAGGTGGGGGTGTAGTTGTCACGAGAAAAGGTAAGTATTTTTGCAGTTTTTATATGATTACTTTTTGTTCGAAATAAATCAAATATTTATCTAATAGAAACATATAGTTAAATTTTCTCACATGGTGTGCTTAATAGCTCTTGAATATCTTTCAAGGGTATCCCTAAATTTAATGAGAACTTTTTCTCTTCATTTAAAAAGTGTCTCATCTAGTACCACCATGCTCATGACAGAAATTCAAGAAATGTTGATATCACCATGTGAAGAAAACTTAACTATATGTTTATACTGGAGCTTTATTTATTTTGGCCAAAACGTTTTGGTATAAAAACTGCAAAAACACCGACCTTATCTCGCGTCTCCTACACTACCACCTTAGCGGTGATTATAAAATAATGATTATGATTTTAGAGGCAGAGGGGTTGCATATACATTTGTAATTATATTAAAACAAGTGAGTCGTTTTTTACACACCACATTCTACTATCCATACGTGATATTAGCATACTTATACTAATGAGGTAGGGAAGAGGATAGAGTTTTAGAAGAAATTTTATCCGTATTTGCGTGGAGGGGGAGTGAAATACCATCAAAAATCTCCCGTGATGCTCCAAACTGTAAATATAGTCTTGATTTATAAGTCACTGGAAGACCAAACGAAGAAACTCCTTAATATTCTTTCTCCCTGGTATCAAACATAATCTTAGGTACGGGGATTGGAATTTTAGCTTCTTGTCGAACTTATTGTATAATTTTTTTCTTTGGTTGTTTATCTATTCCAGGGATTCTCAAACTTTAAAGATCTAAGAAGCCATGGCACCAGAAAAAATACATCCCCGAACCCTTGTGATTTATTTCACACTAATATTATTACAATATTTTAATATTATGCAATAGCACCATGTATACAGTATAAAACAAAGGGAAAACATTACATATTCTAGCTGCACCCTCATTAAAAATGGGGAAAAAATGTAATCCTTATTACTGGTGTTATTTTATAGTTTGAAAAACAAACCAAGAATATTCTAAAATTTCCTCACGGAGCCTGATCACGGCTGATCTATGGTATCTTTGGAAAAACAACAAATTTTTGTTTCACACATTGGCTAAAACAGAACCATCGTTGTATAAAATGTCTAGGAATTCTACAAAAGTTGGACTTTTTTACATTGTCGGTAACATTATTTAATAAACAAATGGTAGAACCATATCTCTTATACTTTCTCGTTTGTAAATTTCAAGTTTAAAACAATATAATTACTAAACCAGTGACAAGTTTTTTTTTAAAGAAAAATATACAATTGTTAAGTCCCTATCCTACTTCTGACAAAACTGTGTAAGGTCATTGGTTTTATCTGGGTGCCCGGTAGCCTACCCTACCACAGCACTACCGTGCCACCATAGGGACTCACATGATTAGGATGTACCCCGAGCGGTAGGGATTGGGATGGATGGTTCGTGGGGAGTGAGACTAGCGAGTTAGTCCAATAAGATATATTTATTAATCTAGTCAGATTCTAAACTACTACATGAGTCACCGGGTAGATCTCCCGTGACAAGGGAGCAGGCACGATAACGATCTCGCAACCTTTCTGTAGACCCACGATCGACCCTCCGGCAGGGTGAACCACCAGATCACATTTTATATAGTCATTTCGTCAGACGTGCTAGCTACCACCACACATGTCCTCAGCATGGCTTCCAGCATTCAACAACCATGTGTTATTCTCACACACAAAACTTGTTGATCTCGAGTTTCACCAGCCAGGAAGGTCCATCGGTCTCACCGTGATCGCCCGTCAACAGGATGAAGCTATATGAGCTATATATTACTCTCAGCAGGAAGGCAACCCAATACTCTTGACTTCCAAGGAAATGTGCAAGCGTGGGTTAACCTCCTGCCGGAATAAGCCTTAAAATAACTATGCTCTTATACAATGTTATTTAAAATGTTAACAGATTCATAAATGCTATTTTCTAAAAACTTTATACTTACAAAAATCATTCATCTGTAAACTCTCCTTGATTATATATATATATATATTTATTTATTTATTTAAAATATAAATTATTATTTATTATGTAAAGCACTTCCTAGATACCCATTTTGAACAAAATTAATATAGCCATTTTCGAAAATTTCCGTACATTAAAAATCCCAAATTTCTCCCTAAGCCTAACCACTTAACATATAAATATCAATTTTTATACAAAATCCACTAAACCATTTTGGCTGTAGCTCCCCAGTCATAAACAAACTTACAGAGGGACAGATTGTAAAACCTACTTTTTTCGAGTTTGTGGGAACATGAAACATCGATATCCATAGTAATCTTGAGTTCAAAAATGTTCAAAAATACAATATAGAGCTGCATTCTAGCTGCACTATTCTTACTTTATTGTAAGTTTTATAATAAAAATAAAATTGGTCAGTTTAAAAGTATTTAACAGTTAGATGAAGAGCTTTTGTCTGTCCCTAGTAAATACTTTTTAAAGCAAGCACATATAATTTAAGATAAAATATAAAGGGATTAAAAAGAGATTGGGACACGAGATTAAAACTAAGTTTTTAGTTTTGTTCTTATCGTAACGAATCATGTACAGGATCCTTGCACGTATGTATGATCACGTGAATTTTTTTTTAGCCATGCAGCTTACTAACCGTTCGGTTTATACACCAAAGTACTAATTACACTAATGATTTAGAGATTAGGAAGGTTTAATTGAGATGAATTGCACCCACATTTGCGTGGAAGGGGAGTTGAGAACCATTTAAGAAAAATCACCTTCAGTGCCCCCGACCTAGATCGAACCCCAATCTCCCCGTATCCGGCAATCTAGTTCAACACGAGAGTAACGCGTTAAACCACGTGACCGCCAAAGCGGGTCGTGAACATATTACATTATTCAAATGTGCAACACACTCACCATATTTCATTTGATTGTGTCACATGTTATTTAAAAAAAAAAATAGGGGACCTGGTGGTCTAGGGGTAAGGTGTCGGACTTCTATGCTGGGGTCCGGGGTTCAATCCTCGGTCCCGGCACAGATTTATCTGATTACCAAACCCTTCCTTCACCTCTGACAAGACATCTTGTGAATGTGGGGAATGCCAGGCCTCCACCGTGGTTCGGATTCCACGTTAAGCTGTAGGTCCTCCATTTCATCTCACAATCACCCTGCCATTACACATTAGCGTAAGTGCGTATAACCCGAACGGGTAGTAAGACGCGGTGCTAATAATAACAATAATAATATTTAAAAATATGCTAGGCTTGCACCCAAACAAAAGTGGTTTACAAACATATTATTGCATGTACTCCAAATAATATCGGTGAACATGTGTGAGTATTAGAGAAAGAATAATTGAATCAAAAGTGATTGATTTAAAGTAGAATATTCACTATCTATCAGGTAAGCCGGCGAATCCTCGCTTCTCCTATCAAGTAGAAGAAGTGACGATTAAAATTACAAAAAATGGATAGTAAGGAAGTCTTGGGAAGGATGAGACATAAGAGAAATACATAAGTTTAACAAATAATTTTAATTAAATGTAAACAAGAAAAATAGAATTACATACGGTATGTTTTAAATACATTTTAGATCAAACAGTCCATTGTTACTAAAGATAACTTTATTCAATTACCATGATCGTAAACTTCACAATACGCTGGAATATAAATAAACACCTTGGTGACAAGGCACTAACAGAAGTAAGATAGAATATATAGTAGATTAGTTTAGTAATTCTTAAAATGAGGATCAACTCTCATTCTTCTACGAAGGAGCGTCTGCCTAAATATAGCGGCAGTCAAAGATAGGTAAAATAATAATATATGGATAAGCCACCAAACATGACAACAATTCAGCCTAGACTAAGATCAGATAGGTCTATTTATGAACAATAGTGAAATTATAGTGAATGAAAACAAGGGTTATTTAATCCTAATTGTATAGAGTTACTATGAGGAATGATATATAAGCTAGCTAGCTTGATTTAACTCAATAGATAGTTACGAAAACCTAAGGTTATTTTCCTCGAAGAGGAACCAGTATTTTACAAGTAGTATATGGCGAGCTATCAGGCATTTACACGGTTATCATAACATGACCGGTCAATTCCTAATGAGTACTGCCTGTACATTAAATAGTATAAATATACTTCCACCCATTATTAGGGCACACAATAATAAGTACTAACAATATACCATATTAGTTTCACTTCATACAAACGACTCCTACAGGGGTCGGAGACAAAACACTATTCCCGCGGGCCACGACTACCAACTAGTAGTGCTCCCACATGTTGCGTACCCTAAATAGATACACTACAAAGAGACAATAGTGACAGTTATCTGTCACTTACCTAACTAAGTCATTAAATAAAACGTTAGATAACCTGATTTCCGCCATAGAAAGATCCTAAATATGGTCATATCGTTTAGGGAGTCATTATTATTCCCTAATATATTAAACTATGTCTTAAGACCTTAGACAAAGAAGTCAGACATACTGACATAGTAATTAAAGTCGTATGGGTCATGATAAATAGAGCATTAAACCCTTCATTCTGAACTATGCCATATGGCCATAGGAAAACATGTGATAATTTTTACAAACAACTCTATGTCTAATGGACATAGAAAAAGAGCGTTAAGACTAACATTCAAAAGTATGCCTTATGGGCATAGAAAATAAATTCAAACATCCTGCCACAATGTCTGATGGACATAGACAATAAAGTCAGACATTCAGACACGTAAAGCTATGTCTTATGGACATAACAAAAGAGGAGTAACGAGTAACATTTAAAACTTAGCCTTATGGGCATAGAAAACCAGGTCAGACATTCTGACTGAAAAAACTATGTATTATGGTCATAGCCAAGAGGAGTTTAGAATCTAACTCAGATTCTAAATTGTAGATACTTAAAGTCTCAGAAGAGGCTTCCTCTGTGACGAGGTGGTGAGACCGACGCCTTACACATAGTAGTCACTTGTAGATTCTTCGGCGATGTAGGTTTACGTCCAAGTTCTTCCTCCGTTGAATTGATACAATAAAATATTTTATGTGATCACATCACATCACATTAGCATGCTCTAATGCCCCCTGAAGGGGAGCAAGAGAGCATATTCCAACACGTACCGACAAATTGGTCACACCGTGTGGTTTCGGAATCTAGCATACGGGTTGTCGCGTTTCGCGAAGTTTCTGGAACAAAGAAACACATATTATTAATATTGGTGGGGGAAAACAAAAAGTATGTTGGGAAACCGAATAAGAGTTTTTAGAGTTACGTGCGGAAACACTACTCTATGGGGGCCTAGGTGAGAACCCCCAAACCACTGTTTGTCACATCTCGCTTATCCGAGCAGGACTTTGGGACGTCGATGGCACCCACCAGGGTCGATGACGTAATTCCCAAGCCCTGGATAAGAGGTTTGGTGGCACCGAGAAATCTGTTGTAGAATGACTGTGCCAGCTTCCGGAAGTGGTCCTTGATGGCAGAGGACAGACATATCCAGGTCGCGATGCAGAGTCTCATTCCGGACATACCAAGGTGCGTCCACAATGACCCTCAGACACACGCTCTGGAACGCCTTCATCCTCCTCTTATATGAAGAGAGGCATGGCGCTGATATAGTTACTGGAACTAACAAACTCGAGGACATGTTAGCATCTGGACATCTAAAGGGGGAAGGGGCTTAAGTTGCGAAATTGCGTTGAGGCACCACTAGCGCTCTTTGTTGGTGTGGCGCCCAGAGAAAATTATCTGTCTTTTCTTGGAACCGTGGCTTGAGAGTAAGACGTCGATTTGCTGGTGGTGCCGGTCCGATCAACTAGGCAAGCTTTTCTGGAGCTTTGGTGTTTCCCGGCAACATAAATCCACAGTGAGTTAACATCTGCCGCAGATTATTTGAATATATTAGCACTTGTAATCACAGTGTTAATTATATTTATGTTTTTTTTTATTTGTACATGTAAAACCGGCGCTTTTACATGCTACAAGGTAGCCTGGCGGTCTAGGGGTAAGGTTTCTGACTTCTGTGTTGGGGGTCCGGGGTTCAATACTCGGTCCCGGCACAGATTTATATGATTACCAAACCCTTCCTTCACCTCTGACAAGACGTTCATTAATCACAACTTCTAAATGTGTGGAATGCCAGGCCTCCCCCATGGTTCGGATTCCACGTTAAACTGTAGGTCCTCCACTTCATCTCACAATCACCCTATCATTTCACATTAGCTAAAGTGTGTATAATCTAAACGGTTATTAAGACGCGGAGCTAATAATAATAATACATTCTACAACTGATACCTTACAAACGATTAATCTTGGATCATACACCGTATCAAAGTGAGGTTTTCAGCATTATTTTTGGTAAAATAAATAAATTGATTGCTGAAATATTTATATTTAACTTAAAAAACATGTTGCTTAATATGAATATGTTAAACTGAGATAGGTATGATCTATTCTTTGTTTTAATTATTTACATTAATTAATGCTAGGTGTCAGCATCGCACTGATTTCTTGTCATTTGCTTCAATTCTTACCCTTTTCTCCTAATGGCTCTAGGCTAGAATGTACCACGTGTCTTTAATAGAATACACGTGATGACCATACGTACTCTAGCACTCAAACGTGTGAACTAATCATCGTTAGCTTCGGGGTACAAAACAATGAAATTCCCTCGTGTGAATTAATTAATTACTCCTCAAGAACTAATATTGGCGCGCTCCAGCCATCATATCTTCGCTCCAGGTATTCTCATTCACAGTTATCAAAGGTAGGCTGGTAGTTAATTAATTAGTTTTATCTGTGTTTGATAGTTTAAAGCATGTGTGAAAATCTCATCTCTTATTACCGCACGCATGTATTTCCTTAGTATTTGTATATTTTATATTGTAAGCTTATTACAGCCGTTTCAATTATACAACCAGCCCATTATTTATGGTATAACTTTTGTTAATAGAATCGCACTAAAATCAATTATGAATTACCAAAGGCTATCCCATGTTTTAAAATATTTACTTGGTACTTAAACGTTTTTTATCCACATGAAACACACAAATTTAAGCTCAAAATTAATTAGATTGACTAAAGACTATCAGATCACCTCTGTGGTATAGTGGTCAGAGTCCCTGGCTACAGATCCAGAGGTCCTGGGTTCAATCCCAGGTGCTTCAAGATTTCCCTGTGAAGCAGCGGGTCTGTAACGTGGTCAACTCATCCTCGTAAGGACAAATGAAGAGCTAATTGAACGAAAAAGTAGCGGCTCCGGTCTATAAAAATGAGATTAACGTTCTGAGAGTTTATTGTGCTGAACATGACAGGTTCTACTCACAGAAGCAAGCACTATATTCGACAAAAAATGGCAGGCACTTGGTTGATATGTATCGATTACGCGCTAATGCCCTAGAGTTTTTTTAAAAACAATGTCATGGAGCCTACCTTCAAAAATAGAGGTTTTGCCGAATTTGTAATTAATTATAGTTGATTTATCATTTCTTCGTTGGTGTTATTTTGTAATATTGGTTTAGGGTGAGGGTCATCTCTAGTAATTAAGTTGCTAAAATAGATTTAACTTGACTTACTTTGCGAATAGCCTATATGGTATTAATATTCATAGCACCTACTAGATAAAGCAAAACTTACTTAGTATAATTATATTTAACTAGCTTTACTTTACTTTAATTTACTTCTGTTAATTTAGATTAACCGAGTTTATTTTTATCTGACTATATTTAGCGTTTAGTTTAGTTGTATCCTTGATGGGACTAACTGTAACAAACCAATCAAAACATTATAAATATTTTTTTGGGGGTTAACTAACGTGCACTTTCTGAAACTATTTATTATATCAGCACACAAATTATTAACTAACTTAAATCTAGAATTGACACAACATCAAGACCCAAGCCATTAATTCATCACCTTGAAAGGGTCCACATTTCACCAATGATAAATTTTTCAGCCGTGCCTGGAATTGATCCCAGGACATTTAGCCCAGTAGTCAGACACGCTACCGACTGAGAAAAGGTTACGGACCTATACATAACTGCTTCCTTAATATTTAAAGGTTAGCTTTTATATTTGTGTGCGTCACATCTTACTTACTAGCCGTCTAATTACTCGGTTATATTTGCAATAGTGATATTGGGGTGGGAAAGGTCCAATTTTTAAGAAAATGCTCCTGAATTAGCATGGAGAAAGAATAAGAAGTAATTTAGGAATAAAAACATCCTTAGTGCACCCAGCAGGAATACAAACACCGACCTCCCAGTCACTGGCAAACCAGATCATATGTGTTTGATACCTTAGCTCATGTGACCACCGGTACAGTTAAAGGATAACATGTTTCATAAATACAGAACCACAATAATGGTAGCACACTCAAAGTAAATCCTTCACAGTTAACACTTAATCATGTTTGTTGTTTTTTACCAAAGATTAGAAAAATATTTTTATATTTGAAAGTTTTTTAAATAGTTCACCAGACGGGATTCGATCTCTGATCTCTTTATCATCAGCAGCCCAGCCTTGTGAGAGTGACGCCTTAAAGGCGGCCATCGAATTGGGTTGAAATTCCATTATTATTTTACTGCTTTATTCTTTTAAATATAATATCTTACAAATATATTCAAAATTATATTAAATAATTTAGTCCAATTAACGTGAGGTATGAACCTTTTCAAGATAATTTTATTAAATTCACTCAGCACTTCAAAAGAAATAAATATAATTTGTGAATGCAGTTAATCGTGAAATGGGTTACTGATTGTAACACACCTGTAAAAATCAAATGTCATGGTATCAAGATTTCCTCTAACCCTTTTGATATCTGCATAGTTGGTCGCATGGTTTAAACCGGATTACCTATTTAGGCCTCGATCGACTTTCAAACTTAACAAAGGTCCCACGATTAACCTTTTTACTTTCTCTCGATACCTCGGGGAGAAAGTATTGTGATCGTCAAACAATTAGAATTCGAGATTTTGATAAATGTCAACGTTTCATGACCCCTTGAAACCAAAATTTTGTTTACGCGATGCCGTTTGTCTGTACCTCGGGCTAAAGCAGAAATTATTTTACCGATTGGGCTCAAACTTGGTATCTGGGTTTTTTATAAGGTCTTCCCAAGGTTTTTTTTTAAATACATGTCCAACCCTAAATTTAAGGGTAGTTTACTGTAGGGCAAATGGAGAAAAAAATCAATTTTATTGAAACTCGCTCTAACAATATTGATTAAATTTTATATCTAAACACCGTTTTTCATTCTAAATAAAATGGCAAATCTCATTTTCTCATGAAAATGACTTTGAGGGTACTTTACATGTGAAAAATTTCCCAATTTTTTATCATTTTTCCTTTAATATTTGAGATACGAAATAACTTATTAATGTAAAGATGTAGTAGGCCTATTATTAGAGATAAACATCTTTTAGTTGAAATATAATTTTATAAAATCAATTGTTTATGAGCTATAAGCAAATATATGCATTTTTTAAAAAAAACAAGTCTTTTAAAATGAATTTAATCCTAATGCTCTTTTGGTGGACAAAGATATTTCTCTTTTCTCAATTTTTCTGTAACATTGTTCTTAGGTCCCAATGCCATGGAATAAGTAACGGTGTTTATCTACGGCCCAGTTTCATAGTCAAATTTAGTACGCCTTAAGTGTGGCGCTACACTAAGTACATGACGACACCTACCTAAACCAGATAGGAATGGGCCGTTCTCGCATATGAAACTGGCCCATTCCATTCAATTTCAGGTAGGTGTCGTCATGTACTTAGTGTAGCGCCGCACTTGAGGCGTACTAAATTTGACTATGAAACAGCTAATAACAACAGTGTTTATTCTTTCATTTATGATCTTTGGTGTAATGTTTATATAACAATATATTATAGCCTTACTATCTCGTTTGACAAATCTTACGAGTTTTTAGTAAATGTATATTTTAAGATAAAGGCAAGAAAAAGTGTGTGCGGTGCACCATACCATTTATTTTGTTGTTTAAACTTTTTTGTTTTAATTCAATCTTCCTCAATACTTATGAACCCACCTTCATAAAAAAAATTGAGAATAAATAAAATGTATATTTTCATATTCTTTGAAAGTATTTGATGTATGGCGAGTTTCAAAAACTTAATGATCGACTTTAAATGATGAGGTAGTTTTCTTACACGATCAACTGAAAATTACCTCGAGATCAATCGTTCGACCGCTGGTAAGGCCTCACTCTCGTAATATAATGGATTGCCCATGGCAGCTACATAACCTTTATGACACAAACTGCCACAAATCTATCAAAATATTATAAATAACTGCATTCCTAGTATTTAAAGGCTAGTTTTTATATTTGTGTGTACCACATCTTATTTACTTACCGCCTAAGCTACTCGATTATATTCACACTAATAGTATAGGAATCAGGGTTCAAATTCCGGTTGGATATTCCATAAATGGTTTCCCACTATCCCTGTACAAAAATGTGTGTATACTGCCTTTAAAATATACATTACTTATACATACCCCATTCGTATAAATATGCGAATAGACTAGACAGTTAGACATGGCTCAAAACACTTGAGATAGTTTTGAACATTTTTAAATTTGTAACATTGTATTACAATAAACTACCCACCCCCATGTTAACCTTCACGTATAAACTTTCTATTGGATTCATACTACCCACTCCTAGACTAATAATCTTTCTGCACTAGTACTCTTCTCTATTGTAGTTCACAGAAGTTTCGATCTATATCAAGAACAATACTAAACCATAAAAACCAAGAATAAACTCCTTGCAATCTAAAACTGTTCATGTACTTACCATTTGTATCTTCTGGCTAGAGCAACCTCCAAGTCGGACCTACACACGTCGTGTACTAGTTTGACGAGTGGACCGAGCGAGCTATGGTGAGCACGCAGCTGATGTTCTGACTGACCCGGTCGAAGTGAAACTAAAATGGGCCGGCCGAGATTTCTCTCAAGCAGTGGACGGCGACCAACCCGCCCTCTAGTGAACGAAACGTCCTCTACTGACGAAACATTGTGTGACTGAAGACGTCTCGATTGAAGAGGTCTAAAGGGTCAATGTAAACAACAGGCGTACGTGATCATCCCTGCGTAACCCGATTCCACGAGCTGGTCGATGGTCTACGTGATTTAATGCTAGCTTCATGATGGCTGAAGTGACGTCTCCGACCAAGTGTTCAAATTCCCCACTATCCTTCCCTAGCAACAAGTCTATATATATATATCCACACATATATATATATATATATATATATATATCCACTTGTCTGTAGACAAAATCGACTATTTGATTTCAACGCTTCAGGAGAAGTGCTGTTCTGCACTTGGACAAAATCAGGATACAACCTAATATTCTACGGACATAAACTATGACGTGTTTATATTTTAACTCTAGGCTAACGTAATATTTTGTATTAGCCAGAATAGGCGTCGTAATTTTTGATAACTAAAATGTTTATTGATATGAAGTAAATTTTGATACTGTAGCGTATCAATCATGTAAAGTTGACACGTACACAATTAGGCTACGTAAAAATACGAAATTATAATAATTATATTGGAAAAATCCAAAGAAGAGGATTAGATTTGAAATATTTTATAATAATGTCCTTAAAAACCTACTGTTAACGACTGGATGGACTCGGATATGATCCACGTGCTCCCAATAGAAAATACTATAAAGGATTTTAATAATACAAATCTGCATAAAAATACTAAACTTACAATAGTGGAATCCAAAGAAGATAATACTCTTCAAGACTTACTCACCGTGGCTGGATGAGATCGGATAACGCCAATATGCCTTATAGCAATATATTCAACAAGAAGGGCGACAGTGTGCTTCCCGACACATCCACTTACTACAACTCCAGTCATAAAAAATAACTAAAACTAAGTTAGGCTTGCTCCCACGACCCTCAAGCGCCACTATCGTGGTGGCGTGTCTTCGAACCTCCCCTTTTCCTCACCCCTCAAGCCCCAGTCCTTCCTATCCCCACCTGTGTTATTACGTCTTTTTCTATTTCTTTTTTTGTTCCATTCTAGTCAGAGAAAGGGTATAAAATAAGTACTCTCAGATTTACTTTATATTATTCTATCGCATCACGTCGTTGAAGAAGGAACTTCTCTCCACGAAGGGACCGGTGGCCATGGAGTATTGGGCGTGGTTCTCACCACTGCACCGCCAAGGAAAACCTCTCTCCACGAAGTAACCGCTGGTCGTGGAGTGTTGGACGTGGTTCTCACCACCGCGCCACCGAGGAAAATCCTCTCTACACGAAGGAACCGGTGGCCATGGAGTGTTGGACGTGGTTCTCACCACTGCGCCGCCAAGGAAAACCCTCTCCGATTTCCTAAGTATAGAGGCGACGTTAATAAGTCCATCTGCCTTATTCATCTAGTTGAAAGATTAAAAATTGTTTATTTAATAAGTCCATCTGACTTATTGTTTGTCTAAGACTTAGTATAGTTGAGGCTACTATGTTTATTTTGACTTCTTTTTTAAGTCAGAGTGACTAGATTTTAGTTTTTTATTATTCCAACTCTGTTGGTGTAGTCACAGTAACTCTAGTGTTGCTCAAGTCCCTCAGACTTGTTATATTGGTCCAAGGGATCATGTTTTTCATATATCCATATTATATAGCTCCGATATAGGAGCCTTGAGCTCCAGATGTAATAAGGACTTAATCCAAATGGTTGCTATTCTCTACGAGCACTATATTTCTCTTTTTAGTCCTTAAGACTACATACTTGTTTTTATGGCTACAACCAGGTTGTATATCGTTTTTCTAGGACCTAGTTGGGTCAATGTGTTCAATGTGTTGAATAATTATTGTTGCCACGCTTCGCGTGTGGTATTAGCTTGGGTGTGTAAAGCGCGGAACTCCGCTTGTTTCCATATGGGGTCCGCGCAGATAATACCTTTTTTTCTCTTTGCCCGTTTTTGGCACCTATTTACTGAGTATTAGTATTGTATGAATTAAATTGGTATTGTACCCCAGAGAGTGGGTCAGTAAATACATGTGCTATTGCATGCACTGGCATTACCAATAGGGAAAGGACCGGCCATAGTACTATTGTGTGTAGACACCTGTATGTTAGCCATCTACCAATGTAATCAACTAACCTTTCTATTGCAATTCATTATACTATGTCTCTTAAGGAATTTTCTTAAGTCCCAATCAAGCAAGCTAGCTTAAATTATAAATGTGTTAATAATACTATATGTATATAATTTCCACTTAACGTTTGTTTATAATTATTACTGTTTTTCTTTTGGAATCATCTGACCGTAGCCTGGCGTCAGTCCAGATGTTTTGTAATTGAGCATTGCTCTTCAAGCCTACTGCATTTGATCTTGCCCGTGTCGCAACAAGACAGTAATAATTTGGAACCTCTATCTTATGTTTTTGTATATCTATTGTAATCAAACACATCTTTTTTTTCTGTTATAATAAATCTAATATTGTTATTCTAATCATTTTATCAATCTGGTTAAAATAATTCCCTTGTAACCCCAAATACTATTGTACCCGTGTAGAGTAGGTGCAAACTTTTTGGTACAATATGTAACAATCATTATTTTCTGTCGCTACTTGGGTGCTAACGTCTGTCATGTCACTTAAAATTTTAGATCACCACAATTATTTATTAATTTGTTGTCTGACGTATTAAATGTAAATTGTCTTGAAATTGTGATTATCAGCAATAGTAATTTCACCTTTATTGGTATTGTTTCTTTTGTTGATTATAATGTGATATATATATATATATATAAGTAACGTAACTTTTGCTGGTTGATAAATTTAATATAATTTAATTTAATAGATTTTTTTATTTTGCCAAATATTTTGCTAAAAATGGCTGGTTTCAACTATACAATGCTTCGACTACTATACGACTAATTGTTAACAAGTAGGGATCTTGTTTACGTCTCTTTTTTCGTGTCGACATCTAATAGTCCCGCGGGAGTTTGACTTAAAGTCTGTAAGCCAAACTCTCGTTTTGTTTGAAATATCTGAGTGATATTAACATTTAAATTTAACCTTTTTATGTCTGCATTCATTGGAGTGAATCGGACACTTTTTGTAACAATTTAAAGCTGCCCATCAGGCTCTTATTTTTGTCATCACATAAATATCTGGTTCGATATATAATTATTAATAATTTGTTCTAAATTCAACATTATGGGATGCTCTTGTCTCTTCAAGACTGACCCAGTTGACTGTAGGAGATGTTACTTGTTTAGTAACATACTCGTAAACATACTGCACAAATAATAAATAAGTTATTATTTAATTGATTTCCAACATACCTCCGTTTGACCTTTGAGGCCATGTACATTATTATTATTGTTATTACCTTTAAATAAACCATTCATATTGTCATTAAAATCTTTACAATGTTTTGCCTGTATTCATGTCCCTTTGATTCCTCCCACCCACCTTTTAGTCTATCCATGGTCGTAAAGAAGAGGTAGTAGTGTGGGCGGTATCAAATTGAAGGGTACAGGAGAAAAGGGGGAAAAGTCTAATTTTAAGTTGAATTGTGCTAGTGTTGTTATCTCTTAGACAATCATGATATATTTTTAATGTACTTTAGGTTATGGTTAAAAGAGGTCTTTGAGGTCCTAGAAAATGTGTTTTAAGTGATTTTCCGCCTTCTTGTACCCATGTTATTGGAGGTCAAACTATGCCTCCAGCTTAACAGTGAGATAACACTTAACCTATTATTGATGACTTACCAAAATATTTTACATTGGTTTTGTAAACAATTCATCAGAACTATTAAAGTATTGTTTCTAATGTATCTTAACCTCAATGCATTATGGTTAAGGATGTTGCTACCTGTGACGTCACCAACGGTCAAGATAGTATTTCACACGTTTGTGAATTTACGTGATACTCAGCGAGTTTTAAAGCTATAACGTTAAAACAAAAACCATAAATTATTAAATGATTCTAAAAAAATAGTCCTACAGTTGTCATAAAGTTATTATTTTTATCTTTAAGTATTGTTTTGTAAACTTATTTTTTATAAATCATCAACAACTTAGGCTATTTGTCTTGGTCACGAAAATATCCTGTATGATTCTTCCTGACAGGATGTATACTAAAAATTCCATGGTAGTATATGTCTATCTAGAATAGGAAACAGTAAAAAGGTAAAACTAAAAAGCAAGTCAATGTTTTTAAGGGGCTTATACTAAAGTGACCGTGTAAACTCGTCAGAGGAAGAGGGGAAGGGTCATCAGTACATAAACAAGAGAACTATCAGGATGAACTTTTCATTTTATCCCTCTCTTTATATTTCGTACATTGGCGTCTAGGTATGATTAGACTATTTAGGTGCGTCAAGTTAAGATGAAACCCACTTCACAAAATAGTTTTGACATCTCCAAGTAGGCAACGTCCTTGAAATTGTTTTAATATGAATTAAAATATTGTTTAAGGATTCCTAACAAAATTTGTTCAGAACTATAAAAACTGTTGAGCCATCTATAACAGTAGCTTTCTAGCAACTATTTAGGCCTGTACTGTCCAAATACTATTCAGAAGTGGTGAGTGCAGTATTAATACGCTATTCTTATAATGCAATCAATTATTTATTAAACTTGAAAACTTTAAACGTGAACTTACATCACAATTCCATAAATTAAATCAAAGTAATCAAAACTGTTTTAATGTACAACACTTTTTAACTTCTAAAGTAATTTTTATTCACCTACGTTCACCACCTGTTTAAGGATGCAATATAAATAAGTTAACTTTCTTTCTGTCATCTTTTTTTTCTTGACGAGCGTAATAAATGTGACTCATAAATTCTTGTTAAAAAAAAGAATGAATGGGAGAGAAGTTGAACGTATAGAAGGAAGTGCAAAAAAAAAAAAAAAATGAGCAAGACTTTTCGTAAATTTAATGAGCGTAAGTTAACGAAGGATGACACGTAACCAGATAAGATAGCCGGGGAATATAGATTGCTTTCTCCCATAGGATAGGCTTGGGGCTCATTAAAGTAGCGTAGAGTATCGGAAAAAACGAGAATAAGATTCAAAAAGACTTGAAAAAAAAAGAAACAAGAAAATCAGATTTTTATGCATTTTATATAGGGTGTTATAAAAAAAGGAATATTGATAGCTACTCTTAAAAGTTTGTGTTAAAGTGAAACAGTATACCAAATAAAGCATGGGTTAATTTTATAAATGGAATAAAGTATGAATTCTTTAGTATCACCTAGAATATGTTTAATGGCGCCAACGCGTACTACTATGTTAACGAAGGGAAAACAAACTTCAAAATGACACATGAATATCCATGTTACATAGTCTGTAATTTTAACTATCCTTTACATTTTTTGCTAAGGTACTGCTATTTTCCCAGTTGTTTATGTGGGTTGGCAAAATACTCAAAGAAGTATTTAATTATGTAAATAATATTGCCCCAGTAAAGTGTTTAAAGTGTAAAAAATTTAGCACAGTTTGAAATAGTTATTCAAGATTATGTACACACTAGAATTAAACTACTATTTTTTTAAAAAAACATTTGAATTGTTAATAAGGGGCATTTAAGATTATTTATACAAAAATTAAATTTTTAGTGAGGTTCAGTTGTACAATTGCTTCAATTTAACGTGAAAGACATAAATGAATAATGTGATATAGTAATATAAATGCACAATATTTGATGACTATTTGGAGAGATCGGTAATAAAAATGGCAAGTTATGACACATTATAATAAAGAAATTTTGAAATTAAAACATACATCTAGAAAGATCAATACATTTTAAAAATTGTAAACTTTTGAGTCAATTACATTTAAAATTATGATTTTACAAAACAAAGGATGTTATTATCATGCATAAATTTCGAATCTCTGTATCATATTGAGAATAAATAGAACAAGTTATAATATTTGAGAAAATATAAAGAAAATATAAAAAATTAATTTATTATCTGAATTCCCTGTTCCTTGTATTTATATCCTTGTATTATAATGTGTCATAACTTGTAACTTTTATTACCAATGGTGACCTGGTGGTCTAGGGGTAAGGTGTCAAACTTCTGTGCTGGAGGTCCGGGGTTCAATCCTTGGTCCCGGCAAAGATTTATCTGATTACCAAACCCTTCCTTCACCTCTGACAAGACATCTTGTGAATATGGGGAATGCCAGGCCTCCACCGTGGTTCGGATTCCACGTTAAACTGTAGGTCCTTCATTTCATCTCACAATCACCCTACCATT
Source organism: Timema monikensis (assembly GCA_902151445.1). Taxonomy (NCBI): domain Eukaryota; kingdom Metazoa; phylum Arthropoda; class Insecta; order Phasmatodea; family Timematidae; genus Timema; species Timema monikensis. The sequence goes on along the minus strand of CABFVZ010000727.1, from coordinate 71,508 downwards.
ACACATTAGCGTAAGTGCGTATAACCCGAACGGGTAGTAAGACGCGGTGCTAATAATAATAATAATTTATTACCAATCTCTCCAAATATTAATCAAATATTGTGCATTTATAATACTATATCATATTATGCATTTATGCCTTTCACGTTAAATTGATACAATTGTACAACTGAACTTCACTAAAAATTGAATTTTTGTATAAATAATATTATTTTTTGTGTGCGAATATGACTCAAAGCCGGATGGTAAAATAAAAGTGTTGTAAACAAGCGATCTGAACAAATGTGTCTCGTAGGCTGGATGTGAACCACGGGCCGTGAGTTTTAGAATCCTGGTCTAAGGCGTCACTCTAACAATAGACTAAACTGCTGAAGACGGTGAGATTGGGGTTCGAATCTTGGTCGGGTGTACTGTGGATGCTTCCCTTAATTTATTTCAACTCTCACTTAAGGCAAATACTGGTACACTTTCTCTAAATTTCACCTTCATCATCCCTAACACATGATCATAGTTAGTACATATGTATATAAGCCGAACGGGTAGTAAGACGTGATCGAATAGATAAATAAAACCAAATACAACTCTTAACTCCACAATTCAATGCCCAAAAGCACGTGGTGAATTAGACCATCAATAGTAAAAAAGAAAGAAAGAGACAGTCTGAATTTAATTTTTCTTTTATTTGTTTAAGGGCTAGCTTGGAGCAGGAATCAAATTAATCCTGAAACAAACACACAAGTAGACTATCGAACTTAGTTTGGAAGACCAGTAGACAATTTGATTTATGTGTTGAATGTTGATTGCGAACTCTGAACAGAACTAGAAACTTATTGCGCGCGGTGCTGAGTCACCCCGAGCTAGTTTATAACTCAGAAGTTAAGTTATCCGGTATTAGTTAACGTCTGTGTCTTCTACGTTACATTCTCCTTCCTATACGCGTGGCCATTAGGTGAGCGCCTGCTAGAAATTAATTTCGAATAAGAAGACCCTCACAACATTATGAGTTGGCCTCAGACGGAAAGTTGACCACAGACAGAAAGTTAACTTAAAGCTGGAAGCTGATTGCATTCTAGTAATTACTTATAGACAAATATTTGAAAGAAGTATAAAATATAGTTGGTCATATTATACATAGTGTGATTCCCATACGATGTTGTCTGACAATCAAACCATATCCCAGTATGCAAATAACAAGCAGTTCAGGTAGAATGGGGTATTGACTGTCCTTAGAATCTCAACTATATATGTCAGGATCTTTGTATGATCAGCCTTATCTTATTATAAACGTACTAGGATTATTACAAAACGCCACCTTTTTGTCAAAAAAAGTTTTTATCTCAATTAGGCTGAGGAGACATAGCCTTTTTATTAAACGGCTAGATACTTCCAGCCTTAATTTGATGGAGATATTTGACCACAATAAGGTTGTCCAAACTTCAGACATTTTATAAAAAGGCTAACTCAACCAGCCATATTGTAAAACCTACCTCGCAGTGGTTTTATAAAAAGGCAAACACATTTAGTCATATTGTAAAAAGGCTAGGTCATCTAGCCTTTTCACAATATTACTAGGCAACACCAAGTCAGGCAAAAATTGACTAAAAGCAAAAACATGTTTATCAAGTAAAAAAAAAAATTACAGTAAAATTGTAAAACTAGTCAGAGAAATTTAATTTTACACAATAGCTACAAAATAGCTGAAAAAAAAACAACTAAATAAGTCTTAATATTATAACCACGATGACTCTTGAAGTTTGTTAAAATTGAGATTCTTTGTCAATAAAATGGCTGATCCAGATTTTAGATACTTTAAAGAAAAATAAGATTTAAAAGAGGAACAAATAAGTATCTTCAAACCAATCAATAAAAATTACCCCAAAAAATAGCTCACAGAAAAATCAGAGGTTAAAATATTAAAAAGGATAACGAGTCCACTTATCCAATCCACTTACTGTCGATCACCAACCTGTTATTTATTGACACACGTCCGACTTTAATGTCACCTTGAATTGCACTTAGCTCACTTGTTTGGCAAGCACATTTCCTTATGCAGCACTGTTTTTTTGATGGCTTGCAAAGACACTTCTGGAAGCCTTGCCCTTCACTTTCAAATGGTGACTGAGCAGCTACCCCCTCTCGGGATAAAATGGTTTTGTCTGGAACTGTCCCTGTGAACGAAGAAGTTGACGGCTGAGTTTCATTTCATGGAAATCAGTTTAACTATTCCTGCTTCAGTTCCAATGCTGTACACACTGTTTCTAAAGTCTACTATCTTTTCTTCAACGTTTTTAGTGTCCAATTGTCCCTGATCAATTTTTGGGACCGCTACTGTCCTTCTGTTGTCAACATTCAAAGGAGGGAGTTTTTTTGTTGACCTTTTTATCATTTTTTCTGCCACACAATTAGAGTTTTTGTGCACTATTTCTCTTTCCAAGGTAGTCTGAAGTTGAATTTTGCAGGCTGAACATCGCAATTCCTCTTTAGCCTCTTTTTCACACATTTACATAATCTTTTGGTGCAAGAAGAACATTACAAAAACATATCTACTCCATTAACTAAGGGTCCGCTTAGGTACAGTAGTGAAATATTTTCTGTCATGATTGAGATCCCGGAAGCTTGTCCTGTCTTGAAAGTGTCATTATGATTATTTAATATACCCCCCTAATTCTTCTTCGGTCGTGAGTTTGTCAAGAAGTGTGTCTGGAAGTACTGTGCTATTGAGTCCGATTTATGGATCGCAACTGAAAAGAGCTTGGTACTGGGATCCCCCGATAATCTGATGTAAAGAAGAGTTCTTCTGCCATTGTACGAAGCAGGATCAAATGCTCCGCTTAGTTTAATTGTTGTCATGCATTACGCCCTCTCCGCCCCCCGCCCCCACCCCTCAAAGCATGTCCTCAACATTTTGGTGGATTGAGCACTGTTACCTTGCAGTACAATTTACCTCCCAAGGTGGAGTGGGCACTGCTACTTGCATCATAATTTACCTATCAAGGTGAATTTGAAAATGCTATTTGCACAAAGATTTCCCTCCCAAGGTAGATTGAGAACTGCTACCTTATCCCAAGGTGGATTGAGCACTGATACCTTAGTAGTACGATTTACCTCCCAAGGTAGATTGAGAACTGCTACCTTATCCCAAGGTGGATTGAGCACTGATACCTTAGAGTACGATTTACCTTCCAAGGTAGATTGAGAACTGCTACCTTATCTCAAGGTGGATTGAGCACTGATACCTTAGAGTACGATTTACCTCCCAAGGTAGATTGAGAACTGCTACCTTATCCCAAGGTGGATTGAGCACTGATACCTTAGAGTACGATTTACCTCCCAAGGTAGATTTAGAACTGCAACCTTATCCCAAGGTGGATTGAGCACTGCACCTTTCAGTACGATTTACCTCAAAGGTGGATTTGGAATTGCTACTTTGACAAAGATTTTTCTCTAAGTCCTATCCTTGTGAGTCAATATGAGGGTCCATATTAAAGGCGATTTGAAGGCAGAAGAGTTTTCAAACTTACTTATAGAAATTGGCGATGAAAGGTCAAAGGAATAAGATGACAAAGTTCACATTCCGGAAAATCTCTGTGAATTTGTTAAAGATTTGGAAACTTTAAGTGACAAGATTTACCCTGATTTGAGCGATTTACACATTAATGACCCTAATTGAATTAAGAAGAGAGCTATTATCATGCCTAAGAACGACACCTCACCAAGAATTAATGATTCGTTATTGGACGATCTTCCTACTGAAATGGTGAGATATCAGTCTGTGGACTCTGTGGTGGAGGTAGAGGACGTGGTCCACTACCACACATTAAACCCACCAGGGATTCCACCTCACAATCTCTGTCTGAAAGTTAGAGCACCAGGCTGCAGGTGAAGTCTTTACATAGTAATGAGATAGAAACAGCCATATTTACTGGATGTGGTGCGGGAGAAACAGTTTTCATATCCCGCGTTCCTTTGATTCCCTCCGACTCCCACTTTCAATTCAAAATGCTGCAATTTCCCGTCAAAGTATGCTTCGCAATGACGATAAACAATGCTCAGGGGCAGTCTTTGAAAGTTACTGGTGTGGATTTAAGGAATGACTGTTTCTTCCATGGTCAGTTGTAAGTAGCCTGTTCACGTGTAAGCTCTCCTAACAGCCTCGTGATCCTGCAGCCAGAGGGGCAAACGAAATATGTAGTTTACAAAGAAGTTTTATAAAAAGTCTTTAGCCAAATTTAAAATATCCTGAAAATTGAAAAATGACACCTGGACACGGGAATCGAACCCGGGATCTTCGGCTTAGTACGCCAATGCTCTTACCACTGAGCTATCCAGGATTCGTCCCGTGCCCATGGTCATTCTTCACTCATATTTTAAGGCAGAGTCTATGATGGACGTGCGGAAGTCGTCAGCTTATAAACATGTGATTATATAAGATCACAGCCATCAGACAACGCAGCGACCTGCGACACGGTAGTTGGCATGATTGCAGCCAATTGACAATTATATTATAACTGTACAGGATTGCATATATTAATGAATCAGATAGCCGAAGCTATTCTTTCAGGATATGATATCTAAGAGGTGCTATCCTCACTAAAATGCATAGATGATAGCTTCGGCTATCTGATTCATCAAGTTTAAAATGTTGTTTAAAATAAATGTTGTGCCTTATTTTACTTTCTCTTATAAATATCGAACAAGTTCATTACTATTTATTAGTACAAAAAAGCTATTTTCTGTAATTATCTCAAAGAGTACTCCGTAGCGAAGCAGGGGTATTTAGCTAGTCTGTGCATAACCATGACAATAAACATGCACTGCCTTGAAATTGAAAGAGTTTTGAAAAAATGAACTCAAACAAAATGGGTGAAATTGCCTGAAGAAAATGTTGGCTCAAGGTGAGATGGAAGTGAACTTGAGTTAAATTTGGTTTCTAGTTAGTTTTTAAAGCAAATGAATGGCTTCAGTGGTCAAACGGTCTAAGATGTCACTCTTGTGATAGACTGAGTTGATGATGAGGCGATTAGGGTTCGAATCCCAGTCGGGTCTACTAAGGATGTTTTTTCCTCAATGGTTTACCATGCTTCTTCCAAGCAAATGCGGGTATATTACCTCAACCCTAGCCCGTTAGAGTAATTATAATATATCCGTATAGCCTGAACAGGTAGTAAGACTAGGCGATGAAAAAAAGCAAATTACTATTTATGGTAAAAAAATAGCTTTCTTAGCAATGTTGTTTTATCCACCACCTCTTAATACTCGTTCGGGTTATGCACATACATTAACTACTCAAATGGAATAAGAATGAGGATGGTAGAGTATTAGACTAAGTTTACCCACATACGAACAGAGAGAGAGTGGATAAACATTTAGTAAGAAACACCCTCATTACACCAGATCGGGATTCAAACCCTGATCTCCCATCACCATCGATCCACCCTAACATGAGAGTGATCCTATAGACCATGTGACCACCTATGCGGGACGTAACAATGTTGAGTTTAATTTTATACATATCAGAAATCTCAATAGTTCTTGATGATCTTTGAAACTATTTGAGAAAATGTTTATAGAAGGTCGGTCTACTAAAAGGGGATTACCCTAAATCCATTTGTTATTCACTCTAGATTATAGTAACAGACCTAAGGAAATTGATAAATACATCTTTCCGGAAATACCAATTTCATTGAGATTTTTATTTGCGTATCATAATAAACTGAGGAGCACGCTAGCTGTAACCAGAAGAGATAGGATTAGGATTGAAGATGTACGGTCAAGAGTTGGGGTACAGGGGGTACATGAGATGGTGTGGAAACATAATGAGGATGGAAGGGGAGAGGATTCTAAGAAGATTAATGTATATGAAGTATGTAGGGAAGAGACCACAAGGGAGGCCAAGGAAGGGATGGGAGGAAAAGATAACAGCAAGTGTGCAAGTGAGAGGATGAGAGTGGAAAAGAACGCAGAAGGAATAATGGTGAAAGGACATAGGGAGATTGAGGCCTTTTACTAAACACAGACTGGAAACAGTTCATGATGATGATGATGATGATGATGATGATGAATAAAAATATACTTCAAAGTTATTATGAATTATCGTCTTCATGCATGACCATTGGCATTTTTTTTAATATTCAAAAATACCATTTTTTTCAAACGATGAATCTTAATATAATTGCAAGAGTTATTCCACCATCCCTAGTTCTTTCTTTTGAATACACACAAAGGTCAATTTTGTGCGTCTATGGCATTACAAAATGAATCGTATAATGATTCTCTGCAAAACTTCTATGTGAAAATTCCACATTATAATACATCGGAAAACCAACAACAACAATGTACTAATAAGGGTGTGATATGAAGACTGAGAATCGTTTCATATATAATAAATATAAACGGAGCGTCCTCACTTGAAATTGATTTTGTGCTAAACCAAGGGAAGCAGAGTATTTCAAATATCTGAAATTTGTAGAGAGTCAAGAGAATACAACATTCCGAGAAGCCGCAACAAAGACGGAATTAATCATATTGAGTGATGTAGTACAGCAAATACTTCCTCAGTTTTTACCATTGATACCAAGGTAGTTAAGTCACTTCATCATTTAAACACTACTTAATAATTTAATTCTATTCTAATTTCACAAATATTTGGGTATTATTTAGAAATGTTTAGGAAATGATTTTCAAAATACCAACTCTATGAATAATCTACATCTAATAAGTTGAAAAAGCAATTTAGCTCAAATAAATTTCATATGAATAATTTGGTTTGACCTAATTATGCATGACAACAAAGAACAAAAGCTTTTTAAAATCCATTTGCTGTTTTTTTTAATTGGGAGCAGAAATTTATGAAATCATATTTTCATACTTGGCCTTATTCACTCTATAAAAGTAATTGTTAAAAATATGTTAATGGATCATATAACCAAATCTATTATTTATGCTTTAAGTGAGGATTACTCCATCTAGATATCATATTTTTAAAATTGAAAAATTACAACTGGACACAGGAATCTAACCCGGGAACTTTGGCTTAGTACGCCAATACTCTTACAACTGAGCTATCCAGGATTCTTCCCGTGCCCATGATCATTCTTTACTCATATTGTGATGTAACTGACTTGCCCCTAAAGAATATGTGAAAGCATTGACAATAATATCGTCCTAATTTTATGAACATATCTTATTTAATTTAAATTATAATCTATTACATGGCGCTTAAAGCACTTCTTCTTCCAAGAAGGTACACGCTACTGTAAGTGACGTCACGCACGTGACATTAGACAAGTCAAGTTGACAATATAAGATTTTTAAATAATAACTTCCTCTTCTGGAAAGTTCGAATAGAGATTTTAAAAAGTAACTTGAGTCAGTTTCCGGCTCTCGAAGCTTCTAGTAAACCCGAGATGTTTTTATCTTGTATTTTAATTTTTTATAACACGACCTTCTCGAAGCTTCCATGAGCAATGGATATATACGAAAGATGGTGCAATTGAATTTCATTTGGAGTCCAGTCCTTGAACCACTCGGAACTTGAGCTCCTGTCCGCGATCCTTACGATCATACAATAGGCCGCGTATATATTTCGACGACATGATCTATTTTCTCTAGAAATAAACCGAGATTTAGAACTAAAAGCATGTCAACATAATAAGTGTGTATTAATTATACAATATTTAAATCACCAATAACTCTTTAATTGGCGCTCGATCACGGGGCTATAAATACCAATTATCTCACAACATCAAAATACCGGACCGCTTTAATTAGTGCTCGACCACGGGGCAATTATCAGCTAATTAAACGGTATAACTTCAATCGACGCCCAACGCGACGAACCAGATCCATAATTCATCGATCGACGCGGAGAGAGACGTCCAAAACATCATAATTAGCGCCCAACGTAAGCAGTAATATTTCAATAACACTTCAATTGGCGCACAACGTAAGGGACTCGTAAAACAGAAACACTACAATATTTTAAGGCAGAGTCTATGATAGACGTGCGGAAATCGTCGGCTACAAATGTGTGATTTTATTTAGATCACGAGCTATCAGATAACTTAGCCACCTTCGACTCGGTAGTTGGATTATTGCAGCCATTTGTACGCGGCAATAAGCCAACTACCGAGTCGAAGGTGGCTGCATTATCTGATAGCTCGTGATCTTAATAAAATCACACATTTGTAGCCGACGATTTCCTCACGCCCATCATAGACTCTGCCTTAAAATATGAGTGAAGAATGACCCTGGGCACGGGACGATTCCTGGATGGCTCAGTGGTTAGAGAATTTGCGTACTAAGCCAAAGGTCCCGGTCTAGGTTCCCGCGTCCAGGTGTCATTTTTCAATTTTCAGAAAAATATGTTACTATTAAACTGAAAATCTTTAGTAATAATGTTGCTTTTAGCGGGTTCAACATAGCAAGCTGCTTCTCGCTTGCCTTTTGCATTAGCAAGCTGAAACTGCTTTAAATGCTTGGCAAGATAAAAAAAAAACTTTTAAAAATGTATTACTGGCAGGAGGGCTTCCGTGATTATATAAATACATTAGTCGTTCCTGTTAAAACTTAAAAAGGGCTCATGTAGGTTTTGAAATAATTTAAAAATTTCATTTTGTTTTTGGAAAGAATTTTATGCTTTTGGATGAGCATATTTTTGTTCCTAAATAACTTTGTTAGAAACCTTACTTTTAATTTAATTTTTATAAAAATATCTTTTACGAATTTATTGGGGGTATGAGGTTTTATCCATAACCACCAACGTTTATATATATATTAGTATTTTTAAAATAAAAAATGGGTGTGTGTACTTATGTACGCGCGTGAGAAGTTATACTTCTTTGGCATCATTAAAAATTTAATAATATATATAATTATTAAAAATAAAATTTAGAAAATAATAAATATATATGACATAATTTGTACTAAATATTATAAGATTCTTTATTTTAAATATTTATTATTGATTATTTAATATTTTAAAAGTAAATGAATAAATTTAATAATAAATTCAAAAATTGAATTTAAGTTTATTCATTTTTTAAATATTTATTATTTTCTTAATTTAATATTCACTTTTCATTTTTATCAAAAAGTTTTCATTAAATTTGTTCATTTATTTTTATAAATATTTATTATTTATTCAATTTAATAATAAATATTAAAAATTAATATTTTAATTTGATGTTCGATTTAAATTTTTATCACAAATTTTTTATTAAATGTTTTATTAATTTTATTTCTTTATTTTGTAAATATTAAATAACCAATAATAAATATTTAACAATAATAATTTAATAATATTTAGTATTAATTATGTTAAATAATAATATTTTAATTTATATCAATAAATAATACATACGGATAGTTAACCTCAATTATATTGGAGCACTTGAAAAAGTCTATAAGCACAATTTTTTTCACTAATATTTACGAATAGTAAATAATATTAATCAAAATATTCAATTTAAATCACTACTGAATATAATTTATTAGCACATATATAATTCGCACTTGTATGAAACTAAAACACGTGTTGTGAATGTAGAAACTAGAAACATGTGGATAAATATTATATATATGAAAACAGTGATCAGAGGCGACGAGCGTACCAACATGCGCGACTAACAGAGGTTCTATTTCTATTTTGTTGGTAGCTTTTTTTTTTCGAGACTTAATGAGCGGTTTAGCTTCAACCTGTTACTTTTGCGTTACAGTGATGCGCGCGCATCTTAAAATTTCACTCTCATCATTTTTCCATAACGCGCCTAGAGAAGTATAACTTCAAAAACCTCCATAGCGTCAGTTCGCAATAGAGGCTTACCGAAAGAGCAGCTGCCATTTGTTGGCTAAGCTAATGCCAACTTCTGTGGATAGAGGGTGTCTTTTGGTAGCTCATCGACCACTAATCTACGTTTTCTAAAATATAGCCGCTACTTTTTCGTTCAAGTAGATCCTCATTTGTCCTCACGAGGCTGAATTGTCCCCGTTACGGACCCACTGCTTCAACAGAAAATCTGTACGCGCCGGGGATAGAGCCTGGGACATATGGATCTGTAGCCAGAAACTCAGACCATAAAGGTGGTAGTTTTTTTCTTTAACAATACAACTATTAGAAAAGATTTCCAATAATGTTTAGTTTAGAGTAAAAAATTGTTAGTCGAGAGAGCACAAATGGTTTTACCCAAAATAAAATCTGGTTTTTAGCATGTAAAATTATCTCGAGCGTCCTTGACCAATAGTTTATAGTTTTATGGTACTATTATTAGATTGGGGAAAGATTTTAATACATTTATGTTGGTAGTTTGGTAAATACCAGAGTCTGAAACTGTCACAGGTTCTTTTAAAGCTGTGCTAATAACCGCCCAATTACAAACTGACACGTGATATTGGGGATCAACACAAGCCCGGATGGAGTTGGGGGTAGGGGTTAATAATCACAGAGTGGTTTTGGGGGTAAACCCCCAGGGGGGTGGGTCTGGGTGTGCAGGCCCCCATTAAAATTAAAAATGGTTGGTTTTGAAATGCTTAAATTTAAGTACTCTAAGCCCTTGTATTTTCGACATTTTTTTCCACATTTTATTAAATAAATGGTACGGAACTCCATTCGCAATTTCTCACTCCATTGTTTAAAAAGGGAGATATCTATTCAAAACTCGTAATATATGTGAAACGAAATAATATGCACCATTAAAACCGAGTTATACTTACGTTAAACATTTTTTGACTCTCGGATTTAAATGTTATGATTTGCTTTTTAAGTAATTAAAATCCTCACCAATATATTTGGACAAAAAAAAAAGAGATCGATATTGGGTCCATAAGGGTAATACTTCGTATTAAAACTTCACCTTTCATTTAAAATTTTCGATATTTTATTAGTTGTTGCACATCTTCAGGTCATCGCATTGATATTAAATTCCTCATTTATAAATTTTGACCAGTAAAAAAATGTAAATATTGACTTTTGAGTATAAAATGGAGATAGATTATTATTGTACAATCACTTCTCTTATGAGGTTAGTTAAAAATAACATACACTTTTTGTAAGACTACTTATCTCCTTATTCTTTGGAAATTAGAGAATTATTGCGTTAAGACTTAATATCTCTGTACAACCAAAGATAACAACATTGTATTAATATAGTTATATATTCTCAGAAACTATTGGTTTTATAAAGATATAATAAAAATTTTAGTTTTATTAGTAATATAATTTGGCAATGATAAGTAATTTAGTATCACAAATAGTTGCGGAGATGAGGACATTTCCGCTTCTGTAAAGTACCCTGAAAGTCATGTTTATAGGAAAATGAAAATAGCCATTTGGTTTATAATCTTAATCAATGTTTAGATACGAATTTTAATCAAAATTGTTAGAGCAGATTTTGAGAAAATGGGTTTTTTCTCTTTTTGCCCTTTATAAAACTAATCTTAATTTCAGGGTTAAACAGACCCACAGACAAACGGCATTGCAAAATACACTTTTTACGGTTCGTGAGGTCATGAAACGTCGCTTACCGCGCCCATCTAGAAGTTCTTGCCTAGCTTGGGGATCCAGCATTGGTCTTACGATCTGGGGCGGGAGTGACTGGTCAGGGTCGTGGTGAAGGGACTCCTGACACGGACAAAACTCGGCGACATACAAGAAGAGCTGGTGGAGATGGGTTTCCCTTGAAATCCGTCACCCAGATGCTCTCCCAGCGGAAACGGGATCAGAGGACTGGAGAAAGCAATAGTTTCCGAACTTCGTTGTATCTCTGACTCCCGGGGATCATACCGCGAGGCTGTACTCCATATCAGTCCTGTGCGGGCTCCGCGTCAAGGTGAAGAAGTACGAGTCTCCCGGTGGCCCGGTTCAGTGCAAGAACTGTTTCCAGATTGGGAATGTGCGGAGGGATTGCCACGCTAACCATAGGTGTGGGTTCTGGGGTGGTGACCACGAGAGGGGCGGGTGCCTGAAATACCTGCGATGCTCAGGAACACACTCCTAGGGGTGGTGGGGCTGTCCCACGAACAAGTTCTTGTGAATGGCAGGGACTGTGCGGGCTTCCAAGGGTCAAGGAGGGAGGACGGATGGTCTAAGCGAAGGCAAGAAAACCTCTTATTACGTTGCGGTATGGAGGGAATGTGACTCCAGCTCCAACATCAAAGCCGCTGGTTCAATCTTTCGCTAGTGTGTTGTCAGGGAGACCAACCCTTCCACCTCAAAACAAGGCACCTGCCAAAGCAAACTTACTAGAACCAGTAGCATCCAGTTATTCCCTCTCCGTCGAGGACCCGTACAAGACCACTCCTCTCTCAATCGCAATCCTCATTTCCCCCTCCCCCACACCCAGCTCCTTAATCTCCACCCCTTTGCAGTACCAGCCACGGGGAAGATGGTGTGGCTTGCAAAAGCTCGGAGAGAGTAGAGGCCATAGCCACGACACTAGAAAAACAGTTCACACTCAACCAAAAACCACAGAAATCAAGTTTCACCAGGGAAGCTACCATAGCAGTGAGGGAAGGCTTATTCAAACCAAACGACACGCAGGCAGATGACATCACACTCGAAGAACTTACATCTACTATACAGGAACTTCCCAGGAAAAAAGCTCCAAGACACGACCACATCACAAACGATGTAGTACAGCATTCACCACCTAGGGCAGTGCGGGTACTATTGACAATATACTAAACACACTACTTTACCTCTGTCACTTCCCGGACGACTGGAAGCTGGCTAAAGTGATAACTCTACCCAAACCCGGTAAAGTGCCGATGTTTCTCCAAAACAGAAGGCCTATCAGTCTCCTCCCCACGCTTAGCAAAATATTTGAAAAATTATTCTTAGAAGACTCAAACAAATCACAGATAGTTTAAAAATTATCCCAGAACTTCAATTCAGCTTCACAAACAAGCACACCACCGTCCATCCATTGGTTGATCTAATAGAAGATGCCACTCTGGCTTTCGAGGAAAAACAATATCTGATCGCTATATTCCTAGATATAGAGAAGGCTTTCGACAAAGTATGGCATATTGGCCTACTTCACAAATTAATTCAACTTGGCTTCCCCTCTTGGTTCATACACACGATCTCCAGATTCCTTAGTCTTATAACATTCAAGGTAACAATGGAGGGTAAAATGTTCCCAACACATCGAATAAAGGCTGGAGTCCCCCAAAGTTCCACGCTATCACCACATCTTTACAACATTTACGTATCAGACATACCGTCAGACCCGAAGGTCAAAGTTAGACAGTTTGCAAACGACACCATGATCTACGCACCAAACAGAAACAGAAATTTCGCGTGTTTATGAATTCAAAGATATCTAGTAACACTACAGGAATGGTTCACTAAATGGAGAATAAATGTATATCTGGACAAATCAGCAGCACTAGTAATATCTAAAAGGCTAAAAAATACACCATCTCCCTTCACCTTATTTAACACAGAAATACCCATTCAGACATGGGTTAAGTAGTTAGGCATAACAATAGATAAGAGATGACATGGAGAAAACACATAGAAGAAACAAACAAAAAAACGGGGAGAAAGGGTGGACCCATCAGTTCCAAATCCTAATAAAATAAAATCCTGCCAAACCATATTCCCATGCTTAAGGGAAAAAAAAAAATCGACACATTTCGAGAAACCCATCAATCGCGTTACGCCATCACCCACAAAGTGATTATTCCTACTATACCGACCTACCTTATAATTCCTTCCAAACTCCTAAGACACAGTGACATCATTCATAATCACAGCTATTACACCCACAGGGTACTAATTTATATATTTGTGTTTTATTACCGCATCATTCAAAGGTTTCACCCATTCATTGTTTCACCTTCATACCATGAGGATAAGCGCTATAGACGGCTAACTGTAACTCGCAAACAAAATCAGCCCCTTCTCTTGATGAAATAGGTTGACGCTTCTGTCAATTTAGAGATTCAGAGTCGGGCAACATCTGAAAGGCGTATTTAACCACCACTACTCCAGAGAATAGGGTGAACCTGGATGTACTCTCGTATTTAGTAAAGAGCAAATTTGTTACTACCAAGTGTTAGTCTACTCTAAATCATCCAACCTTCCACAGTGGTCACCCCTGCCGGAAGGACCTTCAAGTCTCCTGTTCTCCCTACCTGCCTCCTCTCACAGTGATATCCATAGTCACCGAGGAGCCTCTCTCCAACTCTACATCAGCCCACCTTCCACAGTGGTCGCCACTGCCAGAAGGACCCTCCCCCGTCTCCTTCTCCCAACCCGGCCCCTCACAACGACACCCCTAGTTGCCGGAGTGTACCCTACCCATTCTTCTTCCTGCCCCCATTCCCCGCTTCACAGTGGTCACCACTGCCAAAAGGGACAATTTCTTATCATAACCTCATCTCCCAGCATTCCACGACCAGTTCCATCCCGGCATGGGATTCAGCCATCGAAACGGGCGCTGACAGAAAGAGAAACTATCCCGCAGACATCAACAAGAAGACGAGGCCACCCGATCAGTCCCCGCCAGAGGTTATTCAGCCCAGTGGCCTTCTCACCCTGATGGAACAGCAGCCCACGAGACTCCCACCTGCTCAACAACAACTGCGACGTCAAGCCCGAGGACTCCAACCACGAGAGCCTCCCCGTCTTCCCTGTCAAACCATTTACAAAATTCCCCCACCACTCAGGCCTCTTCTAAACCCATCTCATCACTCAGCCCAGATCAAAAGTACCTCCTGCACTCGCTATACACTCCTCCCACCAAATACACCTTCTCCCCGACTTACCTCCCATATACCTCACGGGGAGACCCACGGGATAAACAACTAGTCTTCAGGGCCGTCCGATACCTGGACCTACACCTCGACGAGCTCATGACCAACGCCGAAAAGAACTCCCCTTCATAGGCGAACAAGACAACCAACTTCAAGCCTGCACCCCCTTCAAAGTCTCCACCATCCCGACGCCAACCCAAAACACTAAAAACAAAACAACCAACCGTGAATGCCTCTTCTCACCTTTCCCAGCACTACACAGAAGGGGGTTGTAACAAATTTATTTTATGTGATTCAAGAACGCCATTGCCAAGGAAGTTCTTCAGGGGCCGTCACCAGGGTATTTCTGGGTGAATGTTGACTATTAGAAATTATAATATATTTACTGTATCTTCCACTTACACTTAAGAGCCCATTTCAGAGCGATGTATTTGCTGGTTTGCATTACCAACTTACGTAACTTATACAGCCTCATAAATACATCGCAGGAACAAGGGACTTGTTTTATTTTGTAAAGGAAGGATGTAAAAGTTAGACTTGATTGTAGTTTTTTTTTGTTATTTACTTACTTTGTTTTATCCTTTGTGAAAATATGCTAAAATTGACAATTTTTGACACAGCCTAAAAATATAATAACGCAGAGTTTTGACTTTTTACAAATCAAGTTACCACTTAAGACCAAACCTTTAAGACCAATTTACAATAAAAATATTTATAATCCAAAGCTTAATTAACGAGTAATTTGTTATATACTTAGAGGCTGCAACGCTAAAATATATCCCCTTTTTACTGGGGCTTTCTCTGGACGAAACACTGAACTATAGAGGGGTGCAGCCAAGAGTTGGTTAGGCCACTCTCATCTGTTACATCACTCAGGCTGACACAAAAGGCATTCCCACACCAGTCATCACCAAACAAAACAAGCCCTAACCAAAGGGTGTCTAAATTCATTCAAGAATTATGTACTTTTCAATAAGCCAGATAATAATTATTGTTTATAATATATTTTACAAACCAAATATGACATGAAACTGTACTACCATTCACTTATATAAAGTATGGGAAAAAAATTGATCAATTCCCACTTCAGTGGTTGAACGGATTAAGGCGTCACTCTCGTGTTAGATTGACCTACTACTAATGGAGAAATAGTGGTTCGAATCTCAATCATGTCTATTGAGGGTGAATTTTCCTAAAATTTTCCCACTCTAGTTCCACGAGAATGCGGGTAGATTATCTCTAAGATTTTTCCTTTCTCATTCCTACCACATTAGAGTAATGTCATCTATGCGTATAACCTGGTATAATTTAGTAGAGTGCACACAATATTTAGCGATGTTAGAATCTGGGTGTGCCGTGTATCTGTTATTAGAACTAACTAGCTTGTGTGCCCGCCCGTTCTTTGCACGGGGGATCTTTAAGAAGCTTTATATTTTAACTAGATAGCTGTTGCCCGCGGCTTTGCTCGCGTGGAAGTTGATTATATACAAATACGAAAATATACATATGTATTTACAGATTAATTTAAAATATTACGTTACGTTGATGACCATAACTTGACCTCAGATCAAAAATAATGCAAGTCCGATACAAACTTTCACCCCCTTTTTCATCCCTTATTAAATAAAATTTCCAAAATTCCTGAAACACGTATTTATTTGTTTTACGTCAATAACCGAAATACAAAATTTTGTTTATGTAACTTTCAAAATGACGGACTTTCATACATATTATCATACATATTATCATCCCCTATTTTGACCCCTTTGGGGTGGAATTTTCTAAAATCCTTTCTTAGTGGGTGCCTACATAACAAAATGAATATACAGTCCGAATTTCATGCTTGTAGCCTTGATAGTTTGCGCTCGGCGATGATGAATCAGTCAGTCAATCAATCAGGACATGTTATTTTATAAGTATAAATTATAATATAAAATTATAAAAAGATAAAAGTATCCAAAAATTTAGATAATTTTAAATATTTATCTTTTATTGGTTTAAATGATGTGACAAAACGTGAAAAATAGGCAGACCGAATAAAACATCATGTCAAAATAGGGATTTACTGTAATCCAAAAATATTTGCATAAAAGCGATCATAATAGAAATATAACGGTGCAATATACATTATTATTAAACACAATTTGTAAAAAGAGCATCATGGTTGAAAAAAAG
This sequence comes from Timema monikensis, assembly GCA_902151445.1. NCBI lineage: Eukaryota > Metazoa > Arthropoda > Insecta > Phasmatodea > Timematidae > Timema > Timema monikensis. The sequence goes on along the minus strand of CABFVZ010000727.1, from coordinate 54,576 downwards.
ATCATAAATGAAATAAGGCCTTTTGTAGAGATACATACTGGTCCCTCTAATTACCGGCCATATTTCGGTTTTTTTTTACAGCAAGCAGTTTTTTTTCTTCTAATTGATTGTGAAATCTTATACGGCTTAAATTTTAGAACCAATTTTCAGTATTTTCTGATCGTCTGGAGTTGTCTTTGTAACTACTTGCAAGTCTATCATTTTCCTACCGCACCAAAAAGTGTTTTTTTCCCATACTGCTGGAAATTTAAATCCTCCCACTCCCAGCCCAATTATCTGACCCTTGTTTTGAAATTTAAAAATTTCAGTAGCTTCTGGTTATTTGGTGTTGTCCCTATACCTGTAAGTAAATATAAAAGGAAATGTTATATTATATCAGCTTTGAAATTTTTGAAGATGATGCCCATCTTCCCATTTTCCGATCTTTCATTTTGAAATTTAGTTTGTTTTCATAGTATTTGCGACTTATCTTATAACAGACAGACAAATTTAAATCTTTAACCACAATGAGAAGTAGTTTTTAATATAGATTTTGGAAATCCCCTCCAAATATTTCACAAACCCGAATTAGAAAATTTAAATATTTACTATTTGGGTATTTGGCACTACATTCCTGACAACTCTTTGTCATCGCAACTAAAAGCTTTGTTTTCTGTCTACACCCCCCTTCCTTTTTACCCAGAGTTCAATTTTAAAATTATCAGATTTTATGGTACGATATAATTATCTTTCTGCTGAATGTTGCTAAATACCACACTGGTAAGTAGTTGATTCAATTAGTTTTGAAAATGTGGAATACACCCTCTCCCATTTCACTGACTTGAACTTTGGAATTAAAGTTTTTAGAACTTATTTGAATATCTAGAATAGTACTTCTACATGTTTGCCAAATGTTATTGTTCTACCTCACCTAAAGTTATTTTATATTTATATCTCCCACACCCCAATTTCCCGGAGAAATAATTTTAGTTTTCCAGTGAATAAACTTTTCTGGAATGGGGCAAATAGAGAGAAAAATATAAAAAGTGTAAAACGGTATAGCTTATCAATTCGTTTTTAAAATAAAGTTATAGAGAGTAAGTCTAACGGGTAAAAGGTGTAAAACAGTTTAAAATGGTAAAAATTGCAGACAGGTTAATAAACCTAAAAGAGGACAAAGGGGAAAAGAGGTTTTTATTTTAGGGTAGAAAGTAAACAAGTTATAAAACGCGCAAAAGGGCCAGAAAGAGTAAAAAGTAGTTCTAATCAAAAATATTAGAATTGTATACCACTTTAATCCCATTTAACCATTTCCTTCCGTTTACGTCTTTTGCACTAAATGTGCTTTTTGCCCTTTTAGTCCTTTTAAACATTTTTACACTTTGTAAACTTTTGTAATTTTTACACTTTTTGCCTTTTTGGAACTTTTACCCCTTTTAACCAGTTTGTTAATTTTTCCTTATTTAACTTTTTTTCTCTTTTGGCACATTTTACTTTTTTCTTTTATTGCCCTTTTGGTACTTTTACACTTTTAATGCTGTTACCCCTCTTTTCCTATATACCTTTTTAGCATTTTTTTTGCAAATTTGGCCCTTTTTGTTCTTTTGACCCTTTTTGAGCATTTGCCCTTTTTTCCTTATTGACCCTTTTTACATCATTAACTTTTAAAATCTATTTGATAATATTTAATTTGTACCGTTTCCGCCCTTTGGGCACTTTTACAGTTCATATCCCTTTTACCCTTTTTGCCCTATTTACCTTTTAATAACTTTTGTATTTTTGGGGTTCTATCTTTTTCCTTATAGCCATTTTAATTTATTTTTCCTTTGCGTCTTACTACCCGTTCGGTTTTTACGCCTATGTACTAATTACGCTAATGTGTTAGGGATGAAGAAGGTTGAATTTAGAGGAATTGCACCCGTGAAAGGGGAAAATATTAGGAAAAACCGCTCTCAGTGCAGCCGACTGGTATCGAACACCGAACTCCCTGCCATCAGCAGTCTAGTCTTTTGCGAGAGTAGCGTGTTAGACTGTGTGGCCACCGAAGCTCGTTTGATGTTTCTGGTGCTAACGCCCTCAGTAGAAACTAATCTTAAGTATAAACGTTGACATTTGGGATATCTATATCTCGATTACATTATAGTTCCATTTAATCAGTTGCAATTATTTTACATAAATAATAATTGAAAATTTTCTGGAAAAAATATAGGGGAAATTGTTCATCTCACATATCTAGGTGTCGCACAAAATTTTGGAGATCTTTAGTCACCACTGTTGAACATTTTCCTATTCAAAATTTCCCGGAAAATTTTCATCCGTCACCTACATATGAGCGATCAATTAAGATCACGGGCTATCAGACAACGCAGCCACCCACCACTCGGGAGGGTAGTTATATTGCCAATAGTACAATTACCACTGTATAAATGCACATATCATGATCGTTTGAATAGCGAATATACTACCCCACCCATATCTATTAATCGAAGAGCAAGATATTTAGATTCGTCTATAACCCTAACTAACAAATATAATAGCGTGTGTATTTACTCCATATAATATTAGATAGGACACATGTTAATCCGGCACAGACTGTCCCAATCTCTGTAAAGACACTTAGCGCGTGTGTAACTAGGATCACCTCAGCAACGACCAAACATTCCAGCAAGAGAAAGAGAGGGGGTAGGGGTGTAAAAGAGAGGGAGGGGAGATAAAAATGAAGAGCCCAGCTTGTTGTCCCGTCGATACAGTCAAGTCCTATATTACCATCAATTTGCAGAGATTACAGAAGCTAATGATTGTTAGAGAGGGCCGTGGATCTCTGGTAACAATGGTCTCCATTGTTTCCTAGATATGTTAAGGGGTGGGGGAGATGTTTAGATAAGGGTTGTTACAACAGTAGGGGGGAGAAGTTTCCCTCCTCCTCACCCCTCTAGAATACACAAGCACTAGGGTGAAGATCCTCCCATAGAACAACGTAGGAAGGACATTACACAAACATATATTTTCTTGAATGCAACATTCATTTACCTTTTGTTTTACCTGCGTCAATTGAAGGAGGAAGTTGCATAATAAAGGATGAGGAATTTAAGTTGAGACAACAGAATATCCCAAAAACGAAGTATTTAAAAAAAAGTTTCTGACCAAAGTATTTTGTATTTTAGGGGGGAAAGAGAAGAGCACTAGTTCTGGTTTGGTGGACGTCTTCAAGTTTATTTCAAGGTCAACTTTGGATTTCTAAATAAAAAGCTATAATATTTTTCTTAATAATAGAATTCAATGTGAATGAAAATTAATAAAAATTAATAAAAAATTAATATAAAAAATTGGAACTCATAAAAGTCAAAAAGAACAATAGGTAAGATATAAACAATGATATGTTAAGTAGCAAATCTGAGATCAATAGACAATTTTAAGAAAATTACACTAAATGTGCCTCACAATGTCTAAAAAGGTTAAATAACACATTGAAAATGTGAGTCTAAGTCACATACATAGATAACATATTAAAATTCATATAGTGATAACAAATGAGTTAAAGTCAAAAAAACTAAATAAGATATATAAGAAAAAAATAAAATTGACAGAATTTTACCCTGCAAAAAAATACTTTTATTTATTTTACATCAATTTTTGAAAATATTATAAATTGTAAATTTTTTATAACAATATTTATTCAAAAACTTTTGATTACATTATGTTTTTGTTTATTACATTAAATGCAACATTATTTTAAAAATTACTTTAATAAATGTTCAACATGATGACCATTAAGTCATTAACATCGATACACTTTTAATGTAATAAAAAGTTCTTGTATAAAAATTGTTATAAAATTATACAAGTTAAAATATCTTAAAAAATTATTGATTGTCAAATAAAAAATGTTTCAACAAAAATGTTTTTTTTTGGTGAAGAATAAAATGCCATTAGGGAAGTTATAGGCTTTAATTTAAAGAAAAAATAACAAAGTTGACCTTGAAATAACCTTGAAGATGTCCACTAAATCAAAAGTAACTATTGCTGTTTTATTTTTTCCTCAAAAGTTAAAAAAACAAAATTTGCTTGAAACAATTTTTTCTAAAATGTTTAGTTTTTTGGGATATTCTAGTGTCTCAACTTTAATGCCTATCCCAGTATATTCTAAAAAAAGCTAATTATTCTTTTAAAGACAATTTTACAAAATTGTATTAAGTTGTGGTATTTAAGGTGCACTTTCTGAACCGACTGATTTTTATCAGAACACGAAAATTTCTATGAGCGAGAGCCAAAGGGTCTACCAATTTTGCCCGGGAAAGGTATTTTCACATATCTTCCAGGATTCTTTCACCTGCCACAATTTGACATTGCACTGACTGCTTTACTTTCACTCCGAAGGAAGTTGTGCTACAGATTTGTATTGCTCAGGAAAAATCCATCAATTCCAGCTTGGTTTGGACCCACGAACATCAAATCCTGAGGTGAGCACTTTACCCCAAGACCTACTTTAAAGCTAATGGTTCACGACATTCACACTCTACAAGGATGGCAGTGACTCTCATTCACTTTACTTGGATGATCAAATGTTCCAAGGCAAACATGTTAAACCTTCGGCCCATGGGCCACATGTGGCCCGATTCATGACTATATCCTGTCCTTAGAACTTTGATTAACCTAAACCCGCCCCGGTGGTGTAGTTGGCTAACGCGCTTGTCATGTTGAGCTCGACTGCCGAGGACGGGGAGATCGAGGTTCAAATCTCGGTCGGGTTAACTGGGGGTGGTTTTTCCTAAATGGTTTTCCACTCTCCCTCCACGCAAATGCGGGCTCACTCCCTCTAATTCAACCTTACCAATTCCTAATCCATTAGCGTAATTAGTACTTAAAGCGTATAACCCGAACGGGTAGTAAAACGCGGTGCTAAATATTATTATTATTATTGATTAACCAAAAACACACTTTTTGGTTAAATTTGGTAAACAACTAATATTTACTTTAAATATCTTCAATAAATACTTTTTGATTTAGATTGATTACTATTCAAAGCCGATGACCTATTGTTATCTTATTTATACTGAAGCACAGTGGCGCACCCCCAAGATCGAAATAATTTTAGTAAACACTTTTAAACATATCAAGTAGAACTATAAAATCGAGATCTAAAGATGTGTTGAATGAATTTTATATATATATATATATATATATATATATATATTTGTCTAAGAAGAAACTAATTTCAACGATTTTCAAAGCGGAGACTACTCCAAATATCTCCTAGAGACATTTAATTTTAAAATATTTGCCAAGTGAAGATCAGTCTAAACAGCTTCTAGGTTCACCCATATTTTTTTCTTTTTACTGGAGAGTGTCCTAGGACTCTTCTTTGAATTGGAGGGTAAATCTCTTTAAAAAAAAAACAACCTATATTTTGCTAACCATACCCTCCAAAATTTAATTCTTACTACTAAAATGATTGTTTGCTCCTCCCCAAGTAAATTTCTGGGTGCGCCACTGCTACAGCGTGATAACTAATGGTACCAACTAGTAATATTTGGCCTACGACATACGACTGACAACTAAATTGGAAAACAGAGGGAAGAAAGCAAAGCTGTAGAACTAAGTAAATATGAAATGCAAAAGTTTGATTATAATTACGAAAATAAGCCGCCGTATCTTAATCACAATCGACTATTCCTGGATAGCTCAGTGGAACAGTACTTGCGCGCTAAGTCAAAAGTCCCGGGTTCAATTCCTATATCCAGGTGTCATTTTCCAATTTATTATATTATTATTTAGATACGGCTCAAACATATATTACAGATTTTAAAGCGGACCCCCCTGGAAAAAAAAAAACTTTCTTCGTGCTTATTGTGAAGTCATCCTAACCAATGTTTACACTGTCAGTCTCCCAATTTTTATGTATTAATAATATTTAGCATCGCGTCTTACTACCCGTTCATGTTATACGTTTATATAATAACTATGCTAATGGTTTTTAGGGACTAGAAGAAATATATTTATAGGAAGTGTACCCACATTTACTTAGAGGAAGAGTGGAAATCAATTTTGGATAAAACCTCAATACACCCGAACGAGATTAGAACCTCAATATCTTCCCGTCATCGGCAGTCTAATCTACTGCCAGAGTAGAGCGTTAGACCACGCGGCCACTGAAGAGGGTCAGCCCTTTCTAAATGTTATTTTGCACTATCCTTTTCAATAGGGAACTAAATCGATGATATTTTTTTCCATTTACACTTTGCCTCGTGTCACGTGACTTACTGCCTTTGTGATTTTCCTTTGGTTGTCCATTTCGTTACATCAACACGCAATACAATATGTATTTAATCAAACCTCTATTTATAAAGCGTATTGCCCTATTTTTTTTTCCAGACATCAGACTAATAATATTCTTAGTATTTTTAAAACCCATTTGTAGATGGAGTTTAAATAAATCTATGTCTTGTAAATAGTAAACAGCATAAAGCTAAGGTTGTCCATTTTACATTTTTTAAATATTCACGATATCATAAATAACTTAGTAATGAACACAATAAATATTAATAATCCTATTAATTTCTATCCAAATATTATATATCACAAACAAGTTATATCAAAATGCATGAAATTGAAACTATCCGATTTGAAGGTTTTAAATATATATTAAGATGAAAAGTTAATAATCTAGTATAGTATTAGATCAGTGGTATTGAATTTAAAGTAATTGAGTACAGGAACTGAGGTAGGAGAAACAAATTAGAAAAATGTTGTTTTACCCTGCTTGGTTTGTCGCCACTGAACCCACCAACTACGTCAAAAAGCCAATGTTTGTTCCCTGAGCACGAATTCTATCTTTACTCTAAAAATGTCATTATTATTATATATAAACTATAATGCTTAGGGCTATTTTTAAAGTTTAGAAATTATAAAAAACAAGGGAAGCCTTGTGCGTTTTATGAAGGATAACTAGAATTTTATAACCTATCCTAATCTAAACTGACCTGATCTAACCTGTCCTAACCTAACATTAAATTGTTAAGTGTAGTTAGAATTCACAGTCAGGGAAACTAAATTAATTTTTTGACTTACTTGATGCATTCCCTGAGTACAAACCAAGCCGGGGAAAACAATATTCCTCTATTCTATTCCTTGTACCCCACCCAGTCCATGTAATCAAGTGATACTACTTTTGGCTTGCGCTCAACTGCTTCATATCCGTGGTAAATAATAATATTGGTTTTAGTTATTGAGCACCACCTGTGGACAGAGGTGAGCTGGCAGATTTCAAAAGGCCCAGGACTACTTATATGACTTACATACATTTATAAATACCACTAGAGCTATGTTTCACTGTAAAATTACGTGGTGAGAAGAAGTATTAAAATTTGTATTATTAATAAGTTTAATCTCGAGATGATTTCAGCGTTTGTATCCTGATTGCGAGCAGGGCAAAATTCGTCTGTATTTCGAAAACATCCAGAATGTTATGGCCACCTAAATTATTTAGTGTCCAGATTGCGAACAAGTAAAAGAGAAACTCGCGGGAATTCCTCCATGAGGATGGTGACACGGGTTGAAGCGGTTGCTGGCAGCACCCATCGTCCACCAGGGCTTTCCTCCTAATCAAGCGTAACCTAACCTTACCTAACCTAGCCTAACCTAACCTAGAAATAATCATGGATATAATTGAGTTAAATTTATACTGACAAGGCTGAAAGGCCACACGACTGCTAGGCCACCACTATGCCAAATAAGGGGCAGAATGGCACAGCAAACACGGCGTGTGTACAACTTATACTCCTCACATATGCCCAACGCAAATAATACTCTCCAGGTACCAGCGTGTTCGGTATCAGGACGACCCAGTTTCAGCTACACTATCAATAATTACATCGCTATTCTCCACTTAAAATATCAGCTTATACTTTATACCGACAAGAGGCAATAGCACAAATGCTTCTAGATTGCTAGCTTTGATTAGATTTTTAAAATATTGAAGTTTTTAAATTATTATTATTATTATTATTATTATTATTATTACTATTATTATTATTATCATTAGCACTGCGTCTTACTACCCGTTCGGGTTATACGCACTTACGCTAATGTGTAATGGTAGGGTGATTGTGAGATGAAATGGAGGACCTACAGTTTAACGTGGGATCCGAACCACGGTGGAGGCCTGGCATTCCCCACATTCACAAGTTGTGATTAATACACGTCTTGTCAGAGGTGAAGGAAGGGTTTGGTAATCAGATAAATCTGTGCCGGGAAAGTTTTTAAAATGACACGCAATATGTTACTTGCGTAGATTGTTTAGTAGGCCTACTCACTAGACAAACACTTTTTAAATTGGGCTTAGTAACAGTTTGTAAAAAAAAACACCAATAAAATGTAAACGGGACGATTTTACATTTAATGCCAATGTATATCTTCACAAACAATGTATTCTGAATAGATTCACTGGAATTTTTTATATAAATTGAATTAAAACAATCATTTGGGATTGAATGTATATACTTATTTTACGATAGAATAAATAGCAAAGCTAATATATTTGATAATTATGGTTATAGATGCACCTAAATATCATATTCCTTAAATCGAAAAATTACACTTGGGTTCTATTCCTGTGTCCAGGTGCTATTTTTCGATTTAAAGAAGATTATATTTGTTACACATGCCTCGGTGGCGTAGTTGGCTAATGCTCTAGTTTCGTGTTGAGCTTGACTGCAGAGGACGGGGAGATCAAGGTTCGAATCTCGGTCAGGTGTGGGTGGTTTTCCTAAATGGTTTTCCACTCTCCCTCAACGCAAATGCGGGTTCACTTTCTCTAAATTCAACCTTCCTAATTCCTAAACTATTAGCGTAATTAATACATAAGCGTACAACCCAAACGGGTAGTAAGACGCGGAGCTAAATAAATAAATAAATACAAATTTATTTGTTTTAGTTTAAAGTAGCTACCTCAGCCCAAACAAACCGGGCAACCGGGATATTTCTCTCCTGCCTGTGGAATTCTGCCAGGTAGAAATTTTTTTGCTAAAAAAATATACTTACCGTAAGTGTGTGGTTCAAACTAGAGATTAAATTTCTCCGGTAAATTTACAACAGTGGTGGCTTGCGGTTTACTAAGTAGGGAAATGATGGGCTGGGCTTCATTAAGCTATTGTAGTCTTTTGCTGGACGGGAGATTAATTAGAAAATACTAGAGACAAACAAATAATAGCAATAATTAGAGATGAACATTTTAAATAACATTTTCATATCATTTGAATCTCAGGAGAAGGGGTATATTCTTTAAGGTTTTGGTTATAATATTGAAGAATTAACATAACTATTCGGTTTTCAACAAATCCGACTTTAGTGACATATTCAGCTAAAAAGCACTTTAGTCACTACGCGATTGTGAGAAGTTAACATTTAAATCACTGTTTATTGCTTTATTGTAAATCATTTGATAAGATTTCTGGTTTTATAAATATTGGGTTACATCATTCGTAGCCCAATAGTGGAAAGATTAGCCAGTACTAATGTACTGCTGCCCAGGGCCCCAATGTACTAATCGTACAATCTTTCCGTGGAGGCTCTTTTCATGTCCCGATTAGATGAGATGATGGTGATAGTGAAAATGAGGGTGTGGAATGAGTGGAAACACTTAAACCTAACTTGAGCCTAACTAACCAAACCCCGGGGACCGTTAGGTAACAACACCCAAGGTACTATTTGGGAATAGAACCCGGAACCCCTAGGTTCGTAGCCAGGTGCACTGATCACACCATGGGGATAGTTATTTCTGGTGTTAACATCGTTAGTAGAACTTTTTGCAGTGGAAACTTCAAAATTTGGGAATAATTGAATACATTCGTTCAATTTAAATAGGTGGAATTTTTGATTTTGTTTCCGAAATGGATTTTTTTTTAATCTCACGTTTTTTGTTCACACTTAGATAACTCTAAATACCACCAGTGTAAAATAATGAACCACTCGTTCAGTATTACTGGCCAATATCAAGGACAACCCTTTAAGTGTTTCAGTAAAGGTAAATAAATGACAAAATAATATTCAACTCAGATATATTTACGAAATAAAATAAATACATACATATGTGTCGAATAGTATGGGTCACCTATTTCGCGAATGTAGTCTTGTTCCTGGAATGTGAAATTAGAGGTAATGTTATTATTATTATTATTATTATTATTATTATTATTATTATTAGCACCGAATCTTACTACCTGTTCGGGTTATACGCTCTTACGCTAATTGTGTAATGGTAGGGTGATTATGAGATGAAATGAAGGACCTACAGTTTAACGTGGAATCCGAACCACGGTGGAGGCCTGGCATTCCCTAGAGGTAATGTTGATAATCGCTGTCTGCAAAGGCGATTTGGATGACAAGATTGAACGAGGGGTTGTTTACACTAGACCATACACGGTGTACGATTGTTATATGTCGATTATGCGTTTGGATTGAATTTGTAATAGTGTTAATAATATTTGTAACATAAGGGAAATAAATACATGTTTTGTAAATAATGAAACTTGTATGGATACAATTGGTGAAAGGTAGGATTTGTGAGTACGCATTATGTTTAGTCTTGGTTTTAAATTTATTATTATTTATAATTCTTTGTTTTATTTGAGTCCAAGGATACTTTGTATACGTTGTCGTTTTGAATTTCAAATTGCCACTCTTTTTATTACTTCTCCAATGAAAGGCATTCCTCTCTCCTGATTGGACAGGCGTTTTCCCCTAATCCCATTTTTTTTTTTGCTTGCAGTTAGTTGGCTGATGACTCCAAAAAACAACGTGTTTGTGTGTTAGGTCGACATTTTATTTTGGTTTTTGCATTGGTGTGGTTCCTGTCCTAATCTTAATGGTTTAGTGATGTGGAAGGTTAATTTTTGGTTTAAAAATCGATTATAGGTGAGAATAGATTCTCAAGAAAGTTGCCCTGATTTCTCATTCAATGTAGCTACATTCTTCAGGTAAGCCTTTCACTGCTCTAATTTCTATATAATCCACTTCTAAATTATGCTGACTACAAGATTGTTTACATCAATATAGAAAGAATATGTGCATAGCCTACCACATATGAGTGTGCTGTTGATTGATATAAGTGGATATTTTAATCCCAGCTTGCTGGGAAACAGATGGTTGGAACCAGGAAAAAAGAGTATGATCAACAGTATTTTTCTCAAAGAATACCAGATAGTTCTAGAAAAGCGTGGAAAACATAGTAAAGCGACTATAGGAAAAATTCAGCCTACGTGAAAGAATAAAACTTGATAAACTACTATTTCAAAATTGAACCATACAGATTGATAAATGACTCATAGAACTTGGCCTAAGAGCCCTCGCGACCTAGGCCTACCCAAATATCAATAGTAAAGCTAAATACGAGTTATCCCGGGACAGATTCTTGGCAGATGTAAGGAATTATACAAGATTTTGTGTTTGACAAGAGCGGCATATGGCATAATCGACATGTTTTTGGATGACTCGACTAATAATTCTTGCTCTTTGGGTGGGATATTCCCTGAAATCACATCAAAGGAGGTGTTTCAAAATATTAGCAAGTTGAAGTTAGCCCCAGCTCCTGATTGGATTATGAAGTCCCATCTACTAAAAAAAAATAGCACATTCTGTGTAATATCTTACATATTTTTGGTGAAGGGGTGCGTTTAATCCGAACGGATAGTAAGATGCGATGCTAATAATAATAATTATTCCATGGCCTGGTATCACAATATAGTTGTTTTGATCTCAAAGTCTGGTAAAGAGCCTAGTAAGGCTGAAAATCTACGACCCACATTTGGGCCAGAGTTCTGTCTAGTGTAATTGATAGCACACTGTGTACATTTATTCAGTGGGGTCAAAAGGGTTTATTTTTAAATAAGGAAGCAAAAATGTATTTATCATAATCATAGAGCTGCTTAAAAAAGGAAACGGCTTCACTTTGGCCCTGGCTAAGCTTTTGATTCGGTTCCACACAAATTGTTTTAAGAGCTCTTGAATTCTAAAAAGCTCAAACGATTCTAATTGAATATATCACCATAACTTGATATAGTGACCATAGTAAAAAGAGAGAGATTATAATACATATAGATCGAGAAGTGTAGATTGGGAAATTTTTATCCCCTTTATTATCACACTTAGTAATGGGCCTGTTAATATCACAGCTGGTTGACTCGTTTAAGGGGTTCAAAGT
>CABFVZ010000727.1:20654-42321 GCA_902151445.1 Timema monikensis | reverse complement strand
GGGGGGGGGGGGGGGGGGGAACTTGACGATCATAGCCCTCATAAATGATGTTATTCGATGTAGTATCGAAGGACAGAAACCAGATCCAAGAAATGTTGAAATTTACGGAGGGAAACTCTTGACTGGGAAGTATATAAGAATAAGAATTGCATATAAAGAGCAATAATGGTAATTGATAGATCCAATGCTGAGCGTAAGAGGATAGCCCTTGTCATGTATTGATCCGGATGTGGTCTTGAAATACCGTGAAGCCATGAAACAAAGAGGAACGATGAAAGGCGTTTTACTAGGGGATAAACTAGCGGCAAGCGTTGAGAGGGCTGCTAAGCATAAACTGAAACCACACAAGAAATTAAAACTAATGTCTGCTCATATTATACTAAAATACTTCACCATTATTATTATTATTATTATTATTAGCACCGCGTCTTACTACCCATCCGAATTACACGCACTTACGTTAATGTGTAATGGTAAGGTGATTGTGAGATGAAATCGAGGACCTACAGTTTAACGTGGAATACAAACCACGGCGGAGGCCTGGAATCCCCTCACATTCACAAGTTGTTGATTAATACACGTCTTGTCAGAGGTGAAGGAAGGGTTTGGTAATCAGATAAATCTGTGCCGGGACTGAGGATTGAACCCCGGACTCCAAGCACAGAAGTCCGACACCTTACCCCTAGACCACTAGGTCACCCTTCACTATTAATGAGGTACCCAAAACCACCCCTATCAATCTCAGTGACAACCAATAAAAAATTGTGATGGAGATTCTTAAGTTAGTCTATTGCACTTCCTCTAACATTTATTACACCAAGAAGAGGAATGATAGCCTGTAATTTCCTAAAATCTCTATTGTTGTACTTACAACCATGTAACAGAACATTACAAACTATTAATATCAGAATATTCACTGATAGAAACGGTCATTACGAACTCCAAAAGTCTGAGTAAGAATGCAGAGATACCGGAAACTGAATGGCCCGTTCCCAGAAGGTAAACTCCTAATTTGAAAACTAAACTTAAACAAATAATAATAATAATATTTAGCACCACGTCTTACTACCCGTTCGGGTTATACGCTTTAAGTACTAATTACACTAATGGATTAGGAATTGGGAAGGTTTAATTATAGGAAGTGAACCCGCATTTGCGTGGAGGGAGAGTGGAAAACCATTTAGGAAAAACCACTCCCAGTTCACCCGACCGAGATTCGAACCTCGATCTCCCCGTCCTCAGCAGTCGGGCTCAACACGACAAGCGTGACTTAAACAAAGGTAAAGTCTTGTTGAGTGGGTTGTTCAAGACAAGATAAAAGGATACTCATTTAATTATGAGACATATGATAAAAAAAAAAGTAGTTTTATAAGACCGAAACTTAGAATCACTTCAGTTGAGATGCAGTGTGCAGTTGAATAGAATAGTACAGGATACATATTAGTACATGGACGATTTAGAAGTGAGATTTATACGGCCAGCTACATACTAAGGAGACGTATGCCACAAAAAAGAAAAATCAAATGGCAGAAAGAGCTGGTGCACATGGTGAGAAAGAAGTTCTTACAAATATAGCTGCGAAATCAAGTGCTGGGTGAACCAAAAATAGTTACCACTAATGGAGGATGAATGAAGCTAGACCTTGTGCTGACGCAGAAATAATGTACTTACTATGTAGATGTGACCATTCTATATGAATTCATGACTCCTTCGACTTTGCCAAAAGGAAGAAAATCACGAAATATTCTTGTCTGGAAGAACGTCTTGGTGAGCTAATCCCTGACTTGTGTCCAAGAGAGTAATCCCCTTAGTCTTTGGAAATTTGGAAGTGCCTCAACATATTACATAAAGCTCGTACTGATTCTCACAATACCCTTAGCACGGTTCCTGACTGGAGATATACAAATAGTTTTTATGGCTACATAAGACAAGAACTAGCTCTACAGAATCCTGAAAAGACATTGTTTACAATAGGAGACAGACTTTGCTGGTTCAAGGTAGTTCCCTTTGAAGTTTAAATGGCCCCAGAACATACTAAATATTTATAGATTTAGTTATATTTGGACTCCAGTGGGATACGTCATTAATGTACTTGAACGTAGAAGTTGTTGTTTGAATAACCATTGATAAGCACATCAGTAGGCTCCATGAGGTTTTCAAGAGGCCACGGGAAGCTGGCCTGGAGGCAAAAATTATCTTTATCTGCTGACGCAAAACACAAAATTTATGAAAGTTTATACGATTTAAAAAGTGTGAATTTCTTTTAAACAGCCGAAAAAGGTTTTTACATTTTGTCCAATTCCTGCTTATTCAAGGATGAATGCTGAGTTTCTCTTGGCTACATATGCCAGTGAGACAGTAAATGAAGTTGTTGTGAGTTTAAGTACAGTAAGGAGAAGAATTCGTATTGTCAGATATTAGCCAAGTGCTAACAAAGGTGGAGCGTCGCTATTGTGTAACCAGGAGTGAGGCTTTGACTTTGGTGTATGCAACTCGTTACTTCAGGATTCATGCAGCCTATAAGAAAAGAGGTTTTAAACGGTCCCGTGTCACAACTTTCTTCGTTGCATGCATCAATTTAAATAACCTAAAGGGAAGGATTCCCGGTGAATAAAAAAGTTGGCCGAACTTGATTTAGTGTTTTTGAGAATCGCCCTAAAAGAGTTATGTATATTCTTAGGGACAGCTCAGTCTCACATACAAAAAAATTAGGGTATGAGGAGATGATGGTCTCCAGTATATATATATATATAATCACATTGCCGTCATACTTATCTTCTCCACTGCTACCTAAAATCTTCTGTATCTTTCTCTACTGGACACGTCACGGAAGATTGGTCTCTTCATGTTGACATAGTTGAGTTTCGAAATGTCCCCGATAGCCTCAATAGTATAATGTATTAATCTATTATCTGAGTTTGACTAATTGAACTGTCTGACTTTAGTCCTCTTTATATAATTATATATATATATATATAATTATATATATATAATTATATATAATATATATATATTATATATATATATATAATTATATATATATATATAATTATATAAAGAGGACTAAAGTCAGACAGTTCAATTAGTCAAACTCAGATAATAGATTAATACATTATACTATTGAGGCTATCGGGGACATTTCGAAACTCAACTATGTCAACATGAAGAGACCAATCTTCCGTGACGTGTCCAGTAGAGAAAGATACAGAAGATTTTAGGTAGCAGTGGAGAAGATAAGTATGACGGCAATGTGATTATCCGGAAGAAAATAAACTGGTCATACTTAAGCTTATAGAAGAATTTCCCCTATTAAATGAGATTTTATGGACATTACGTGTCGCAGTTAATGGTAGGCACCTATTCGTAACAGATACATTAGCAAAAATTAGCCATAGGTTTTATTGATCAAGGATGACAGATTATGTAAAAATGTGCTGTAAATAATTCCCCGAATGTGCCAAAATGAAGCCGGTAACTATCAAATTGAGAGCACCACTTTTAACCTACTTTTTAGGAGTTTACCCTTCAATTTATAATGGCAGATTTTTTGGGGCCCTTTCCAAGGAAAGTTAAAGGAAATAAATAAACACGTTCTTGTAGTGACTGACAACTTCATCAATTAGATGTAGTTATATGCTATGCCAGGTATGGAAGCATTGACAGTAGCTAAACCTACTATGGAAGAGTTCATTTACAGATTTGGTGTGTCAGTGGAAATATATACAAATCAAGGACGCCAGTTTGAGTCTAGACTGCTTCAATAAATGTGCTGACTACTCAGGATAGCTTAAAATCTCATATCTCTCTATTATGAACAGTCAGATATCCTGCTAGAAACATTTAATATAACTCTATGCACAATGCTTTCCCAGTACGTCAAAAATCTCAGAACAACTGTGATAATGCCCTAAAATAAATCATACTTGAATACCAGCCCAGTCCACATGATTTGACAAGGTACCTCCACCACCCCTCACCCCCTTCACTCTACTATATTGTGCTTAGATGAGAGGTATGGTTATCAATATACCTGACGATTGGAGTTCCAAAGCCAGTGAAAGTGTCATAGAGTGGCAGTTAAGCGTGAACTTATAAACTCCATAATTTTGACCAGAGAACGTATCGTTAAAACACATCAAACACAAGAAGACGTGTGAACGGGTAATACCACAAAGCTGGTGATCGTATGTGGCTTCACCAATTATCAGGAAAAGTTACCTCAACCAAATTGAATAGGTCATGAAATGACCCTTATGTTGTGAAAACAATTATATATTAATGTGTATTCTACCGTATTCAAAGTGAATTATCCTAGCAAAAACAGTTTGTTGAACATTTAAACAGGTTGACGCCGTGCAGTTCAGTCCTAAACAGTCGCAGTCACATAATGACATGCTCTTATGATCCCTTAAGGGTAACACGAGAACAAATTATAACACGAACCAAACCAATTGGTCACAACGTCTTAAGGGAACTGTCATCGACTATATATAGTGAACTAGTGAAGAAACAGATGTTTGTGAGAGCTTACCACCTGGGAAATATTCAGGTATTAGCTTACTACCCAGACGTTCTAGAGGTGATATTGTTAATGAGGGGAAAACATAAACTAATGGTCCGGAATTGATTGTGTTAGCCAGTCAAACGTATTACTACGAAACTGTATGATAGAGATGTTATACAGTGAGGAAGAGGAAGCTAACGGGGTAGTATTGGATACGTGATTACTTTTCTGTGGAGCAGCCATTGATTGACTATAAATGTAATTGATCATAATGGTTCATAAGAGCCTTAAGAAAAATGATGGAATAGTATACCAAATAGTATTGGACACCCATTCTGTGAGTGCAGTAAAGCTCTCCTTGTATGAGCAAGAGCAAAAGGGCCTACCAATTTTACCAGAGAAGGTATTTTCACATTCCTCCCAGGGTTCTTTTACATGCCACAATCGACATGGGACCGACGGCTTTACTCCCCCTCCGAAGGAAGTTGTGCTACGCATTTTGATCGGTTAAGAAAAATCCATTGACCCCGGTTGAGTTTAAACCCACGAACATAAGATCTTGAGGCTTAAACCTTAGCCCGAGATCACCGAGGTCAACGGTCCCCCTTTAAATGGAATGTGAAGTTAAGGGTTATGTTAAGAGACTCTGACGACAAGAGTCACTCACTCTATTTGTGTTGCAGCCAAGATAGAAGCTGACTGGACTAGACTGAACTTGGCAACCAAGTATCTCATATGTATATTAGGTCTATACATTTAGGTGTAGTAATAGTTGTAACCTAAATATAAATAAATATATATATTTTGTAAATAACAAACCACGTTACACATTCTTGTCCTATAAATTTTAATCACTCATTCGAAACAAATATCCTAAATACAGTCTGCTAAATATATTAATAAGTTTAAAACAAAATGATGTGGAATACCAATTTTATACAATTATATTAAAATAAAAAATAAACTTCTGCTAGTTATTATATTATTAGCAGTACTGGTTCATACCTCAAATATTAAAGAATGGAAAACTTATCATGACAAGTATTTTAATTTTAATACACAATAAAACAAAGTTAGATGATTGATATTTTATGATAAATTATATTTTAAACTAGTTACGATTTAACTTAGCTAGTTGTTTAACGAATCGACTGTCTCGCAACAAGCAGTCAAATGTTCGATGAGAAAATGTAACGTTTTAAGTTCCGACGCTACAGGTTGTTACAAGAAATCTCTTGCTATGTGTGTTACCGTACTCGGCCAGCCCAGGGCTATGTGTGATGAATGACTTGACCAAAATATTTCAGCGCATACTGAAGAGAGACTGCAGCTTCTCTCGTGGTAGAAGTAAAATAGTCACATCGGCGAAGTAATTTTGCGAGGCATTTCAACGCCTGTCTTCACGCCGTGGATCTTTAGTCAGCAGTCCACCTTCACATTTCTTTATATGGAGATAAATTGGTGCTTAACTAATATTGGTATTTTATATTTAAAAAAAATATTGGAATTTCGCTAATAATTGTTTTCCAAAAATCAAAACATACGTTTGGCTTTAAATTTAAACGATAGTATTTTCAAAATAACCTTTGTTATCAAAGGTTTGTTGTTGTTAAACTATTTTCATTTTGTGTTGTAGTTGTAATAAGAGATTTCCCTTGATCTCTTCCCTCTATTAAATTTCTAAACAAATAATAGATTGTGAGTTTATTATTTACATCATTATGTCAAGGGTTTATAAGCATTGATTTTTTTTAACCCTACTACCTGTCTTTGTTTATCATTTTTTTTACTTTCACGGACGTAACCGGCCTCGTGGAATAGTGGTCAGTGCATCTGGTTATGAGCCTGAGGGTTCTGGGTTTCGATTCTCCGGTTGGTACCTTGGCCATTTTTCTCTTAAGAGAAATATTCCCAACTGTCATCAAAGATAGGATAATTAGGCTCAAGTTAGGTTTAAGACTCCCACCGTATCCACAACTTCATATTAGTTACCATCATACCTAATTGTGGGTACGACGTATAAACAACATTCATAGGTGTACCCACGGTAACATTTTGTGCCAACAGAGCGGCTAAAAGTTTACACATGAGGCGACTGAAACTGGATGTCATCTCCCTCTCGGACTTATATGCTATATAATAATAATAATAATAATAATAATAATAATAATAAAAATGAACGTGGTATTTAATTTGGTCATCTTTCACGGTCTTGGCATGCTATTTCTTTTAGCACCACGTCTTAATACCCGTTCGGTTTATCCGCCTATTTACTAATCTCACCAATGATTTAGGGATTAGAAAGGTTATATTTAGAGTAAATGCACCAGTATTTGTGTGGAGGGTGGAAAATCATATAGGAAAACCACCCTTAGTGCACCGAACTGGGATCAAAACCCGACCTCCTCATTTTCAGCAGTTTAGTCCAACAAAAGAGTTACGCGTTAGACCACGCGGAGATGTAATCTTTTTAATTGATATTACATTTTATTGATGCAATTTAATTATATAAGTTTAAATTGTTATTTACCTTTATATCAAAATAAGCTATATTCATTAACTTAAGTGAATGTTTGAATTAGGTCTAAGGCGTTAGCCCAAACAAATAAAATTGAATAAATCTCGTAAAGAATAAGGTATAATTTTATTGGATTTATTAACTAGATGAAAAAAATCATAAAACAGTACCACACCTTAAAATCTGGATAGTCTGGAAATTTAGTAAATCGGTACCCATGATGCATCCATAGTATAAAATCAAATCTCAATAATCATTGAACCTAGGACAGTTACTTGTCCGTGTTTCTCAAGAGTCGGCAAATTAACACCACATTAAAAGCGGCTTGAACTGCGGCCAGCCGGTACCAAGGTTCTACTCTGTGTTTAGTCAAGGTGGGAGTCGAACTGAAGCCTGTCATCCCCGGAATTCTACTCTGTCCCCTTAGGGCATGGTCGAGCCAACCAATCCACTCTACCATTTTCACTCTGGTAGTGAAAGAGAGAATGTAAGAGCGAAACAAAATGTCCCTCTTTAGTGAACAATAATTTATTTTACACGTTTAATGCGTTATGTATTATTAAATAAAATCTTCTTACATTGCCATACGTCTTTGATAACATTATACTTTATTTAAGAGTTCGAGACTTGTCGAAACCAGCTCAATAGGCGAATAAAGTTTCTAAGAATTCTACATTAATTCCGTATCTGACATAAAATGTCTTCTTCCATATGTTGTTAGTTGGTTCATCGACCAGGAGACTTCAACTCGACAACTTTTGCATCTCAAACCATCTTCGGGCTCTTTAAAATAATATAAGAAATAGAGTGAAGAGATGGATTCATATTACTACCGTCCTTATTTGTAAATCGTTTAAGTAATCAAACACGAGTCTAGGAGGTCCTAGTTAGATCCCTGGTGGTGTGGCAAATATATTTTTCATTTGTACACGAGCTCGCGCTGCCTGTAATTGGTATTTAACTACAAGGATTAAGTGTTTAAATTAGACGTACTGTTCTACTTTAGGTTTGTTGGTAAGTGCTGTGATTTTCTATTTTATTTTGCGCGTCTGGGCTACAACAATCGTAACCCAAAAGTAGAAATATTAACCAGTACTAACGTACCGTTGTCCAGGAGACGCCCAAACTTACTAATCGTACATCCTTTCCGTGGAGGCTCTTTCCATGTCCCGATGAGATGATGGTGACAGTGAGTATGAGGGTGTGGAACCAGTGGATACACTTAAACCCAACTTAAGCTTAATCAACCAAACCCTGGTGACAGTTGGGGTAGTTCACTTTTTGGGGAAAAATACCCAAGGTACCAATCAGGAATCGAAACACGGACCCTTGGGATCACTGACCACTACACCACGTGGTCTGTGATCAAATATTTGTGTTAATAAAGTGAACTTTAAATACCGCAAGACAAAATAGTCTCAATACCCTTAAAATCTCAACCAAGAACGATGTTGTGTTTTAATATCCACACATATCAATGCTTATCAATCATTTGTTAAACTATAACTCCGGAGAAGGAAAACACCCATTAATTTATATTAATGAGTGCGAGAAAAGCTTATCTTATACTTAATCTAGATTTCAGGAGCATTGTTCCGACTGGCCACAGAGTCCCATCATAATGTAAGGTTGTAATTTCTCGTTTTCTCGAACATTGCCGAGAATTAAAACACCATACCGGGTTTTCCTTCCATCATCTTCTGTTATCATTTATCACCAACCTACCAACCCTACCTTTCTCTAACTGGCGGCATGGACCAACGATACAAGGAGGAATCTGTTAGTAGTTCACATAGCAATAGGGAAAGCCACAAACATTATTGCCATTTACTTATAGACACCGAAATATCGCTCGAAATGTTTTCACGAACTTTTACTTAAGATATTAAAATTAATATCAAAGTATGTTTAAAGTTCATTGTATCATCTTCGAATGCATTATACATTCGGGAAATAAAAATATATTTAATCTTTTTGAGAAATTGTTTACTTGGCCTTTTATATTCGATTAATGGTTAAGTAGTTTTTAATTAGAATTAATGCTATCCAAACTAAAAACATTTATGCTTCGTAGAAGACGACATTGTTGTTTTTCTGAAATTGCCAGAAAAAATAGTACCAACAGCACTATTATGATTTTCTTCTTAATATTCCAAAACAAATCAAAGTTTCCAGTTCAGAAAAGCTATTTCCTTCCACCAAAGATCATTGTTAAAGAAGACGTAAAACATGCCTTTGTTCTGGCTATTTTATGACAGTTAAATTGTGATCAAAGACCGATATTTAAATTGAAGCAGCAATTTTTCATCCATAGCACAAAAATCTTAGTAAATATTTCTTACAGTTTTTATCTGAAAATACGTTTAATTTATTGAAATTTAATACCAAAATACAACTTTTTATTCAATGAATATCCAATCCTTTTATTTACCACAAATCAGGACATTTAATTTTTTTTAGCACCACGTCTTACCTAACCGTTCGGGTTATATGCTTATGTAGTCCTACTAATTACACTAATGTGTTGGGTATTAGGAAGGTTTAATTTAAAGGAAGTGCACCCACATTTGCACGGATGGAGAGTGGAAAACCACCCTAAGTACACTAGACCTAGTTTGAGTCCCGATCTCCTCTTCTTCAGCATTCTAATCCAACAGGAGTGTAGCGCGTTATACCACGCGTCCATCGAAACGGGTGATCACGACATACATCACAGAAGAGCTACGGCCTATAGGCGTTTGCGTTGCAACAGAATCGTCAGCTCGGCTAGTGCTGGTTAAGCCTATTTCAATTTGTGGGCCTTCTTCCCCATGGTGGGAAGGTTACACATATGAATGTGTAGGATTGTTGAAATGAGGCTTTAAAATGTTTATAAGAATTATATGAGTACATACTTTTTTTTTTTGCGGCTAGAATTAATATCATTTTACTATTTTGTAGGGTTGTTCGGTGATAATAAATGTCAAAATCAAAGGTCAGCTCTCCTTCACATCGATTTGACACAAACAATAAACCTTCGCTTCTTCGAAATATTTTAAGGGAAGAAGAAAACTTCGATAGATAAATATTCGAATTATCTCACTAAATATGACATAGTTCAACACATAATAATTTTCAAACCCGTTACTAAACATTATTATAACATGATTAAATTACATATTTAACTAAAGCATAGATAAATTTCAAATATATCAGCATAAAATAATATTTTATGCTTTGTTTTTGATACATACCTTTTTCTTTCTGCATTTAGTGGATAAATAATAATAATAATAATAATTGATTTTATGTGACGAAAAAAAATCTTATCTCAGCTTTGCATGTTCCAAGCTACGTTTCGACCTCACTTTGCATTTAAAAGGTGACATTCACACAGCTTTATTATTTTTTATTATATTGCTATTATTATTATTATTATTATTATTATTATTAATCGTAGTAGTCGGTGCCCGCACGGTCTAAGAAGATACTCTCGCAGTAGATTAGACTGTCGATGACGGAGAGACGTATCTTGATCGGGTTTATTGAGGGTAGTATTTCCAAAATTATTTTCCAATCTCACTCCACGCAAATTTGGGTACACTTCCTCTAACTACAGTTTTCCTAATCCTTAAAACATTTAGCGTAATTAGTACATAAGCGTATAAAGCTAGCCGCACACAGAATCGGATCGGAACAGATCAGAACCCTACGAACGAGAACTAGTTTTGTCCGCACACTGGTTTGGAATTCAATTCATGTCAGTCGGAAGACAGCAACCTAAAAGGTAAATCGATTTGAGCTATTTGGTGATAACAGCAGTGAACAGCAGGTAATGGTCGTTATTCTGTGCATTGCTGCCAATGCAGATGAAGAGGGAGAAGAAGTGGCCTCAAAAATACTTTTTGAGTTCATGACATTCAGTAAAGGAAACATCAAATTTCCTAGATTTACTCTCACGCATATTTCCTTTCAACACAGTCATACTAATATTTGTTAGCAATGTCATAAATTATAAGTTACTGTTGAACTAAACTGATCATTTCTTTGTGAAAGACATTGTTAAAAAATAAGCGAAAATTGTCGAGGAACAGGAAACGAACATCAACAGGTGTAAACTTAGAGTGAGAGTGAATGATGCAATAGTCTAGTGATGAATACGCATGTGCATAGCTTTGTAACATCAACAGGTGTAAACTGAGAGTTAGAGTGGATGATGCAATAGTCTAGTGGTGAAGACGCATGCGCATAGCTTTGTAACATCAACAGGTGTAAACTGAGAGTGAGAGTGAATGATGCAATAGTCTAGTGGTGAAGACGCATGCGCATAGCTTTGTAACATCAACAGGTGTAAACTGAGAGTGAGAGTGAATGATGCAATAGTCTAGAGGTGAATACGCATGCGCATAGCTTTGTATCATTAACAGGTGTAAACTGAGAGTGAGAGTGAATGATGCAATAGTCTAGTGGTGAATACGCTTGCGCATAGCTTTGTAACATCAACAGGTGTAAACTGAGAGTGAGAGTGAATGATTGCAATAGTCTAGTGGTGAAGACGCATGCGCATAGCTTTGTAACATCAACAGGTGTAAACTGAGAGTGAGAGTGAATGATGCAATAGTTCAGTGCTAAGGACACATGCGCAACTGCGCATAGCTTCGGAATTCATTGGAAACCGACAAAATATTCCCTTTTGGAAAACCGATTCATTACATTCCAACATTGACGTTACCGATCCGGTCCAATCTGAGTCAGTGTGCTGGCCTCCATTTGAAATGCAGGTATTCAAACATTTCCGATGCTTTCCATTTCGATCTGATCTGATCCAGTGTGAGGCAAGCTTGAAATAATAATAATAATAATAATAATAATAATAATTATTATTATTATTATTATTATTATTATTATTATTATTATTATTATTAGCACCGCGTGTCTTACTACCCGTTCGGGTTATACGCACTTACGCTTATGTGTAATGGTAGGGTGATTGTGAGATGAAATGAAGGACCTACAGTTTAATGTGGAATCCGAACCACGGTGGAGGCCTGGCATTCACACACATTCACAAGATGTCTTGTCAGAGGTGAAAGAAGGGTTTGGTAATCAGATAAATCTGTGCCGGGACCGAGGGTTGAACCCCGGACCCCAGCATATAAGTCCGACACCTTACCCCTAGACCGCCAGGTCACCAAGCTTAAAATTAAAAATGAAAGTTGCAAATCACATGACCTGACTTATGAATACGTGAAGGTATGTCTAGTTTCTTTGAAAATTAGACTGTACATATATATTATTACATTACCGTTGTAAAGTGAGGATTTGATGAATGAGACCTAAGGAGGGATGGAACGGGACGCGAGAAAAGGCCAGTGTTTTTGCAGTTTTTATGGCAAAACATTTTTTATGACAAAATAAATCAAATATTGCTTCAGTAGAAACACACAGTTTAATTTTCTTTACGTGTTGATATCAACAGTTGTTGAATATCTATCATAAGTATGGTGGCAATATCTAAAAAACTTGTTAAATGAAGAGGAAAAGTTGTCATTAAATACCAGAACATCCTTGATAGATACAATTATTTTAAAATTTTAGGTCAACATGTGAAGAAAATTAAATTTTATATCGGTACTAAAGCAATATTTTATTTATTTTGGCCAAAAGAAGTTTTGCCATAAAAAAACGGCAAAAACACTGGCCTTTTATCGTTTGCCATTTCATCCCACCTTAAGTGATGTCCTTTGGCTAGGGAACGATTCATGGTTATTGGGGATTGGAGAGTGGGGGAGGGGGGAATTTAGAAGCTCTAGTTACTTGCTTGATATCGCAATTGTCTCTTGAAGATGTAATAGCACTTTTTATTTGTTTGTGTTGCTATTTAGGAACACATTAAAAACTAACAAAAACTAACAAAAAACTAGCCTATATCCGTGGGCAAGCGGATTATGCTTCAAATGTGTACAGTTTGGTTTGCTGGTGAAAAGGTGGTTGGGATACGAATCCCATCCTGTTGTACTGAGTGTGGTTTTATTTCTTAAATGGTTTCTCACTTTTTCTAAACGTGAATGTAGGTTCATTTGCTTTAAATTTGACCTTCATTGATGTTTTAAATGTTAAACTCAATACTATTATCATACATACAGTTTATAAACACATGATTATTTTTACCAATTCAATTAAAAACCTCTTAACGTAGATTACACAATAGTCTTTGTAGGCCGTTTATTACGAGTGTTTCGTATTATTATTTGGAGAATATTGCAATCAGAAAGACGCTTGTAGCTTTTTTAGTACGAATACTCTTAGTTATTGTGTGGTAGGAAAATTGAAGGATTTGAGTTTTGTTCCTAAGATACAGATGAGACAATTATCTTCATTTTGAGGGGGCTAAGCTAATCGTTAATAATTTCACCCCCATCACAATGAATTACATTTTTTGACCCACTTCGATGGCCGGATGGTCTAATGCATTACTCTTGTGTTATACTAAACTTCCGATGACGGGGAGATCGGGATTTAAATCTTGGTCAGGTGTACCGAGGGGTTTTCCTAAGTAGTTTTCCATTCTAACTTCATACAAATGCGGGTACGCTTCCTTTAAACCTTCCTAATCCCGCAAACCATTAGAGTAATTTAGTACATACGTGTGTAACCTGAAATGGTATTAAGTTGTGATGCTAAAAAAATCTCTTAAAATTACAATACCAATATTGTTAATGAATTAGTGGTTTAAGACAGTGAAGTCATTATCTATATTAATAAAATGAAGAGTTTGTCTGTATATTTGTCTATCATGAACGTTGTGCGATTTATATGCACGGAAAAGTCTGAAATTTAAAAATTAGTTGCTCCTGTGCACGAACATGTGCACCTTAAAGCCAGAATTTTACAACTTTGATTGTAATTTTTTCAATTAATTAAAAGCCGAAGAAATATGAACGCCGTGATAAAGATTTACTACTACTTTTCATACAGTTGTGTATTGCGAGTTATGGTAGCCGCTATGCCCTGGAAATAGGGATTTTAAAATTTAGTTTTGCCTCGTTTGTCCTTTTTTTTTACCCATATTACCCTTTTTATCCATTCGAGCCATTTTATCCATTTTACCTTAAAATATTTATCTGGCGTTAAGCAAGACAAAATGTAAAACTTATTAAAAGAGCAAAGAGGCCAAAAATGGTAAATTATAATCAAAAAGGATAGTACGACCTAAAGGGAAAAAATGGCAAAAATGTCCAAAATGAATCAAATGTCAAAATAGGCTACAATTGATCAAAAATGGTAAAAAGGCAAACAGTAAATCTTATAAAAATAAAACATATAATAATAAATATTTACAAAAAGGTGATGGCACTATCATATGTGAGCCAGCTTTATAGGAAAGTTTAAATTGACACTTGATAGATTTATTTGCTAATCGTAAGTCGAAGTACCGCAACCACGTATCCACTAATCCGCGTAACTAGAATGTATGCAAATCGAGGATTTATTATTATATAGGTTTAAAAATGTACACCAGATCATGTTTGAAGTTAAATGTAAGTGGATTAAAAAATCTTTACTAAAAATCTATTTATGCTAATCCTGAAGTGGTTTTACTAAAAAAAATTAAAGACGTTCCTCTGAAAAAAATAAATCATCCCAACCTTAAAAACTATTTCGTCCATCACCTTCAATCAAAGGCGAACGCTGGGTGAAATCAACATAGTTCATGTTTATTACCAGCTTTATTTAAATTTCGATAAATTTCGAATGTTTATGATGTCTAATTTTTTATTACATTGAAATGTATTTACGCTTTTAGTGGGAATGAAGGTTCGCAAATTGAAAGCTTGGAACTGAGCCAAAAAATATCAGTTTCATAGACTTAGTACACCTCACGTGTGGTGCTACACTAAATACAGGACGATACCTATCTAAGCTTGGATGGAATGAAACTGGCCCATTCCATTCTGGTCCATATAGGTGTATTTATTTGTTTTATTTGTTTAACGTACAATTTCTGAACCGACTTATTATATCATCACATGTATTATGGACTTATTAAATTTAGAACAGATACAACATCCAGCCTCCGGCCAATAATATCACTATCAAAGAGGAAATCAAAATTTCACCTATTATATATTTTTCAGCCATACTTAGTTTATATACAATTTAGAATTTTACCTTTACAGACAAAACCGATCACTCTAAAAAGTGTATTCATTTAAAAAAAAACTAGAACTTTTTGGGAGTCACATTCCTCAAATTGGTTTTCCAAAAGTACAACCCCACAAAACAGTTAGGAATTAAAAATAATTTTAATGATTCAATTGAAAATTATCAGTTGGTTAATATTAAAATTAATGTACAATAATATATTCTCCTTTTACAAATAAATGGGATTTAATCATGTTAACAATGATACTATAAAATAATAAAATAAATGGTAAGGGACTCCGCAAAGATTTTCTTCCTCCATTGTCTATAAATGGATATATTTACTCAAAACTCGTATTACAGGGGAAAGAAATGATATACACTAGCAAACAGAGCGCAAATTACGCTATACTTATGTAAAAAAAAGTTGATTCCTGGTTTTCAATTTTATAATTTTATTTTTAAAGGATACTCATTTGTATATTTGGACAAAAAAAAGAGGTCGTTACTGGGACTACAAGGGTCAACACTTCGTATTAAAATTTCTACTTTCAGTTAAAATTTTCATTTTATTAGGGGTTGAAAATCTTAAGGTCATCACATTGCTATTAAATTCCTAATTTAAAAATTCTGACCAATAAAATAGGTGAATATTGACTATTTAGTCTAAAATGACCGAGATAGATCATTGCTCTACAAACCTTTCCCCTAAGAAGTTAAGGGAAAAAGAACATCAAATTTTTGAGAGAGACTTATTAACTTGGTACTTTATGGCATTAGAAAATTAAATTCATTAAAACTTAAGTAGTATCTCTTCACAGCTAAATCTCACAAAATATTAATAATATATTTGCCAATATGTCAGAAACGATTGGTTTTATAAAAATATATTTCAAATAAAAGATTTTTAATATAAATAAACCTACACATTTTCAATGGTAAGTAATTTCATATCTAAAAAACTTATGGGGATATAATTAATAATTAGAATTTACGCATTAGTACGCAACCCTTGAATTCATTTTGACGAAAAATGGAGTTTAGGCTCTACTCCGAGGTATAGTCAGATAGACAGACCAACAAACAGACAGACAAACGGCATTATGAAAACAACTTTTTCGGATTCGGGGAATTATGAAACGTCGACACACGTTAATACATCTCGAGTTCAATTTTTTTTAACGACCACAACACTTTCTCTACCTGTAAGGTAGCGAGAAAGTAAAAGATGTTGACCAAATAAACGGAGGATGTGGCTCATAATAAGATGTTTCAAACTTTCTTCTATTGATCCTTAGAAAAAGTAGCATCAAATTCATCTCCGGAGAGAAAAATACCGATCTTGCCCGAAAAATTCTGAGCTGCCTTCTTACTTGGAAATGTTGAATAAAACATAGAATGAATAATTAAACCCTTAGTAATTAATACGAAATGATTAAATTAATTTCCATAGCTGGCCGAAACGAGGAAAAGAAGGAAAAAAATACCCTTATAACAACAAAATGAATGATTCACTATTCCTTATTAGACAAATAGGCCTAAATGGGGAAAAACTGATGTTTTTGAGGGATTCAGTTCAACTATTGAGAATGACGGTAATTGTTTGCATTTTGATAGGGAAATAAAATCAAACTGGGTACAATATGTTGAAAGTGAGTATAAAATAATAGTATATTCAACTGCAAACTTATATTTACTTGCTAGTTATAATCACATTGAATTTTTAACAAGTCAACAAGCTGAAGGTTGGTTTAATGTGATCTATATCCAACCTTCTGTTGGTCAGTGATGCCTGCACCATGTTCTAAGGGAGTTCAGGAATTGTGATAGCGTTTCGTTGCCATCCCCACTGGGTTTATATGAGCCAGACAAAGAGGTCCTACTAATTTTTCTGGTAAAGGTGTTTTCAGATACCTTCCAGGGTTCTCCTACATGCCACAATCGACACGGAACTGACGGCTTCACTTCCCCTCCGAAGGAAGTTGTGCTACGGATTTGTATCCTTCAATAAAATCCATTGACCTCAGCTAAAGTTTGAACCCGGGTCCTGAGGCAAACACTTTACCTCAAGACCACCGAGGTCAACTGCTTTTTTTTTTAGCAACGTGTCTTACTACCCGTTCAAGTTATACGCCCATGTACTAATTACACTAATGGCTAAGGGATTAGGAAGTTTTAATTGCGAGGAAGTGTACCCAAATTCACGTCGAAGGAGAGGGGAAAACCATTTAGGGAAAAAAACACCTTCAATAAAACCGACCGGGATTTAAACCACAATATCCCCGTTTCAGTCAGTTCAGTCTATTGCGAGAATGACGCTTTGAACCGTTCAACCAACGAAGCGGATAGTTTTAAAAAAGTTTTTTGTTTATACTTTCTTGTTAGAGGACAACTTTACTTTAAATAAATATCTTCAATGGGAAAGAAGCAGTTTTATATAATTATTGTTGGTCTCTGAATTCCACCTTGAGAAATATTATTACAATATTAACCACAAAATAGCATATTTATGGTAATCAGTTTTTCAAACCCACCATTAGTAAACTTTTACTGAAATTGAAAATCCACCCCCAGACAAAACTATAAATTAAAATATAATGCAATATAATATAGTGTTGTAAGGGCTAACTTCCCTTATCTTCCGTTTTGATGCCGACTGCTTGTGTCGCTACCTTCTAGGTGTTCATTCTTGGTCATCCTAGGTGTTCACTCTTGGTTCTCCTAGGTGTTCACCCCTTGGCTATCCTAGGTGTTCACTCTTGGTCCTCCTAGGTGTTCACTCTTGGTCCTCCTTGGTGTTCACTCTTGGTCCTACTTGGTCCTTCTAGGTGTTCACCCTTGGCCAACCTAGGTGTTCACTCTTGGTCCTACTTGGTCCTCCTAGGTGTTCACCCTTGGTCCTCCTTGGCCATCCTAGGTGTTCACTCTTGGTCCTCCTAGGTGTTCACTCTTGGTCCTCCTAGGTGTTCATTCTTGGTTCTCCTTGGTGTTGGTAGTTTATGACTGATTTATACAAGTAGAACTTGTGTCTGATGTTTATTAGACGGTACTTGTAAATATAGTACAGTGACAGTAATGGGACGACTGATGACAGTGAGAGAGTAATTTGAATGAAAACAACTTAATTTCAGAAATCCATGGCTAGCAAGCATGTCGTGTCAGTTACTTAGAAAGGTTTGTCCTACCCAGCTCTCCATACAAGGGGTCCAAACTCGCAGCTCGCTTACATCGCTTGACTTGAATCAAACAACTCTCGGTCATGACCTTACTTAGTCATGGCGCATTATGATAAGTTAAAAACATAGTTACCTGCTTCAGCGGCCACATGGTCTAAGGCGTCATTATCGTGTTAGATTAGACTGCCAATAATAGGGACATTGGGGTTCGAATAGCGGTAGGATGTACTGAGATTTTCTTCCTAGATGGTTTCACACACTCTTTATATCCACGCAAATACGGGTACATTACGTCTAGATTCAACCTTACTCATACCTATTCATTAGCGTAATTTGTACCTATGTGTATAACCTGAGGAATTAGTAGGCCGATAAAGAAAAGTTACGAATATGTAACTTGAACCGTGGTAAAACTGTTATTTTACTCGAGCTGGGACCAAATTACTAAAAGCTCGAGGGACTTCTCGACCTCGATAGTTAAGACCCAAGAGGGGGCCGCTTCCCCCTTTTTGTTGTTTCCTCAGACCAATTATAAAATGAACCAAGTCCTCTGGCGGGGAATAACATACTTGAGTTAGACTATGGCTCAATAAGCAATGAGCTCATTCAGCCTAGTGTGTTTGCTGTTTATCAACCATGTTATCATTACTGGCAATAAATGTTTTACACTTGAATGTTTACATTACAAAAACCTTAAATGGATCGAACAAATGAGCACAAGCGAGAATTACAAAGACATTTGTACAGTATATAGTATTAAAACAAATACTAAGTGTTTAAAATATTATACTACCCGTTCGGGTACGCGCTCATATACTAACTACGCTAATTAGTTAGGGTTTAGGAATGTTATATTTATAGAAATTGTAACCACATTTGCATAGAGGTAGAATGAAAAACAATTTTGGAAAATCCACCCTCAATGCCACCCGACCTAGATTCGAGGCTCTACCTCCATGTCATAGGCATTTTAGTCTACTGCGAGAGTAGCGCGTTAGACCACGTGGCCAGACAAGTTATTTAGTATCTCAGAGGGTTTCAGAGATATTAAAATTGGAAATTTACGCTCGTGTAAATTGCCCTCAAAATCTATTTCATAGGAAAATGAGACGCACCACTCGTTAAACAGTGGCTAAATACGAATTTTAACCAAAATTGTTAGAGGCTATTTGAGGTAATAGCATTTTTCTCTCTCTTCGTCTTTAAGTAAACTACCTTTAATTTTAACTTTGTATAGAACTTTTGATAATAACCTCTAGTAAACTTTATGAAAACCTTAGAAACCTGGCTTTATCCTGATCAGTACAATGTTTTCGTCTCTAGTCCCAGTAACACTCAAATGGCTTTGCAAAAAATACTTTTTCTTTTGGGTTTAGGGAGTCATCAAACGTCGACATAAATATAAATCTCCTAGATATTAAAAAAAAATTGCCATCATGATACTTTCTCCCTCCGAGAGGCCACGATGGTTCAGCTCCAAATATAATTTTATTGCTGGACAAGGCGGTAGAATATCCACTCATTAATCCGCGCTGCAGGCTTTATCACAGGAAACAAAGTAGAAAGCATAATAAATTTAGCCATGTATTAGGACACGTATAATTTTTCTGGNATACATCAGTGGACCGAGGTGATCCCCAGATCAAAAAAAAAATAATAATGATTTGAAAATAAAAAAAAAAAAAAAAAAAAAAAAGAGGAACGGGGCACAAAAAGATGGGGGCAAAGAGCAGTTTTATCTCTGTCCAATTTGTTAGTTTTGATTTAAAAATACTTTTCGTTGTGTAAAAGTTTTAAAGTAAGTATCTTGGTTGAGATTATTTTAATAACGTTGTGGAGTAATTAAGTTAAGTAGGTAAGTTTACGATGTGCGCTAAGTTCATGGAGTTAACCTTTTATTATGACACAGCGTACGTTCCTCATAATAACGTGTGGAGTGTTTTGTTTTGTTGGGGGAAGAAAAATGGCGACGTTGGAGTAAAGGGTAAACGTTTAACACTGCAAACAACATTTTACAAAGACAAAGATATTATATTTAATACAGTACCCTTGTCTAATAAATTGAAGATATTTTCTTTTATAAGGTTTCAAAGTAATATATTTATCTAGAAAATGTTTAAGCTATTCTTTAGATTTTAATACCCACATTGGTGAACATGCAGAATAAGCGTTAGACGCACTTAAGTGGCCGAATGGTATAATGTTTTACTCTCATGTTGGACGGGGATATCGGAGTTCTAATCCTGGTCGGGTGTACTGAAGGTGATTTATAGGAAATGGTTTTCCACTCTCCTTCCACGCAAATGCAGGTAGATTACCTCTAAAATGTTTCTTTCCTCATTCCTACTCCATTAGCGTAATTATATATGCTATAACCTGAACAGGTTTTAAGACGCGGTGATAAAAAAAAATACTAAAAAAAACCCCTCAGACTCACCTAATCCGGATTTCCGGGGACTGAGATTTGTTTTACCTAAATGGTTTTCCACTCTCCTTCCATGCAGATTTAAGTAAATTTCCTCTAAATTCCTTCTTACTTATCTTCACTGCGTAAGAGTACCTAATTATAATGTGTATGGACCGGATGGGTAGTAAAACGCTTCGTGGGTAAAAATAAGTCTTTTGTTAGGATATTTTTTCTATTTATCACCACTTCTTACTACCCGTTCGGGTTACAGCTCAAGTACTAATTACGCTAGTGAATTAAGAATTGGGAAGGTTGAATTTAGAGGAAGTGAACTCGTATTTACGTGGAGGGAGAGTGGAAGACCATTTAGGCAAAACTAGCCCCAGTTCACCCGACCGAGATTCTAACCTCGATCATCCCGTCCTCAAAAGTCGAGCTCAACACGAAACTAGCACGTTAGTCAACTACGCCACCGAAGCGGGTTTTAGAATGTTTAATATAAACTTTCTAAACACAAATATATCAGCACATGTCTTTCAAACTTACTTAACCTAGAACAGCAAGCCTAGTAATAGAAAAAAAAATCCCTAGTGGATATACAGGGTTATTCAAATTTACAGGTATAATAAAATCATACAAGTTGTATGGGGTGACACGTATTCCCACGCGGTAGAGTTTAGGGTCGGCGACGTCAACGTTTGCGCTGTATGCACTCGGGGGGTAGGCAATACATGCAACACGCCACGCAAACCAATACAGGCATCCCCAACATCAACATCAACATCAATAACAACCATATCGTTGAAAGACTCAACAATTCCTTATGGATACCTGAGGTCAGGCAATTCAATGCTTGTTACTGGTCATAATGTACACCACACTCCACTTGTTAGTGTGCTGAAGAGTAATGAGTTGCCTACCCCCCCCCCCCCCCCCCC
>CABFVZ010000727.1:0-20646 GCA_902151445.1 Timema monikensis | reverse complement strand
CCCCCCCCCCCCCCCCCCCCAGGTGTACACAGTGCCGCCTTTGATGTTTCGTAGCACCACCATTTGGCGTCGCCGATCCCAAGTTTATTGCGTGGAAATACCTGTATTTTCATCCCCAACAACCTGTACATTATTTACCTGGAAATCTGATTAATCCTGTGTGTATTTGTTAAAACCACCCGTAATTAAATCATGGTCCTCTATATTTGTGGTTGACCACGCTAACTAAATTTAAATGGACAAGTCGATTCATTTTAGTGAGATACTAATGTTTGTGAGTGTCAATAAATAATAGACTACATTCCCGAAATTGTTTAATCCATCCTAGCTTATGTACAAAATATATTACCAACTGTTTATATAAACAATTTGATTCAAAGATTTATTTCACAAATCCCAATATTGAAACCCATTAATTTATTTCTGAACAATGAGAGATTAAATTGAATGTATTTTTTAAATTCTATATGAGTGACATCATGCATAATATTTCTATCTATGTAAAATACAATTTATGTATGTTTTTAAAATAAAAAATATTTCTTAAAGTTTAGAGTTTTAAACTTGTTTGAATATATATTATAGCTTATTAAATAATAATAATAATAATAATAATAATTGTATATTTAAAATATTTTAAAATAAATTAATTAAAGAAAATTTGCTAAAGATTGTAAATATGTTTTTAAAATATTGGTTCTTTACTCAAAAGTCTTAAAATGAATTATATGGTGGTTTTAAAAAGGTATTTATAGGTGACCTGGTGGTCTAGAGGTAAAGTGTCGAACTTCTGTGCTGGGGTCAAGGGTTCAATCATCGGTCCCGGCACAGATTTATCTGATTACCAAACCCTTCCTTCACCTCTGACAAGACATCTTGTGAATGTAGGGAATGCCAGGCCTCCACCGTGGTTCGGATTCCACGTTAAACTGTAGGTCCTCCATTTCATATCACAGGATTGAACCCGGACCCCCAGCACAGAAGTCCGACACCTTACCCAGAGACCACCAGGTCACCTCAAGGTTTTAGTAGAGTTGTATTTAGTTTTGTATCTGATTGGACTTGTTTTGAAAATTGTCCAAGAGTTCTCCATGGAAGAGGACGAAAATTTAATTGAAGAGGTGGCGAAGCACCTCTAAATTTTTGACCTATCATCGCCAGTGTATCGGGATCAACATGTGAAGGCTAGCACATGGAAAGAGATCTCAGGAATAGTTGGTCGATTGAGTTAGTATTTGTCATCCACACTATTCCAAAATAACAAAATAACATGTAACATTAAATAAAACACAATTAAAAAACTCTGATAACTGAAGAACGATATGTACTGCATATAAAATTACCCATGACAGGCGACCATGAGACGCATCTATGGAAACACTGTATCCCGCATCTGCGACTCACCACCTCACGTCCGCGGTCGCAGTCGCAGACGCGAGTCGCGCTGAGGGAATCCTACCTTTATTGTGGTAATTGGTGAAATTAACGGCTAGCTGAGACATTGGTTACTGAGACTTGCACCAGTTACTACAACTAATAAAGGATTGCCCTGGATATAAGATTAACCAAGATAACTTAGGGGAAAAGCATTGGACGGGTGAAACCAAAGGTTTCGGTTTTATTCCCGTGTCTAGATTGACACTATTATTTGAATTGAATCAATGATTTAACGCTCAGATCTGATTCTGTGAGCAATTATCACATATCAGTTTTGATACTCATAAATTAAAAACAAAAAGATAAAAAATAACAGCAAAAGGTTGTCCCTCCATAGAGACAAGCTGATACCATGTTAACTTCATATCGAGTCACATTAGAGCTATTGTTTTTAACATATCCACTATTTTACGCCCACATGATTATCTAATTGTATATCAATTATTTCTACAACCCAAATAAAAATAAACCTTTTTTTTGACAAGAGTTGGAGTGGAAATATCATTAAAACCAAAATTAATTATATACAACATAATTATTTTGCCTCATTTAAATTACTGTGGTTCATTATTATGTATAAGTTCAACACATAAATATCAAGACTACAAAAACTGTGAAAATGGGCAATGAGAATAACTTTAAAATGTAATAAATATACAAGCGTTGATGTTATGTTAAGTCAACTAGGCTGAGCTTATGTAAAAACAATTACCAAATATGATGTAATAATATGTATGATATTTAAAATATATAATTGTTTGAGGCAAATATATCCAAGATTAATCTAAAAATAAAGTTGGATATTCATAGCTATAGTAATAGGTATAAGAACAATTATTTTACCTTCTTTTAAAAATTAGATGGCTACAAAAAGATTCAATGTTTTATAAGGGACTAAGTAAGACATTTTAAACTTTTACCTCAATAAGCGAAGACTTGCACATCATTAGACATGTTTATGATGGGATTTAAGAACACAATAATTGGGAAACTAATAAAGACAACATAATTAAACGTTACTATCAACAGAACAAATTAATATGATTTATGTTAGCAAATTAAGTTCTTTTGTATGTTCTTATTACATACCTAAATGTTTATTTATGTAATTCATTTATTAATAACCTGTGTACCAGTTTATTATCATGTTATGCTATTGAATAAAGATAAAGATAATAGTTATTACTATTTTATTATTATTATTAAAATTATTAGTATTATTACTATACAATCCATTCTTCTTGAGTAAAAATGAGTTTATAAATGTGTACATTTACAACTTTAGATAAACTCTGTACTTAGGACTTCTTTGTATGGTCTTGCACTAAGCTTTATAAATTCATTAGTTCACAGCCCAGCCACGCCAGCGCTCAGAGTTGTGTTCCACCAATTCTACATGAAAATGCTGGTACATACATTCTTTAACTACGAATAACAGAAACATATAGAAAAAAAAAATTAAATGGTGCATGTTGTGCATGAATTTATTTTAGATTAAAGTTCATCAAGTATTAGAGCAAATAACTTAGGAGAATGTAGTAAGTGATTGCTCTCTTCTAGAAGATTAAAGAAATTTTTAGATTATATTA
This sequence comes from Timema monikensis, assembly GCA_902151445.1. NCBI lineage: Eukaryota > Metazoa > Arthropoda > Insecta > Phasmatodea > Timematidae > Timema > Timema monikensis. The sequence goes on along the minus strand of CABFVZ010000727.1, from coordinate 17,620 downwards.
TTTTGTGGTAGTAGTTCAGTGGATTGAAGTAGCATAATAATGTACATCTGATCGAGATTTGGCCAGCTAATTTGATCATATGAAATGTGATAAAATATACCTTTAGTCAGACATTTAAGCTCAGTCGGTAGCTTGTCTGCCTATTGAGTTAGGGGTCCCAGGTTTGATTCCTAACATGGCTCAAACTTGCTTCGGTGGCCTCATGATCTAAGGCGTCACTCTCGCAATAGACTAAACTGCCGATGATTGGGATATTGGGGTTCTAACCCCGGTTGGGTGTACTGGGGGTGGTTTTTCCTAAATGGTTGTTTTAATCTCTCTCTCTCTCCATGCAAACGCAGTACACTTCTTCTAGATTCAACTTTCCTTACCCCTAACTCATTAGCGTAATTATTATATATTCATAAAACCTTAACATTTAATAAGAAGCGGCACTAAAAACATGCCAGAAAAATGTATAAATGACGATATGTGAATTCCTCCTTCATGTCTGTTCTAGATTTAAACTAGTTTATAAGTTGTGTGCTGATATAATCAGTCGGTACAGAAATTTTATGTCAAGTACTTCAAATAAAAATTTAAAAAATATATTTGGTATAAATATATAAAAAAGTAAAGAATATAGAAGTAAAATCAAATCAATATAAGGAAATAATAGACTTTTTTTTTCAAATCTTTTCATCCCGAAAAACGATAACATTTTATCTATGTTGATTGCCCTCATGACGAATCATTAATATGTTATTCACAGTTTATCTACAAATAGTGTACATTGTAATGTTTAATGACATTAACACTTGGTTAACTGAACGAAAGTATGCTTTATATACAGGTATGGAGTTGTCATTTAATTTAGTAAAATACTGTTGAAAGGATTATTTATAGATTTATTTTAAAATCCTTCAGAACAATATTTTGTCATGCATTTGAATACACACACACAAAAAAAATATCTTCTTTAAAAAAATATATTTGGATTTAAAAATGATATTTCACAATTTCAAAAGGCGCTTTATAACTATTTATGTTTGTTTTTACACCATGCATTACTTTTAACGTAATAATAATGTTAATGGGTTTAATTCATGAAAACTAGAAAACAAATATTATTTTATTGTCCAATAGTGTTTGGAGTTCTTTTATGTTATACTTTATTTACGTTTTTAGTGCGTAGTATTTCACATTGGCTATGAGATCCTTGCAATTAACTAGGCTTTAATTTAGTGTTGTCTTCTATTTTAAAAGCTCTCAATGTTGTAAAAGATAACATTGGAAACAGATAGTTTACAGCTGCCACCAACACAATGCGCCATTAAACAGTAAAACTGATAAACGATGAAATAATCGTAAAACTCGAGCTGTTTGTTTAAAATACTTTAAATACATTATTATATAGCACGATCACAGTTTAATCTTTTATTATGACGAAAATGGCAATACAACTAAAATAATCGCGATTATAATTGTGTACATTTTGTATAAGTTTATCAGTTTAAAATACTTCAAATGTATTATTGTTCAGTACAATCAGAGTTTAATATTATTACGACGAAAATGGAAATACAACTAAAATAATCACGATTTTAATTATGTACATTTTGTATTAATTTTATCAAATTTACTCATTCATAATTGATGGTATAGTGAAATAATATTTTACAAGCCCACTTATTTAAAGCCAGATTTAGCCTTATTTTAACTAATCTTTGTATGAAAAAATTTAATACTTTGATATGTTAAATTCTCAACTGTTTGAGATATTTTATCAAAACTTTTTTAATATCACAATTCACAAGTTAGGCCAATTTTAACTATCATAATAGTGTACAACCCAAACGGGTAGTAATATGTGGTGCTAAATATTTATTTTATCATGATTGTAGCTTTATCTGTAACAAAACTATATTTTTCTTCAAAATCAGCCACATATTTTAAGAAGGTTTGGACAATATTATTTTGGGATGCTCTTTTCAAACGAAATATTTATTTTATGGCAAATTATGTGTTTATTTATTTTTATAAACTTAATACTTAAACTGTACACATGAAAAATAAATAGTACAGTGCACCTCACAGAATTGATCTCTCTTTCTCTTATCTTAAAATAGAGACAGTAAACATTTAATTGTCTGTGACATAATCATAAATTAATAGATTGCGTGGTTACCCCGGGCAACGCCTTTCTTTTCTTCAAACAAACAGAAAATATTTCTTAATTTTGTTTATTCCGACCCAGTTTTTAATAACTTTAAAAACCCAATCAAAAAAATTAAATTCCAGCTTCAAGATGCATATGTTTGTGCACAGGATCTACTAATTATTTTCAAATGTCATATCTCTGACTGCGGTAGATATTGCGCAACGCTCATGACAAACAAACTCTTCATTTTATTAAATTAGCTATAATTTTTATATCTATTTTTTACACTCCTTTAATCCTGAAGTTTAGAAAATTTGCCTTGCTTGATTATATTTTGGCGAAGCTCTGAATCATTATAGTCCCCTGCTAAGATCATTTTTTAAATATATTACAGTATATTTGGTTGTTTTAATAGTGATCGTAGCGTGTAAACATTATTTATAAAACTTTTATTGCGTTTAATATATTGCAAAATATACAGTACACCTTTGATTTAAAAAGGAATTATAACTTTAACAAATAGCGCATGATTAAATAAATTATAAAAATAATATAAACCTGAATCGTTCTTACCTCGCAAAATAAATAAATATTGATGCTACATTTATAATTAAAATCCTCCCACAATTATTGCAACACGATCGTCTACAATTTTCATCCGTTGGTATTTTCAACAAGAGGACTTTGTTAACCCGGCGCCACACTACTTAATACCTCGGTTAGACCGCGTCATTACATCCCTACTCTTCTTCCCCTTGTTTGAATTTCTTCTTCCTGTCGGTTAGGCCGGAGAGACTGTTTCGTCATCTTGGTGACCCCCTTTTCTCCCCCNGGAAAAGGAAACAATTTAACTGTCGGTTCCTCTATCTTTAAATATCAGCAACAAATTTCCCTCTCACAACCCCTCCCCAATTTTTGTTAGCACCACGTATTATTACCCGTTAAATTTATACGTTTATGTACTAATTACGCTAATTGTTTTAGGGATTAGGGAGGTTATATTTGTATGCAGTGTACTTAAATTCACGTGGATGGAGAGAGGAAAATCATTTTGAAAAAAAAACCCAACCAAACGTATAATTAATTACACGTGTTGTCAAAATTATTATAGAACATAAATAGTAAAATAAATTCAACGCCCTAATGTTAAATATTTTGTTCTTTGTTATTATTAACATGAAATTATTAATGTAATATCCGTAGCAATCTAAACGCCCCTTACAATCTACCCACCTTCACCCTCTTCTCGAAAACAAAAAAACACCCCCTGGGTGGTGGTAAACACAGTTCTTTACGGCATCACTCTCACAATAGTCTAGACTGCCGATAACGGATTGATCGAGGCTCAAATACCGTTTGGATATAATGAGGGTGGGTTTTCTTAAATGGTTTTCCACGATAACTTTCTCCACGCAAATGTGGGCAAACGTCCTCTAGATTAATTCAACCTTTATCATCCCTAATATATTAGCTTAATGAGTACATATGTTTACAACCTGGGTGGGTATTAAGAAGTGGTGATAAAAATACACTTTTTGAGGAGTTTTTACTGTAATATCCCCCATTCGTTAAACGTCGTCGCATCTTGCCAAATCCTCTGTAAAATTGGCCACAGAACTAGAAGGAGGTTCCAGACTGTGAACAAAACAAGGGACTAAGTATGTTTGAACATGGCGTCGCGATGACCTGACGTCGGCGCCGCTGGTACCACCACATCTCAAACAGTTGGTTCTCAACCCTTGTTCTTCTTTTATTATGACTGGAGTAAATTCTTCCTTTAGACATAAACCAAAGAAAAGAGTTTGGAAAAAAGTTAAACACTTTTTTTCCCCAAAAACACTAGTATTTACACTGTGGCTGAATAATATACGGCAAAGAAAATGTGTCATGTTGTATTATAAATAATAATAAGATAACAGTTATTTTGTCATATTAAATTTGGTACACATAATTGTCTACAAAACCGAGTCTACTTGCCTGTTCCTACACGTCCGTGCTTTGTTTCTTTTAGCGCCCGGTTCAGGCTATAGGCATATCCACGTCTTACTTTTTCTTTTTAAATCCATTATTGTTTCCAGCTTGTGGCCTGGATAAGTTTTTTTATTCAAGTCATATATTGTCCACTACCGGCTGGCTAGGCCTGTAGTAGCTTCAAATGCCTTATAATATAACTGAAGAATGGGAATGGCACAACATCCAGTCCCCAGCCATTAATAATTCATCACACTGTGAAAGTGTAAACCCACATTTAACCAATGACATTTTTTTTAGAACCATGCCGGGAATCAAACCCGGGACCCTTAGATCAGTAGGCATACATGCTACCGACTGAGCTAAGGTGTCGGGACACGCATGTATACTAATTAAGCTAATAAGTTTTGGGTGAGGTAAGTTGAATTTAGATGAGGTGTACCCGTATTACCACCTAACCAAGCTAGAAGAGCCTGATATTTAATCACTTTACCCACCAATGACGGTATTAAAAAATTGATATTTAGACACACTTTAAGATTTATTGGAACGTACACTATCAGTCCACCCTTAGGTAAGTAATATAGTTCTAACCGAGCGTCGCATCGTGGTGTATCTCTCTGTTTTATTACTTACTTTCTCTGTGGCATCAGGAACTCGAAAGTTCATTGCCGCAATTACAAAAGTACACCACCTATTCCTATTTTGAGCTAGTTCTATTCAGTCTATCTCATTACAGCCTATCCCTATCTTGAGCTTGTTCTATCCAGTCCACCTCATTACACCATCTCTCTCAGGTATATTCTAATATTATACTCCTATCTGCGTCTAGATCTTCCCACTGGCCTCTTCCCATTAGGTTTACCTGTCAATACCGTAAAAACGGTTCTAGATTCTCCCATTCACGCTGCATGTCCTGCCTACCGTAATCTACGAGACTTGATTACCCTAACAATGTTGTGTTATACTCTAGAAAAAAAAGGGAAATTAAGAGAGATTGTAATACCATGTTTTAAAAATCACAATTAAGTTGAAACATAAAATTAAAAAAACTTTTAAACCGATCCCTATATCTCTAATTTCAGCAGAATAATGCAGAAAAACGATTTTTTTTAATAATCAACTAGTTACAGTGCTTTGATCGTATTTGGACACGCAAAACATTAGTTTATGGTAAATGAGTTTTGTAAGGCGTACATTTTAAAATACATCAAGCTTACAACAAAAAGACGACTAAAAATAGGTTTTGTATCATTTATTTGCTTGACTCTGAATCAGGAGGCTAAGGTTTGATCTCCAATTGGGTACACCGTACAACGAGGTAAAATAACTGTGCACAGTTATTATGTTTCTTACTCTACCACTGAGGAAAGGGTGGGTTAATATACTTAGAGAAATAATCCTACTTTCCTTGTTAATTTAAATTAAGTAGGTTTCATCACTGATTTATTGTATTTTTAGCCCATTTTTCATAGAAAATACGTTTATAAAATATAAACTCGCTTTGCAAGCAAAATTGATAGCGTTTTACTTGATAAAATGTTGTTTTATAAGTATTAATACAATCTATCAAAAGTTATTATTATTATTATTATTATTATTAGCACCGCGTCTTACAAACCGTTCGGGTTATACGCACTTACGCTAATGTGTAATGGTAGGGTGATTATGAGATGAAATGAAGGACCTACAGTTTAACGTGGAATTTGGAGGCCTGGCATTCCCCACATTCACAAGATGTCTTGTCAGAGGTGAAGGAAGTGTTTGGCAATCAGATAAATCTGTGCCGGGACCGGTCTCTCTTAAATTCAATGTCCATGTTTCTGTTGAATTTGTGATAGTGGTTACAAAGTACGCCTTGTAAAGCAATTCCTTACACTTCAAGGGCACTTCTCTTCTCCATAGCAGGTCTCTTACGCACCTATTGTATAACTTCCCCTGCTGCTCTCTTATTATTAGATTCTTTCTACTCTCACCCTTCGCCTCAAATTACTCTATGTTCTTATCTTAAGAGTCATACCATAGTGGAATAATGAAAGGTACGCTTGCTACCATATAAGGCAAACGAAGGGTACATCACCTACTCCCTGAAATCTTTAACGTATCCTTGGAGGTATGCGCGCCACAGATTGCTTAGCACTGTTCTACAAGGAAACTTAACACAAATGCTGATAAACTTGAAGTGTGAGTTAGTCGCTTGTTCTCCCACGTCATTCCCTTTCATCTAGAGCGGAGCAATGTGGATGGAGGGAGCTACAGTATAGCTCAACCCAACCACTTGCTTATGTGAAGCACGAGTTTGATTGAATGCTAGGATATTCCTCAAGCTAGTCACAGTCGTACTGGTGACGTAAGCAACACACCGCACCGCGCTACCAACCTGCCATCGATAAACTTACCGCAAAACCATTTACTCGGGTGTAAGCCATGGATTTGCTGCTTGCTAAGACTCCTACAGATGGAGCGAAAGAGGGTGGCGAAGGGGGATGGGGGGTGGATTAAAATCAATCTGTTGTCTGGAAGTTGAGACACGTTTCGACTTCCGAGTGGGAAGCTATAGAATGCGTGTTGCTTTGGAGACAAGATCTTGTTCTAAAATCTAGTGGGAGTCTAATTACTTCTCACATTTACTAATCTATGGGTGAGCAGCATAGAACGTACACATACATTTCCAATAGTTGATATGTTGATTATATACCCATCCGGGCTAACCTCATTTAATTACTCTAATTAAATAGGGACGAATTAGATAGAATTAAGAAGAACTGTACCTTAATTCACGTGAAGGAAAAGTGAGAAAGAGTTTATGCAAATATACGGCTGGGATTCGAGATACAATTCAATGTTTTGGGAAAATATAATGTTACAGTTCATAAAATAAAACTCTTAATAAGCTGGAGGGATGATTCGAAAATATTTTCTCAACAGGGAGTCAAACCATGGATCTTTGCATGCATATGTATAGTAAAAGTATCCCTATAGCTCACTATATAGAGCAGTGACGTGTTCTGTCAAGGTTTGAGTTTAAGTATAGACATAATTTATAAATATATCATTTAAGCTTCTCAGTTACATTTTTAATGTAATGATTACTTATCCGAGGTCTCTTCTGAAACACATTCATATTTTGAAGCAATCACAAGATTCGTAACCAAACTAAATCTCACCCAAGAGAAATAAATTGTAAGCCCTCCTTACATGGTCAGGGTGAAGCTAGGCGTGCGCACCAGCGTTTGTGATTAAGATGATTCTGCGCATGTTTAGTTCGAATGGGTGACTCGTAACATAATATAATCCAGAGGAGCAACCCGGATTTTTTTTATGATGTGGGGAGAGGTGGGGTTGAGAAAGAAATGAAATCAAATTTTGACAAAGAAATATAAACATCTATGTTTTTATTGTGCATAAGAATTAATTTTAAATTTTACGTCCATCCCATGTGGCAAGTTTAGATATATTTTTTTTACATTCAACTTTTCCATCTTAAAATGGATAAATAATTTTAGTAAATAAATAAATATATGAACATTTATATTTTATTTAAATGATACAAATAAATATTCTATGAAATTTGTTATAAAGGTTTCATGATGTAACACATATAATAAAGAACAAAATAAAAATATACCATATAATTTCATAAATGTAAGAAATTCTGTTGAAATTACTGAATTTATTAAGAACATACAAAAAACAAAAAGTGTCAACTTCACAAGTTACCGACATTACTAACCCTGCCAGTATGGAACAATTTTCTAGAAAACATCAAGATAGTGAAAAAGTAGGTAATTTAACATTTAACATGTTAGTTTTAAATATGTACAACATTAAAAAAAATCCCTTGGGCTTATAATACAATCCCTAATCTTCGAGTTTTTACATATTGTTTATGTAAGGCAGGTATTTTAGGGGGAGGGGGGGGGTTATATCCTGGTACCACACTTTGGCTGCGTCCCTGATAGAACCATTATTAATTCATTATTATTAATATGGATTAAATAGCCAGGATTTTATATTTGTTGATTACGGTTATAGTCTCCTCTAAATATCATATTCTTTAATTTTAAAAATGAAACCTAGACACGGAGATCGAACCTGGTTTATTTGGCTTAGTACGCCAATGCTATAGCCACTGAGCTCTCCAAGAGTCATACCATTCACGCATATTTTAAGGCAGAGTCTATGATGGACGTGAATAAATCATCAGTTACATATGTGTGATCAATTTAGATCACGAGCTATCAGATTTCATCACGTCTATCACAGACTCTGCCTTACAATATGAGTGAAGAGTGACCCTAGACACGGGACGACTACTGGTGTCATTTTTCAATTTAAAGAATATATTATTATTATTATTATTATTATTATTATTAATGCTACACCTATTATGCATAAACATTGCAACCACTCGTGGAAGTCTAACCAGTAATCTCTGGAATAGTGAAAATAAATGGTTCACTCTACAATCGTACAAACTTTCTCAAAGAATGTATTGGCACACCATTTTCGAAAATAGATTTTGGTCAACTACACTTAAATGAATTTTTACACCAAAAATAAAGTATACGATGTTATTTTTTTAGGTCAAACAATCCTTAGATATCCATTTTAAACAAAATCGTTGGAGCCATTAATTAAAAAAAAAACTCAGTCACCAATAAACTACCCATAATTTAAAAGTTGGGTCAAAAAAAAAAATCAAAGGTATAGACATATAACATCTGAATATCAAGTTTGAACAAAATACATAAAACCATTTCACTCAGGAACAAATAGATAGACCGACAGACAGACAGAAATAATTGTAATATCCACCTTTTTGAGTTCGGAGGCATTTAAAACGTAAATATTCATCATAATATTGAGGTCAAACATTTTCACGATTAAAATACTTTTTATTTAGATGAGTAGGTAAAACTGAAGAGGAATTTTAATATAAATTTTCTTTTTCGACACGTTATACTACCCGTTAGATTTATTCAACTATGTACAAATTACGCTGATGGGTTAGGTGTGGCTAGTGTTTTATTTATAATAAGTGCGCCAGCATTTACGTGGAGGGAAAGTGGAAAACCATATTGTAAAAACCACCCTTAGTACACCCGATCGGGATTCGAATCCTGATGTATCAATTATGATGCAGCCTATTGCAAGAGTGACGCCTTAGACCATGCGGCCACCAAAGCGGGCTAGCTATATTTAGTTTAATGAATGGGGTAGGGATGAGATTGGTACAATATAGAGGAAATATACCCATATTTGCACGGTAAGCCATTTAGGAAAATGAACACCCTTGATACCTTAAATCACCCGATTGGCATTCAAAGACCGCATTTTCCCGTCACTGTCAAACCAGTTTATTATGAAACTGATTCCTTGGACCATGTGACCACCAATTCGGGCTTGAATAAATCGTATATATTGGCGGGCACGTGTAATAAACGTGAGGATATTATAGTCTAGTCTGCTGATTCGAATCCTGATTGGGCGTATTGAGGGTGTTATTTCCTTAAGTGGTTTTCCACCCTCCTTCCACGTAAACTCGGGTACAGATCCTCTAAATTCTACCTTCTTCGTCCATTCACCGTCAGTGTAATTAAATACAGGTATGGATAAGACATGGCGCACACAATATACATCTAATAAAATAGTTGATAGGAATTGGAATGTATCAATTTATGAAACTGTTGGGGTCTGATATCAAATAAAATTGTTTGTTAATGCCGCCTCTGGTGACATGTGGCGCTGTGTCGGCATTGTGGGGTTAGATTGTAACAACATATTGAGGACTAGAGTCTTGTAGCTGCGAGCACGGCTGGTCATGAATGTAAACATTTTCAAGACATTCAAATGTAGACGCGCAATAAATCAACCAAATAGAGAATAATCTCGAAAACGATATATTCTCATACCGTTACATTTATATTGCTTTTTAAAAAAAAGTACGTCGTTCAGCTAAAAATCAAACCGTTCAGATATTTGCTTAGTTATGCAATAAATATGGCTGGAAATAAAGATAAATCCTACTAGTTTTTAAATTAAGTGATCTCCACTCTCACTAATGTTTTTATTCTGTTTGAATTTGTGTCTTTTATTAGTGTAATTTTATATAAATCCACCAATATAGTCAGGTTATATATTTATCTACAAGGACATAAGATATTCTGCTTATATTTTGCATCTATTTACCATCAGAGTACAGTATTATAGTGCTTGAAAAGTACATATATTATTCTATTAATATAGGAATGTAGGAAACACTATAAAAGGGCATTTTTTTTCAGTTTTTGTAGCAAAACTTTTTTTTCTCTAATATAAATCAACTATTTCTCCAATAGAAACATAGAGATTAATTTTACTCACATGGTTACATCAACAGTTCTTGAATATTTGTCAAGGGTGTCTTGAAATTTAGTTACAACTTTTTCTCTTAATTTAAAAAGTTTGTCATCTAATGCCGCTATGATCTTGTCTGTTATTCAAAAATTGTTGAGGTCACCATATAAAGAAAACTGAAATTTATATTTCTAATAAAGAAATATTTAATTTATTTTGTCAAAAAAAGTTATGCCAAGAAACGGCAAAAACAAACACTGACATTTTCTTACGTCTTCCGCATTTCTACCTTAAACTTATTACTTGGTGTAGTAGTGCAATAAACAACACATAATAAAAACAAAAAGCCATAATTATAATAAATATGAAATGTTTTGAAATATTATGTGACTTCAGTTTTAAAATAGCTAAATATTAAAACAGATTCAAACTTTTGTACAAATATGACTGTTGTATGTAACATCTATAAACACTACCAGATCTACTTTAATTCATGTATACCCCGGATCATGTTATCTGAGGCTGTCACTTTTGATCAATATTATCAGTACCAAAACAAATACTAGTAATTTAGTAAAATACTATCAATTCTCGCAGCAAAAGATGTTTGTATTTTCTAAAAGAACCTTCCTATTAAATTTGAACTGTACTTATATATATGAAAAAGGCATTCAATATGGTTTACTGTAGAAATCGATATCAATGACTACAAAAGGAAAGCAGAGATAATTAATGGATTGCGATGAGGGTGGTCATTATCATTTCCGTTAATTAACTTATTCATTAAAAATATGTCGAGTAAATTAAAAAATAAGATACACACACACACACATATATATAGCACCAAGTCTCACAAACTGTTCAGGCTATACGCATATGCACTAGTTACACTAAAGGGTTAAGTAAGAGGACGGTTACATTTAGAGGAAGTGTACACGCATTCGCGTGGAGAGAAAGTTTAAAGCCATTTAGGGAATACCACCCTCACTACACCCGACCAGGATTTTAGCTCCGCTATTTCTGTCATCGGCAGTCAAGTGTATTGCGAGAGTGACGCCTTAGACCATGCGGCCCCTGCAGCAGGTATCTAAAGATATATACGGTAAACAAGTGCGTAGTGTAAGATCTATTGTCCTATCGTATTCTAATTTTAGAGGAGATTATTTGAACATCACGTCTAAATAATTTGTATACAGTTTTACTATAATCCGTGGTTTTAATCCACCACGATCATAAGTAGATTACCAGTGAACATACATACTAAAACTCCGATATGAATCCTTTCCTAAATCCAAAGTTGAGGATTTAGTGTTGATAGTGATATACTACACTGCGTTAGTTTGTGAGTCTTGTATACAGGATGTTCGGAAACTCATAGGCCAAACTGCGCATATTAGTTTGTTTGGACCAAAAGTAATGCAAAATCCCTGTACATTTAGATCAAGAAAACTAAGCTAATACCATTAAATTGCGTTCAAATACTCGGTGCACAGCTGTTCAAGCATGCGTGTATAACAAGTTGCATAGGAGCTAGGCGCATGGCACTACACACCTCTACATCTTGGAGCACGGCAGCAGAACATACCACAATTAATAGTAAGCACATCAGTCCATCTAGAAATGCGAATACGTTTTGAGGGTCATCATCACAGTCCTACATCACAGAAAGTGCTTACCATCATTACATGTGCATTTCCGTGCGCCTAGCTCCTATGCAACTTGTTGTAAGTATGCTTGGCAGCTTTGCTCTCCCGGCGCCAGGCACTGAATCTTTGAAAACAATTTAATGATATTAGCATAGTTTTCTGGATGTAAGCCTAAGTGTACAGGCATTTTGTATTACTTTTCATTCAAACAATCTGTATGTACAGTTTGGGCTATGAATTTCCGAACAACCTGTATAGATTAAACAATGCTAAGAGTTTATTAGTATCCTAATAAAATAATTTCATGATTAAAGCTTTGAAAATCTATTTTTTACAAAGGTAATTAAATAGTTTAATTGGTTTTCGATGACATTTTAATTTAAAATAATTTTTTAAATAATCAACGTTTATTTCGAGAGAATACTAAAGATTGAATACATTTTGTTTTACTCAATCAAAAGCAAACCAGCTAGGATTAACATAGGTTATCGCTCCTAGCTCTTACCTTGGAAGCTGGTGTTCGAGTCTTAGTTGGGTTCATTAGGTTACATTATCATTTTTTTTTTCAATCCACTCTTGAGATGAGTTCTGATGCATTTTGTTTAGTATTTAATCCTGTCATTATATTCCACTAACTTGAGTTAAGGTCCACAATTTTTCAGTTTTTATTAAAAAAACTTTCTTTTGCGTGTGGGAGGGTTCAAGTAAATAAAAATTTTCTCATGTAGATAAATTTATGATGGATTAAATATCAAAGCTATTATATTTGTTAATTATGGTTATAGCTCAATCTAAATATCATATTTTTTAAAGTGAAAAACTATACATAGACATGGGAATCAAACCAGGGATCTTTGGCTTAGTACATCAATGCTCTTACCACTGAGCTATCCAGGAATCGTCCCGTGCTCAGAGTAATTCTTCAATCAGATTTTCAGGCAGAGTCTGTAATGAACGTGTGGAAATCGTCAGCTACACATGTGTGAACAAGAAAGATCACGAGCTATATGAGATAAGATCATCGACTCAGTAGAGATTTATTCTGCCAAATGTACAAATGCGCAAATCTGATAGCTCATGAATTTAATTGTTCACACATATGTAGCCGACGATTTCCGCACGTCCATCACAGACTCCGCCTTAAAATATGAGTGGAGAATGACCTAGGAACGGGACGATTTCTGGATAACTCAGTGGTAAGAACATTGGTGTATTTAGTCAATGATCCCGGGTTTGATTCCCATGTCCAGTTGTCATTTTTAAATTTAAAGGATAGATAATTTATTTTAAGTTATGTATAGTAATCTCAATAGGTTTTGAGTATTTGTCATGGGCATTGCGTAGTTTTACAATTATTATTCTTTCGAACATTAAAAAATCCCTTGGCCAATGCTGCAATGTTCATCACAAAATATTCCAATAACTGTTGAGAATATTAATTTTATAAAATTAAATTAGATTTATCTACTGAAGAAATATAAATATTTATTATTTTGGCTAAAAAAAGTTTTTGTCGCTAAAAACTGCTAAAAAGGTATGGATATTAACTTGCATCCCCTTCCATACCATCTTAATTTAGGTAGTATGAAGCTACCAACGGTCAGTACACGGGCAAAAAAGGGCACTATCCAAAAATAAACAAACATGTAACAATTTAGGGTAGTGACAGAGGATATGAGTTTCTTATACCGCCATGCAAACCAAGTAAACGCTTTTACCTTAGTAGCCGTGGTAGTATGACACGCTAGTCTCTGCGTGTCAGATGAGGAACAGAATGTGGGAGGGGGTGGGGAAAGTATTCCTGTGGTACTAGGGTAAATGGGAGGAGGGGGTGCTCACTGAGCTGCCATAATGCGGATAAAACTGGTGGAGGGTAATTACCGCAGTAACTCAATCACGATTAAGGACGACAGACACTGTTCTAATAGTAGTAGTTGACCGAGTAGAATTTACATCCTGAGAGGGAAAAGTTTGTACTACAAACACAGAATGATAGACATAAACACAGATCTTTTCGAAACTCGTAATTTTATAATTAAATAAATTGACATATAGTAGGATTCTGATAGGCAGGTATATTTAGAAAATACAAACATATTTGTTTGCAGTCAAAATTGATAGTATTTCACAATTACTTCATTTATTTATGAAAAGTATAAGCTGAATTTCACATAATTTTACTTATAAAAATACGAAAATTGTTTTATTAACTTTTACAGATGTACCAAAAAATATCTTCTTTTCCCAATTGAACTATGTTTTACAGCGTCCTTAACATTTTTGACACATTTGTGTGATAGATAGTTTGATAATTAATTTTATGATAATATCAATTTGACCACCAATAATCAATACTGGTTTTAGCTTCCGGGTATCAACAGTGTATATAGGAGCAAGGATGAATAACAAAATAATGATATTAAATTTTGATTTATCAAAAACATATATTCAAAATTCACAAAATTTGGCAACTATAAAATTCATAGATATTAGAAAAAATATTAAAGGATGCAACATTGAGTTTTAAATAAATAAATAAATCAATAAATAAATCGATAACAATTATTTTATTATTATTTTAAATCATTTATTTTTCCATATTGAAATATCCAAAAACAACAAAAATTGACGAAATAACAGTGTTTTCACGATATCAGCCGTTTATTTGTAGCGCATTATAAAGGAACATTGATTGAAATCGAATTGTTTTTACTATAGCAGCCGTTTATTTTTATCATGCTCTACAGCGACATTGATTAAAATAACAGTGTTTTCACAATAGCAACCGTTTATTTGTGGAGCGTTCTAAAGAAGAATTGATTGAAATTGAAGTGGTTTTTCTACAGCAGCCATTTATTTTGTGGTTCATCAAACCATCCACCATTGAACAGCCGTCTGTTTTGACGCGTTATTGCTAGAACGACACAGTGATAATATATCGCGCTGATTCCAAGAAGGTTTGTATGGTGGGAATGCAGCTTCTGAACCTCCAACGTTCCAATAAAATATTAACCACAAAACTCCTTCCTACTCTATTAGTTAAGTGAATTGTGGAAGTGAGTTGACTCAAACCCATTCCAAGCGCTTGCTGACCACAAATAAACGCCCTGTGGTGGGTCCGTAGAAAAAACGTCCCTTAAAAGGCCGGGGACAAACCAACGCTCGGAAGGCTGAGACACAGTTGATGTAGTGTATCGCTTTGTTTCATATGAGAGGGGCCAGACTTGCGTCCTGAACACTACGGCAGTTTTGTAGACGCAGATGGTTGCGTTTCTCGTCCGTTGCAACAGCCACGCACTTGAAATGATCCCCATGTAATCAGCCTTACCTCGCCAGCCTAGCGTTCATGTCGCAATCTCTTTACAGTTTCGGAGCCGTGTGTATGTTGACCGCAGCCACAGAATTGTTTGCAAATTAAGTGCAGCATAGAGATGCAATGTGGAATTTAAAACACACATATTATGCAAACAAGGATGTCAAGGGAAAACTGTGGATGGAGGTAGCTGCTGCTCTATTCCAAAACTGCTTCTAAATATTTCTTTTTACGTATAAAAACAGTAAATCAAATCCAAACACTCATTCTGTGGTTCTCAAAAAATCTGTCTGAATGTTCACGTAATTTCACGAACAAAGTATGAAATTGTCCAAAGGACGACCTGCAGCTGTTTATAGGGTGCCCGCCACATTTCCTAACTTCCTTCTTCTTCAGATTATTCGGTATAGAAAGAGCGGGTAGTAAGCCATCTTCAATAATAATTGACTTTTTCCCTACTGACAGAGCTCAATGTAGCTGCGTTTGACAAGCTGGTGTGACACCCCAGCCGTGCTTGCGTTCTGTCGCACAGTTCGGAGCGCTATTCTGTCTCCGGCCTTAGTCGTATCTACACACAATTTCATAGCTGAGGGAACTACAGGTCCTATGGAGAAAAGATTTATCTTAAAACTCTTTCTATCAGTTATGTCTGAAGGTGGTGTGCTAGGGTAAAGAAGGAGCTACTGGCAACCTAGACTAACCAGCGTTGCTAAACTTGTCTCATATTTGAGGGGAGATCTACCACGTGAAAGAATGACAACGGCGTTTCCCAATAGTAGCCATGCAGTTCCCTCAGCAATGATATCAAGTATAGCATGCACTGTATCCTGATAAATAAGACGCGAGAATATAGTGGCTCAACAGCTAAACAGGTATTCTTGTAAAAATAAATCCTATTTCACATTTTATATCAATAGAAAAAACCCCTGTAATATCAGTAGTTGAAATACCTACGAGTAAGAGTCATATCCTGGTGATATAATGAGTTGGGGGAGGGGTGGGAAGCTTGCTGAAGCTCACGGTGAAAAAAACCCCAAATAGGATATGGAGACGATATTTTTTCATTTTGTTTTAATATAATATTTTAATATAATATGTTTTTACATTTTGTTTTAATATAATATTGTGGGTTATATGATAGGGTTATATGATGAGGTAGATATGAGGAAGGAAGCATTTTAGAGGTAATACATCCGCATTTGCGTGGAAGGAGAGTAGTGAACCATTTAGGAAAAGCAATCCTCAGTGGATCCGACCAGGATTCGATTGCCGATATCCGCTTTATCAACAGGCCAGTCTAATACAAGAGCGACGTCTTAGACCATTCGGTCACTGAAGCATTTTTTTAAACATTGAATTCCTTTAGAAGCAATTTATATATTTTATGAATATAAGCTAGTATATTAGTGCTATACATTTTAAAAGATTTAAATCGTCTTTTAGCCTAGGCATTAGAAGGAATACAAGAATACAATTTTCAGTTGGGAGTTTGAGACTTAAAAACACCCCCTCTAGGCACGGCCGTGAGATAATGAACATTCGGGTGAGAAGGGCTTTTTAAAACTGTACCTGTAATGTGTTCCCAAATAATGGGTACTATTTGACCCCTCGTTCTGTTCTACATACGTCATATAGGAATACACTTTCGTCGATACCTATCAGGTAATATATTCAGGAATATGAACAATTTCTAGCACAGTTTAAACTATAGTCTAATTTTTTTGTTAAAGGCCTTTTATAAAATACAAACACATTAAATTTTGCCCAATATTGATAGAATTTTGCTATTTTATTAGTGTTATTTTATAAGTCTTTACAATATCTATCAAAAGTGATAGTTGCTGCTCACATGACTTGACGGATTAAAACGCGACATTATCTCTAATAACTTTTATAGCTGTCAGAAAAGGTTCTTCCTATGAAAATTGAACTATAACTTTGCTTAACCTTGCAACATTCTCATCTCACTGTTTGTTAATCCAGGCGTAAATATTTAAACACCCACAAAGCTATATCCACTTAAGACACGATCGGCTTGTCTGGCCCTGTAAATAACAGTATGTCTTGACGTCCTACACATCAGTCTTCACGACCTTCACAAACACCTCCCAAGGGCTTATCTAGCCCTGTGAATAACAGTATGTCTTGACGTCCTACACATCAGTCTTCACGACCTTCACAAACACCTCCCAAGGGCTTATCTGGCCCTGT
>CABFVZ010000726.1:204402-321975 GCA_902151445.1 Timema monikensis | reverse complement strand
ATATATATATGAATGCAAGCCCTTCCAACCTACGTAAGGTTTACAAAAAAAAATTTATATATAAATCCTCAACATTACGACTACTTATATCCTAATATGTTCCTTAGAACTGTTGGTATCAAAGAGTACAGAGTATCACTGAGCACTTGCTTATATTCTGCTTGAAGCAGCGGGGGATATGTGGATGGATTGCATGATGCAAGGTGATATCATTCACAGCCAATGAGAGCTTAGATTACCTCATCGGCGCCTGTGCACAAAGCTGAGAGGTACAAGTCGAAGATTAGGGGTGGGCAAACTTAGCACTACAGTTCCAATAACCTCCACAAGGCCGCGCTTGCGCATCAACCACCACATCGGTTTAGTCCTGTGGTAACAACTGCACGTTCACGACAGGCTCCAGATATTGTTTATTGCTAGTGGTGATCACAGTTGTCGGCTGGCATGATTTCTTGCTCCGTATGTAGCGCTGGTTTAGCCGTTAAATGGGGTAAGTGCAGGATGTACACTTGGTGGCGGAGGTTTGATGGTTATAGTTTGTAGCCACGGTACAAAACTAGCTTGTGTTTGTTATGAAGTCAAGTTTGTTTCAAGTCATACGCTGATATAATAAGTTATTTTATGAACTCCACATTAAGCACCCCTATTAAATATAATTAGGATTTCAAATTTTTTTACAATGGTTTTAAGGCTGTGTTATTCAATCTATTTGATATATAATTTTATCTTCCACTTTATACCCCCAAAATGTTGGTGCATAATGCAAGTTATATATAATTATTCTATAATCTATATCTCAAATAAATAAAATAAATATTAATGTTTTAAACAATAAGTTTTAAATAACTAGCTATAAGTAAGAAATATACGTGTGCATATAATATTCTCACCCCCGCTGTGTGGGCTTAAATTGTCAGGATGGGTTGCGGCCAACGATAAGGGCGCTGACTATAAATATGACTGTGTGGGTTCGTAATTGACGCTCTGATGGGGGTTTTATGATTTTATTTCACTACCTTGCTCTATTACAAAATGTGATGTTGATAAGAAATATTAAAAAATATGATGGAACTTAATTAATAGAATTACTTAGGAGCTCGTGACAGAACTAAGTATAGCCAGGAATGTTTAACCAATGGCCTGACTGACCTCTAGGTGACCCTACCCTTGGGCACAACGGTAGCCCTTCAGCACCCGTACTCAATGATCCGGCGTCCTAGCCCACGTAGCTCTCAAAATAGGCAGGGTGACCCTCCTAGGTTCGATGGTGAGTTGTCAGACCAGTTAGCTCCCAAACATTACTATTTTTTATCCTGCCTCCTAGTCTGATTTACCACGAGGAATTCTGACACTCTATTTAAGTGGTCAGCGCTTATGTTATATTGTTTACTAACTAATCAAAACACCTTGCAATACTCGTATTATCACTTACAATCCACAACTCAACAAATGTTAACCAACAAGCGCCTAAATTTATGCTGTATCGATTACAATTATATATATATTACATTTTACGTACTCTCTAAGATGTATTCGAGTACTCCAGGTTGAATATCACTGGTAAATGCCACACATAACTACCCTAATAAAATACATACGAGACAGGAGCAATATAGAGGAATCGTCCATATATGTATTTACGGGGAGGAAGAGTGGAAAAACATTTATGAAAATCCACCCTTGGTACATTCAGAATTGATTATATTCACAAACTCAATGACTAAAATAAACCAGACTAGACGAGCCTTACCTTTAGTTCGCGTGACCATCAATGGGAATTTAAGCGTTCTAAAGTTTTCGTATTCTTCTTCTTGTGTCTTTGACCATTTAAGATAAAAATAATTTTACTAAATAGTAAAGCAAGGAGGACTGTAGTAAATTCACCTAGTAATGGTAATCTAAATTAGACACTTTGTTTGTTATGCTTTAGAGGTTACTGAAAATTCATGTGTTTTAGGTAAACTAGCTTAGTCGATTTCAAACCGACAGTTAACATTTTAGCGATGTGCACATTTATAGTCAATGTTATTTTATTTTGTGATGATTTAAAAGCCACGGGTTGATAGCTTGTTAAATTGTTTCTGTGAAACAGTTGGACTGACATGCAATGAGACATAAATGTTACAGGGTACCGCACAAATAAATATTTTCTCTCCTTTATCTAAATATGTAAACACTTCACTATGGACAGTCAGTAATGAATGGGTGCGGTTTGAAAGGGATTCCAATGGGTCAATGTGAAATAAGTGTCTTACGGTGGTTTGGGCCTATTGAGAGAATGAGTATGGATCTAGTGACGAAACAAATATATGAAGGTAAAGTGTATGGATCAAAAGGAAGGGGTAGGCCATGTAAGATGTGGCTAAATTTTGTTAAAGAATGTGTTAAAAAGAGAAACATTAAGACTTTTAAGAATAAAAGAGCATGCATGACTTGGTGTGTGGATGTTGAAGTGAAGGAAGTATGCAATGATAGGGAGGTGTGGATAGAGCTAGTAAGGATGGCTTCAGTTTTGAGTTTTTTTAGCCATACTCATAATTTGCCTACCCCGTAAGGGACTGGCGTGATTAGGTATGTATATATGTATGTACTTGAAATTAATAAAATATTCCAGACTAAATAATATACATTTTTCTTGAATTATGATGGGGAAAAAGATCATCACATTCCACCAATGAGCATACTAGAAATAGTATGAACATTTACAGAAACATCGATAAAAGGGGAACATCCTTCTCCACCAAAGAGCATGACACTCAATTCCCTATTTAAAATACCGCATTTAAATAAATATCAATTTTCTTATAGCTTGGTAACTATGCGTTTTATGAACATCTAATTTCAAATGAAAATGTAATATTAAAAATATTACAACTCTAGGATGAAAAGTTATTTTATTTTTCAAATAGATGTGGAGCATTGATCAAAATTGGAAATTTCCGTTCTAGCTCGATCGGTAAAAAAGGTTTTTGCTCTAGATTGGGGATGTATTCTTGAGTAATTTCAAAGCTATCTCGTATTGTTTTCCCATTTAACTTGGCTTAGAAAACCATACTAGATGCTCAAAAATGCACTCAATAATACAAACACTGTGATAAAAACACACATAGACAGAAAACATCTCGAAGACCCTTTTTCAAATACTTGGGGCTAAGAAACGTTGACATTTATCAAAATATTGAGCTCAATTAGTTTGACAATCATAATACTCTTCTCTCCGGAGGGTCTAGAGAAATTAAAAATAGGAAAAAATAGTGTTGTTTTTAATGTACAGTACATTGTATACCTATCATGTGTTGTTGCAATGTGTTTGTTTTTAATTTATTGTTTAAATGTTTTACAGAGAGGTTAAATTAACAGATATCCTCTTATTTTCAATATAATGGAAATTACTAGTTGGAAAAGGGCGAGCATATAAGCGTGGAAAGAAGATGAGATAACTATAGATATTTATAAAATATGGAAAACCGTCTTTATTAAACCCGACCAAGATTCAAGCTTTGTCCTCTGTTTATAATTATCTTATTTTACACTCTCCAATAATAATAATAATTATAATAATATATATTTTAGTAACACGTCTTACTACCTGTTCAGGCTATACGCATATAATATACTAGTTACGATGTTGAGTTTGGGATGAGAAATATGTAATTTAAAGGAAATGTATCCACATTTGTATGGAGGGATAATGGAAAACTATACTGGAAAGAGCCCTCTCAGTACATCCGAACGGGATTCGATCCCTGATATCCCTGTCATCGGCAGTCTAGTTTAACATGATAGTGACGCCTTAGACCATGGGGCTACCAAAACGGGAAAGAATAACAATATTTAGAGATAAGATAGGAAAGTATTTGGTACAAATAGAGATTAAGATACTAGAGATTGGAGAAGGTTACATAATGGTTAGTTAAATACCTTTTACTGACTACCATAAATTGTTAGGGTAGGAAAATCTCGAAGGCTATGGTGGGAAAAACCACACAGTGTGAATTGTACAAACTATAACCATGTTCAAGGTATTTATTGGCTAAGATAATGGGAATAGACCAGTGGGAAGAGCTAGATGTAGATGGGAAGATAATATTGGAATAGACCTGAAAGAGTTAGGGTTTAATGCCATGTAGAACTATCTTAAGATAGACATAGGTGATATAAATTAGACTGGATAGAATTAAATCAAGACAGGGATATAGTTATTGAGGTGGGTTGAATATAATTAGCTCAATATATAGACATAGTCTAATAAGGCAGTCTGGATAGAACAAGCTCTATAGAGATAGAAATAGGATGTAATGAGGTGTATTGGATAGAGCTAGCTCAAAATAAGAATAAGGTATAATAAGGTGGGCTCGATGGAATCTGCTCAAGATAGATATAGGGTGTATTAAGGTGGGCTGGATGGAATTAGCTCTAGATAGAAATAAGTGAAGAGGGATTTAATGTCAATTGAATTCAATTTTAAACCACGTATTTTATCATGTGCCATTTCACTTTTCAGCTACGCGTTAATTTGCGTTCATTACCTTGGTTTTGTAAGAGTGGAAAAAAAGACATACAAACCTAGGTCGAGCAGTGGTGGTGTGGCAAGGGGGAGTTTCCCCCGATACAAATAATGCCTCCGGACATGAAAAAACTTTCCTGTCCCTTCGAATAAGATTTCCCCTTTCATATTTGTTAAAATACTTTCTAATATTCTAAAATCTTATGCTGCCCTTGTATAAGACTTTAAATAACTTCTAAAGATGTCAAATTTTCCAAAAGTTGAAAGGGGTAAGGGGGCTCTTCAAATAGCTACTATAATAGGATTAGAATCGTACAAAAAATTCCATTCGGATACCACTCTAAATAACTTAAAGGGACATTCGAATTTCAAAAACTTTCTGGAGGAGAACCAATTCAAATACCGTCTGGATGCATACAATTTTAAAACATTTGCCGAGGCGAGGGATGGTTCCAAGTCCACATTTCGTTTTAGGATCAAAGACCCTTAAATTATTTTTTTCAACTGCCCTTATATTGTCTATATTCTTTATGGTTGTCTAATAGAATTAGCTATAATCTAATTTGTAAATATTTAGGTCAGAACCTCCCAGAAATAGTCAGGTCATCTAATATTAGGCTAAATATTTCCACTAATAAATATTTTGTTCAGATTTGGGAATTTGGGTTATTCATTTTGTTCGCCCCTGCCAATAATAGTGTTCAATTCAAATAGTGCAAAACTGTTTCAGTAAAATGTTTCACATTTTTGTCACTAGCTATTTTTTTTATTTAAATATCAATATTCTAATTTAATTTTATAAATACATATTTATAGTCACTCGCACCATGGGGCACTTGTACAAGGCGTACGCACATTGTTTGGTTTTAAGGCTACTGAGAGGTCAGGTTGTAATCTCAGCCGGATGTAGTACGGTGGTTTATATTTCTCTTAAATTATTTTACAATTTCTCCCCACACAGATTTGAGTACATTTCTGATAAATTATGTTCCTCACTCCTACCTGATTAGCCTATAAATATACAAATAACCCCAATGTGTTTAAATATGCTTGGTAAAAATAGGTAGACCTAGAGTCGTTTTAATCGATTGATTTATTTAAGTTGCACAGAAACAATACGCTTACAGTTCAAAATTTGATTGGTGAGTAGATGATTGTACCGTTTTAATGGCACATAATAATCATTTCTTCTAAATCAAAGTTTCATGTATAGATTCATCGCATCTTTCTTCCATCCTCTTGTTCTTTACTGGCTAGAACTATTCAGAAGAAAAATGTGTACACGAAAATTGGTAAGGTGTTGTTGTCCCAAGAAGCGGGCTACTTTGAACAGTCGCGAGGGGTTTAAGTGTGCCAAACAAGGGCAACAAAAAAAAAAGTGAGAGAGAAAGGGCTGCTCGTACGCGCCGGCGCATCACCACTCACACGCTCTCAGGTTGGCGGGAGTTGGTGGAGGTTTGGCTAGCCTGTCGCGGCGCGCGGCCTCACATTCTTGTCCCGTGCAAGTTGCGATCAACAGCTTTTCCAGTTAGCACTGAGAACCCTCTTCCCCCTACCCAACTATAAAGAAACAATAAAAAAACGAATACAAAAAGAAAGAAAAAAGAAAAGACCTGAACGCACGCCTTTATCGAAAACTCCCGTGCCGACCAATCGCGTGCTTGACCCCCATTCCGAAAGAGAGAAAAAAAAGAGCATTAGTTTGTTCGCTGTTTCGCAACTCCTCAGATTGAAATTGAATTTCCTCAGACGAAGTTCCTTTTGCCGGCAAGTGTGTCTGTGTGTGTGTTTTCCACGGCGATTGTGTTGGTCTGATCGAGTTGTCTCGTTGTAAAGAGGATATCCATCAAGAGCGGGTAGTTTGTGTTGAAGTGAAGTGTCAAACGAGATGGGCGGCCCAGGGCTGGCCCAATGACCTGCAGTGTGACACTACCAAATGAAGCGTCGTGGCGGCCTCTTGGTGGGACTCCTCCTGGGCCTGGTAGTGGTCACGCCTGGCGGCCTCGCTAGCGAGTTCCCCGAGCGCGAGTGCTGTGACCCTGTGTATCCTCTGCCGGCGCCACCCGCTTCGACGACGCCTTACCCGTCCGCTGCCACCCCCACCGGCCGGTCAGGTGAGCCAACACTGCCGCGTTACGTTGCGCTATAATCTGACAGAGCACGCTTAAGTTAAATGAGCCACATGTCACGCTCGCTCTTATTAAATCGTCACTCGCTAAGAACATTTCAAATAGATTTCAAAAAATATAAGATATGAATCTCTCAATGAATTAAAATTAATAATAATTTAAATATCATGATATTTGTAAGAAATCCTAAATTGCTTTTTTGTAAGAAAGTTTAAATACTTGTCATATTATATAACTATGTTTTTATATGCAATATTATGTTTCGATTACTGTCAACCCATTTTTAAATTGTTAGAATAAAATTGAAAATATAAATTCTAAAGCTATCTTAAATGAAGTGTTAGTATAATACAAAAGAGAATAATCAATCATATAAAGCATAGTAGCGCCATAAAAAATTCAGATTAAAAAAACTAGACTACTTGCTCAATTATACAATAGTAGAAATGAAACCCGCCTCGGTGGCGTAGTTGGCTAACGCGCTAGTCGTGTTGAGCCCGACTGCTGAGGACGGGGAGATCGAGGTTCGAATCTCGGTCGGGTGAACTGGGGGTGGTTNGACTGCTGAGGACGGGGAGATCGAGGTTCGAATCTCGGTCGGGTGAACTGGGGGTGGTTTTTCCTAAATGGTTTTCCACTCTCCCTCCACGCAAATGCGGGTTCACTTCCATTAATTCAACCTTCCCAATTCCTAATCCATTAGCGTAATTAGTACTTAAAGCGTATAACCCGAACGGGTAGTAAGACGCGGTGCTAAATAATAAATAATAAAATAATAATAGAAATGAAACACGAACTAGAGTTAGATGTAATTTCAGGCCATTTAATGAAATAGTATCTATGATATAATATTAAAACACCGCATTTAATGTTTTATCCTATATCGAAACGTTAGAATCGTTCAATGGTACTAGTTTAAACTATGGATCTCCATTATTTGATATCTCTTAACGTAGTTTTGGTGGAGTAGTGCAGAAGCAATCGACGCTTCGTTACCTTAGCTATGGTTCCCAACAATGTTTAGCATTTAGTAGTTTATATATAAAAATCAATAAATCATCGTAGATAGATTAATATAATGTAGGCCTGCACTGATTAATATTGTAAATAATTTTGCAGCGAGAATATTTCGAGTATTACAACACTTTAATATCCTGGTGGCACGATTGCGGTCACAAACTTTTTATCTTATCTTAGTTTGATTAAGATTCTACATTAAAACAAAATACAAAATATATCTTAGTGCTAATAAAACTGAACCTATTATTATTTTTAAATTAATATGAGTTATTTAAGGTGTTTATATTATTTCTGGTACGTTGTCATTTGTAAAAATGAATAACATAAGAGCCCAAAATGTTAAATACTTAATTGTTGTATGTTTTATTAGTCAACTGGCAATCATGTAATTTTATTTTTTAAAGGATGCACTTTCACTCTTAAATATGTGTTAACTGTCCTTTACTTTTTAACCATTGTGTAGATAGCTTAAGATATTTCTTTAAAATGTATTATATACATTATACATGTTCAACGTTTAATATTTGAATCATATTTTGGAAACATCAATGACTGGAGCAAATAATCTACTTTTATTAAACACGAGTAATAGATTAAAGATATTATAACTTAGGTTGACCTCAGTAGTTTTAGGGTAAAGTACTTG
Source organism: Timema monikensis (assembly GCA_902151445.1). Lineage (NCBI taxonomy): Eukaryota > Metazoa > Arthropoda > Insecta > Phasmatodea > Timematidae > Timema > Timema monikensis. The sequence goes on along the minus strand of CABFVZ010000726.1, from coordinate 313,673 downwards.
CCCCAGGACCCGATGTTCGTTGGTTCAAATCCAGTTTGGGTCGACGGATTTTTCATGAGCGATAAAAATCCATAGCGCAGTTTCCTTCGGAGGATAAGTAAAGCCGTCGGTCCCATATAAATTTTGGCATTTAAAAGAACCCTGGAAGGCATTTGAAAATACCTTTCCCGGCAAAATTTTCAGGCCCTTTTGCTCTTGTTCATAGAAATTCTCTTGTGTTGATGTAAACAATCTGTTAAGAAAGTGAATGTTAAATACCTGAAATAAAAAACTTATTTATAGCTAAGATGTCCAAAATAACAGAGAGAGAGAGTTTATAAAGATAATATAATACAAAATATTACAATTTATATATATCAATTTAAAGTTTGGAGGCATTAATTAATATTATTTATACAAGAGGCATTAAAGATAAACTGATATTATCAAATGTTGCTCTTAAGCTTCTAATTAAAATCTTATTATTTCAAACATGACCATAAATAACAATTTAAAAAACAATTGATTTAATACTATATATTATATTTGAGCATTTAACTATTAACTGAATATTAATGACCATGTTTTAAATATGTAATGAGCCGTCTCTAGAGAACATTTGCCAACTCTATTTTGAATACAATACTTATTCAATAACACTGTCAATCTTAAGATATAATAATAAAATTGTTGTAACCTGTGGTTGCTGCTAACCCACTATGTCTAGAATTATTCTTCTTGTATGCGCATCTATTATAAATATCACCAGTTTATTGAGCCCACAAGTTTTATAAATGATAAAAGCTGCTGCTATCCTTCACTAGGTACCTAAATAACAATAATAAAAAAGTATATCTATGTTGTATAAAAAAAATTAACTACTTTTGTCGCCTACAAATACATCGACAAATGTAACAGATAAATTTAATGGTGGGTGTGAAGTTGAAATGTTGCTACCGTAGATATATATATAGTGTGTGTGTGTGTATATAAACTACACAATAATTGTTTACCCTTGTTCGTTAACCAAACTCTTATCTTTATTCTCTCTTTGTTGTATATACTGCCCTTTTTATTTAAAAAAAATATAATAGAATTTGATTCTAGCACATTTGCGCAGCGAGGAAATTTTTGTATAGAGCGGTTATCAGATATATTTAAATGATTATTCATTAAAAACAAAATTAATCGGTCTCATTGTGGTTAATTAAACAAGATTTACACCCATAAACATACTTGCTGACTAAAAAATAGTCTCTAATTTCTCGTAGACCCTTTAATAGAGACGCATATATTCACTTACGTGAAGATCAATTAAAATATTATTTTTAGCCTTGGAACTGACATGTAGCCAGCGTGAATAATTAACTGAAAAAATTAGAAGCTACTTTAATAAGGAGATAGCAGCTCCATTTTATAAAACTGAGATTAACGAACGAAGTGTTCATTGTGTTGACCATATGACACCCTATATTCAAAAATGTTAGTACTATCATTGCTAACGGTGGGCGGGCCGCTCGCTCACTTGCGGGCTCACCTATTGGAGCTTTTTTTTTCTATGTGAATCACTATAAGGGGAAACAAAATAAAACAAGGAAATCAGGATGAAAAATAAAGATTTATCTACATTTTACCTTCATCAGAAAAAATTGAATTAATATTTCCTTTAATTGATGTTATTCCCAAGTAGCTCTAGATTAAAATATACTTTGAGCTTAAACACTTTGAGCTTAAACAATTTCACCAAGTAAATATTCACTTGAAATACCCGAGCAAGATCAAAACTAAAATCCTGTAAGTACGTGTAACTAATGATTCCTTAGCGATCTTTGCAATGCATTTAATATTGTAATGAGACCAAAACTATTTATAAGTTTGTGTTACAGTTCAATCAAAGAGGTTATGTAAAGTACAAATCATATATCTTAAAAAAATTGTGTATAGTGTAATCAAGCTCCCTAAAAGTGTAGCTTATTCCTAAATCAATGGTACCTCTGATTAAATAAATGTCTAGTTACTCTTATCTTGATTGATTTGGAAAGATGATTAGAGTTCAAATCCAAGCCGTTCATACCAAGGTGTTTTTTCCTAGATTACTTCATATCATCGCTACATTCTAACGTGGATACATTTAAAATAAAATAATCTCCTTTATTCCAAATACAGCATTGTAATTAGATTGCGTGCAGCTCAGATGGATATATAGATAGTTTTCAAACGAAAGAATCATTATAAGAACATTTTGAATAGTTACAACTTTGTTAAGCGTATAACCCGAACGGGTAGTAGTGCTAAATATAATAATACAACTTTGATTTGTAAAATAAATAGCTCATTTGGAATATTTTAAATACAAATATTTGTCTAAATTAAATATGTAATCGTGACATGAAAATCTATCTCGTGACCGTTGAATTAGCGTGCCAGGACTCTCGAACTCAAAACCCCCATGTCCAGTGTCAATTTTCAACTGTATATTTAATTTGATTGAAATATATACACCAGAGTTTGAATTTACACGTACCAAAGCTAATTTTCATTTTATATATTAATATTATCATGCATTTTTAATTCAAGGCAAAGACAATGGATTATTAAATTTACCATCAAAGCTATAAATACTCAAGATAGATGCCACTATAAGAATAAAATTAATGTGCTATTATGTATTGTATATGACTGGGGACGAAAGTACCATAGGATTTTTATTATTGATTTGAATTCTATCCTTTCTTTCTTATAAGGAAAGAAAAATTGTGTTCACACAAAGTTTGTTATTTATTAAAAAAGTTGCCTCTATAGTCAACCAATGTAAAGCACTCTAACACATTTCTAAATAGGCCCGAATAGATAAACATATTCAGTTCCAACCATGCATTTACAAAAGCATGTCACGAATTAGTACAGAACAAACACGAATCCCTGAAATAAAACCTTAAGAGAAAACATCCAGTTCCAATCATGCACCTACAAAAGCATTATAGCATGAAATAAAACCTAAGATCAAAAACCTAATAATTTACAATTATGAATCTACAAAAGTTCTAATTTAGTACAGTACAAACAAGAAATCATGATTTCTAATGTATTCTATTTTTGAAGAGAGGAGGTTTAGGGAAGGATAGGGAAGCACTAAGCTATGGTGTTAAGTCTTCGTGTTATTAGGACTGTATGCATGTATGACGTTATGTATTAACAGGTTATAAAATAAACCTATAGTTCTTGAATCCATAACCGTATTCTCTTTTTGTGGGTACCAATATTCAAAACAAGGCCAATATTTTTGGATGTAATATACACACATAGAAACAAATTATTGTACACTCTTTGAGGTATTGCTTATTATTATTATTATTATTATTATTATTATTATTAGAACCGCGTCTTACTAACCGTTCGGGCTATACGCACTTACGCTAATGTGTAATGGTAGGGTGATTGTGAGATGAAATGAAGGACCCACAGTTTAACGTGGAATCCAAACCACGGTGGAAGCCTGGTATTCCCTCATTCACCAATTGTGATTCATTCACTTCTCGTCAGAGGTGAAGGAAGGGTTTGGTTATTGCTTATTCACAATATCACAATAATATTTATGTATTACTACATTGTAGCAATGAGGGGTGTTTAGAGAAAAAAATTGATGTAATGTTATTAGATTTGTTGAAATAGTAAATATATAAATTTTTTAAAAACATGATTATATTGCAATAAGGAAGCAATATTAATTTATATTTATAGAATTCAATCTAAAAAATATTTAGCACAATTACGTATAAATGAGAAAGAATTTTTGTGAAATTACAAGCTTTTACTATAGTAAGTCTATATAGATTAATTAAAATATAATAAATTATTGATAAATACACAAACAATTTTTGATATAAGAACATTATAAAAATGTGATTCAAGGTTACATACATGATTAACAAGTAAAATTAACGAAAAAACAAACACCTTAACTTAATTAAACTATATAGATAATTAGTAACAAATAACGAGAGGACTAATGTTTGGCTGAAATATAATTGAAAAGAAATATTAAGAAATGTTGAATTATATAACAATTAAATTGAATTATATTATCTTATCTGAAATTCCCTTGCTCCTTTGTAGGCAGCGTAGAGACAGCCTTAAAAATTCTACATGTTTCGGCACATCAACGGCGCCATCCTCAGGACTGAATAAAAGAAAAATATGCAATAAGTTATGGTGCAAGTAACTAGGTGTTAGCCAAGTAAGAGAAACACAATGAAAAATGTTGAGAAATAACTATGTAAATAACCAATCTAAAAATGAAATATCACACTTACCGTTTGACTGTGCCTGTGTGAGTTGCTCCAGTGAATACCAGATTCAAACTGATTAAAAATGAGAATGGTTGTGTAAATGAAAACTAAGGTTATAATAGTCTAAAACATATGGAAGGTCATAGATTACGAAAAACATCAAGGAGGTGTTAGACGAAATTATGTAAGAGTTGAAATTGCTAATGCTATTATTAGTAAGAGCTTGTAATTTCACAAAATTCATTCTCATTAATACGTAATTATACTAAATATTTTTATATTGAATTATATATATATAAAATAAATATATACATGTTAAATAAGTGATAAATAGACAGGGTGAACAATTTGACTTCAATTATCTTTATTACTCTACGTAAAAGACTATTTATCGTTCATGGCTCTGATTCCAGAATTCATGTATTGAATCCTGATAGATTCTGATTTGGGTGCCCTTTCAATTGGATGAATTTCCAATCTGTTTCCAGAAGATATAATTTATTTTTTAAAGTATATTATCCTCTATTTCCAATCTAAAAATATTAAGTGTAAGTTTTAAATATATTAATAACACCTATTACTAAACAAGATTTATTCAAAATCATGTTTCATCTTAGAATGATGATATTGCTAAGATTTATTTTATTTTAAAATTATTCTTGTAAAAATACTTATTCATATTGATCTATTATAATTATATGATAATGGATATTTACTCCTAATAATCTTTGATTTTTTACGAATAGATAAAGGATTTCGTGGGAAAAATACACATTAAAATATTTTCTATAGCATTTTAAATAATAAATTTAGTCATTCAGCTCTATTGAATTTAAATCAGTATATTTTGGATCAACTAAATGTTCTTAAAGATCAGCAAGGCTTAATAAAAACCAATTATTTTGTATATTCTTAATTTTAATTTCAAGTTTTAGATTCTTTGGAGTGTTTTCTAATTTTTTATAAATAATAACTGTCTTATTTAATAATAGTATTTTTGTGGATTTTACTGTGTGCAAAGAATGCTCTAGAAATGTCGATGAAATGTCTACATGTACCAAGAAGTACACTTGCCAATGTGGTTATAATTATTATTTGAACGCGATTTTTAAATGTTCTTCAATTGACGATTCACAAATGCAGTGAATAAAATGTCATGGCAATAAGCTTTAGGCTTTCATTTGACTTAATAAGAGATTTTTTTAATATAAACTTATTTCGCCCCCGATAAAACACATATCCTCGCCCTCGCCACTAATATATATGATTTGATATAACTTTTCCAATGTTTTATTACAAAACACAAGGCTGCCAAATATTTTTTATAATATATTAGAAACATGTTTGAAATAGTATGTTAAATAAACGAAACCATTTTAATTAACTTCCACCAAAGCTATAGTAATAGTATAAGGTATTGTAATCCATACAAAAGTGTATAAACATAGAATGTCATTATGATTACATTTGACTGGTTTCTAATTACATCTCAATACCATTGTAATAATATAACTGAGGCTTGTTTGCTTTGTTTTACGTTAACATATAGAAGGGTTAAGCTACTTAGTTTGTAAGCGTTTAAAAGTAATGAAACAATTATACTAATTTCATAAGGATTTTCACAAGTTTCATGTTGATATTGAATTATGTTTTTTCATAATATCAGGGATGATTTCTCTTTTTAAGCTGTCTATGTGTATATTAAGAAATTGAATAATAAGACCTTTATGTAACACGTTTGTATAATTCAACGATAAAGGTCTTGGTTTGTCAACGAAATTAATTTTCATTTCAGTTTCTAAAAATAAGTCGATATAGTAATTATTGAGCCTTGTACCCTTTACTAATCGTGCCTATGTTATGTCCCAAAGAATTCACCAAGGTTTGCGAGGTCTAATGCGTATTTTTCATATAGACTGAATTCCCGGTGGTAAGGAGGTTATAGTGGTTAGTGTCTGACTAACGAGAACCGGTTTTCTGAGGGCGATTTCCCTAATTTTTTATTCTCGCCTTGTAAATAGAGGCTGGTACACTTACTACATTACAAAATCTCTTAATTTTTACTCTAACAGTGTGGTTGTCCATTTTATAGAGTAGTTATTCAACTAAATACTAATACTAATTCAATATCGATACGCTATAACCATCCCTTTTCAATACTTACACCTAATGTTCAATATTTGTTAATATAATTCGTTGTGTATGAGTCAATCATGGAAAATATATTTATTAAAAGTGTTTTAAATAGTGAAGTAGTATATAATTATAATAATAGCTAAAAACTTAATTCAAGTATGATAGCTAAATCGTTAGTAACTAAAATCCAATATAACTTATGCGAAGTACTACTAAACTAGTACAATAAACGTGTCTCAATATGAAACCGTTATTCTCGCTGATATTTTAATATTTTTAATACTAGGATTATAAATTTTTCACATTATTTCATTAGCTGTAAAATATTGTAATGATGTGGTTTGTCAATTTTTAAAATCTGTTTGAAATTAGTTTTAATCAGATTAAATAAGGTGACTAAACTCACCTGGTATAACGTGCAATTAATCATGATGTGAAGGGATAATGCAAATTCAATGGATAACTCTGAAATAAAACATTGTCAGGATGGAATTTCATATTCTGGTGTTATTTTTAAACTTAATTGGAAATAAAATACCAGGCTAAAAATATATATAAGCCTTTTATTGAAATTGAGTGGAGGATTAATTTTTATTTAATAAAATATTTGTTAAGGAAAATATAATTAATATTTCAAACAGAAATTAAATCATAAACTAAAGTTAGAATAAATATTCTAGTTTGTTGTTTTGAAAATATCTCTTCACCTCAAGCGTGCAAAAAGAGTACCTTAATAGAGTAATTATTTAAAAGCACGTAAAAAATGTTGAAATTAAGTTAACAAACATAATAATATAAATAAATCATTTGTTATTATGTTAAAATATTTAAATAAAAATATTGTATTGAGTTAAATACATATTTATATAGTTGTTTTAACTATATGGCATTTTTCATTCAATTATTCAATTTATATCATATCTCACATGTTTTTAATGTATTTGTTGTTATTAATGTTATTTTTTCTATCAACGTGGGTTGCAGGTCTCAATGTACTCTTATGGACTGTTTAAGGTGAACCATATTTTTATTACAAAGAACTATAATAGGTTATCATAGCTTTAATTCAATTTATAATTTATTATCATAACAGTATTGATTATACTATCTGTTTGAAATAAAATGTTACATTACCTGGCTACGATCCAGCGCCTAGTTTGATTGAAAGGTCTGGCTGACATCGACTATGATTTGCCGAACCGTTAGCTGAGTTCTATCCTGCAAACGGGATAATATTCTGGTCATTACTTTGGATTTATATTTCTATACTTAATAAATCAATATTAAAATTTAGGAGTAGGATATAAAGAATCATTTTAAAACTCAAATAAGTGGGCAGATAAACTTCTATGCTTTTATTGTTAAGATATTATGGTATGTTTTGGTTGTACGTAGAAAGTAATTAAAAAGGTAATACATATTTATTTATCAATACCATTTTTATAATGGCTACTTCGGTTCTTTATCACTGTATAAAATTAAGAATAAATTTCTTTCAACAGTCACTTCCGGAGTTCTACCCAAATTATTTTCAGTGTTTGGAAAAAAATTATAAGATTATTTACTAGTATATAGTCAGATATTTCAAATGTATTCATATAGGAGGCCGCAAACACATGAAGCGGTAATCTATTTTGATAGCAATTTAACAAGTTTTACCAAATCTATTTCAATTTCCATATAAAAAAAATTAGATCATTTGGTGCGAGAGTAATCATATCAAATTGTATAAATATGCTATAGTGAGGCCGCTAATCTAAGTTAACTAGTGGAAATGACTCGCACAATTAAGGTCAGGTTTCACATATCATAAAAAAGGGGTTTGGGTGAGGGTTGATGTATTTAAAATAGGATTTGAGACCTAGATGTCCCCACAAATCATAAAATATCTTAACATAGCTGGACTTCACTATGAGCTCTGTTACATGGACAACAAGAAATTTTTACTTGGATAATCTTTGGCCTATAAACGAATTGTTAACTCTTGGACTTTGAAGAACTGTAAAACCATTGTGGCTAGTACCACCAAGCTTATTTTATGACCGATTTAAGTCACGGCGATTGACATAAAACTGTATCAAACTGCAGTTTCACGTATTTATTGCCCACACACACTCACACACAAACATACAAATATAGAATGCGTTAGTTTGATGCCAATGTAGTATTGTAATTTAATTTAATTTATCTCATTTTAAGTATTTTATAATTAATACTACAGGCTAACACATAGCGATGAGATCTCTGGTTCCAACTTAATAGACTACATCACAAATATAATTAGAAGAGCAATTCAGAAAACATAAACACATTTTTTTTTGTTCAAAATTTAAAACATTTGACTATTTTATCAGAAGTATTTGAGAGGTGTTGTTAATATCTTTAAAAAGTGACAGCTGCAGACAATATTATTTCTTGTATGAATACGTCAAATTAAATATTATATGAAAATTGGACAGAAGCTGGGTTAAACATTTTCCATGGAATAAGTTTGATAGCTGTTAAATATATATGTATTCCTCTAAAAAAAATATATAAATGAGTGTATAAATAGTGAAATAGTAATTATTTAAAATAGTGTCGCTAGCTAAATTTAAAAATAACTTATGCTTTCCCCGTGGTTTATTTTTGAGAGTATTTAAGACACCAGTGCTATTAACAACTTACTAGTAATGTGCAGATTATATTATATTGAATGCAACCACACTTAACGTGGAGAAAGGATGGGAATGGGCCAATATTAACTATGGAAGCACATCTTTATTGTACAAGGTCTGGCTTCTAACCCTTACATACCCCCCCCCCCTTCCTCCTTACTGTGCTCAAGTGCAATGTTGTTATAATTCAGTGCATTTCTATCCTCTTACCCCCTGTGGGTTCGAAAGATTTTTAAATTTAAAAATACAATATCAACTTTAAAAACGTAGTCATTTTATACATAGCTCTGCAAACATTGATGAACGATGCCTGTATTCAAAGAAGAGATTAAGCATCAAAGAAAATTTATTTTTATACCATATCATTCATTACCTTCCCATACTGTTTAAAGTATTCTCCAAAACTCATTTATCATGTATTAAAATATTTCTTTTTAAAACAGCGTTCTTTATAGTAGATTTTAAAAAAAGAATAAAATTTAAGGTAAAGGGCTTCATTTTCTGTATACGTGCAAGTAGTTGATACAATTTGAATAATATAACTCATCATTAATAATATTAGATTTTGCCTGTAATTTAAATATTAGTGAAAAAGCAATGGGAATATTTATTTGACAAGTCTAAAAATATATTATTTCTAGTGATCGTCTAGATTCATTTGAAGAGAGCTACTATTTAGTTATTCGAGTGGCAAAAATGTTAAATAAATAACAATGTTTTTAAAAAACATTTTTATTTTAAACCATTATCTTTTTATGAATTAATAACAAGGACCTGTTATAAAATGTATTCAAATAACAGAGCTATGAATTTATAGACAATGTTTAATTTTAAATAAATGTTTAATATACAACTCCTTAGTTATATTTAGGACTAATATTATATTTCAATATTTCTTTTAATAAAGAGAACACCAAAAACCAATAAATTGATTAATTTTTAAGTAATCCGCTTCAGTGTCTGAATGGTCTAAATTGTCAATATTGTGTTAAACTTGCTTGCTGATTAAAGAAAGATTGGTATTAGAATCCCAGTCGGGTCTACTGGGCTTTTTTTAAAAATGTTTTCCAACTCTTCTTCCATGTAAATGCGGGTAGACTACCTCTAAAATGCTTCTTTACTATTTACTATCCCATTAGAGTAGTTTCCATATTAGAGTATAATCTGAATAGGTTGTATGACTCAATGATAAACATAATTATGATTACTTCTTATTCCAGAAAAATCTAATTTAGTTAGCATCGTAACTTTGAAACGTTGTTAATCATCTTTGTTTAAGCTTTTAAGAGTACTATTAAATTAATCAAATTTTTATTTAGATAATATAAATACTCATTTGAATGATAGATAATATTGGGATAATATATATAGTCCTATATTTAAATAAAATAATTAAATTAATACATATTTCTCACTCACATGTTTATCAGAATGGAATCACAATACAAATTTAAAAATCGGTGTTTGTTTAAAAACTATACTTGCTCTAGGATTAAATTAATTTTAACTATTACTATACAGTTTTAATTGTTTTACTGTGATTATTAATTTAGTGATATGTTATGCAAAAAGAATACACACAGTCACATTTTAACATCGTTTCTCTGCCTGATAAATTTTTGGAAATTTCTTGAAAGAAGCAGAATAAGCTCTCTTACACAGTTATTATCTTATTGCAATGTATGGACTGTAACAAATTAGTGTCTTCATAAAAATATTTGAAGTAAAAAAGTCCACCAAACATAAATATATAAAACTTATCTAATTGCAAGACTTAACATCTCGCTCGCTTTATACACATTTTAAAAAAAATTGTTAAAGCCAATTTTTAAATAGTTCTTTTTAAATTAGTCATCAGCAAATAATCCTTAAAAAAAGTATACAGAGTAGTTTTCATGTCAAAGAATCCCAAAAGCCCTCTTTTTAATCAAATCAATAAAAACATTATTCATTTAAGTCTTTTTAAGACTTAGTATTTTGTAAACTACTTTTTAACGAGTTTTTACTCAAAAAACAAATAGGCAGGGCAGTTTGTCATAAAAATCAATCCCAATACTATCCATTTGGAAACAAATCGTAAAATTAATTTTTAATATATTTCAAGTTTTTGAAGAAACAGCCATCAGTAAACTATCCATAAATTATTTTTTACTATGGAATAAGAAGAGTGTCATTTGGCATACATATTAAGCTTTCTTATTATATCAATTTGGAAAATAATCCTTATAACCATCTTTGCCATTTGTAAAATAATTCAAGTGTTTGAAAAATCAGTCATGTGTAAGCTAGCCATTAATAAACTTTTACCCAAAAAACAATTACACATTGTTATTTGTCATACCAAACAATCTCAAGCTATACATATTTATCAAAGTTGGCAGAGGTTATTTTTAAAAGTTTTGATTTTTGAAAGTTTTCCAATCACTACACTACCATTAAACGAATTTCTGCCCAAAATCCAATTATACGGTGCTATTTGTCATGTCAAACAAAACCTAGATTTGCATTTAAAAAAAATCTTTGCAGCCATTTTTGAAAAATTTGGAATTCAAAAAAATCCCTTGCTAGTAAACGACACTTAATTGAAGGGCGAGGACAAAGAAAAAAAAATGTTGGTATTCCATATAAAATCAATATATAAAATTTTAACAAAATACATCTAAATGTTTTGTATCCGTTGCCAATGATATACTGACAGACAGACAGACTTACATGAGTACATACAGAATTGTAAAATTTCTATTTTGGGTTCAAGTTCACATAAAATATAAGCATTCCTTATAATCTTGAGATCGATTTTTTCACTATTTCAATACGTTCTCCTCGTATGAGAAAGTAAAAATGTAATATTGATTGTTAATTTCTAATTTATCATTAACTGTACATATTAATCTAGCTTAATAAATATTCCTAACCAACAAGATGAGAATAATTTGTAAGGAGGCAAGATAACAATATTTTATAATATTCATAAAATACTTTGTTATGGATCATAGCTAAGTCAGAGGATTTTATCGCAAGGCAAAAATGTAATGCCAAATTATACAAAACTATATACTCTACAAATAGGAAACTAAATTAATATCATTCTTGAAAATATTAGGTTTATGGAATTCCTTCCTACAGGATATTTTAAGGCACGTCTATACATGAGGGGTCTATAAACCTTTAGGTTATAATTTTGATAAACAGGAAGTAGTATCTTACTGGATAACATTATCTTTGTAAGATTTTGTTATTTATCGTGAAAGGTGAGCGATATATTTTAACATATTTTTATAAGTCATTTGGTTCTTAAATACAAAAGGGGTATAAAAGAAGGGTTTGGCCACCTTATCGGACCTATATAGATTCATATACTTATCAAAGGTCCCAACATCATCTATCGTAACTAAAATCTAATTTTGCTTTTTTTGTGTGGCTTTAATTCTTATTTACTCCACTACTCATAGCCGTACTTTTATATATATATACAAATATATATATATATATATATAAAGAATAACTGAAATTTGCATTGGCGTATCATCATCATTAGGTCACCAGTCACCTCTCCACCTCTTGTCTAACCTAGCCCAAATTTTCTACTTTTGTGTACATTCTTCTGCCACATTGTTTACTATCTGATTCATGTATTCCAGTTTTGGTCTTCCTCTTGAATTTCTCGCTTCCACATCTCCTTTTATATCTTCGTAAAATTATCATGTCTCAGTATGTGTCGTACCATGTAAACTCTTCTTAGCTGTATACCTTTCCAAAGTTTCCTTTCTTCCTTTTGTTTTTCTTATCACTTCTGTACTTGATACGTTCTCCATCCATAATATTTTCAATATTCTTCTGTAGCACCACATTTCAAAAGATTCTAATCGTTTCCTTTCAGCTATACCAATCATCCATGTTTCACATCCATAAAGCTCAACGCTCCAAACATATGCCTTAAGAAAATTACCGATGATGACCGAACAAAGTAGTTTTGTTCTCATTCAAACAGTATTTGAAAGTAATTCATCCAGTTTAAAAGGCGACTTTTAATTACGATTACACATTCAACTAATCGACCAGATCCTGACCACTGCTTTAAAAAGTTTGTATTATCACTTTCGTAACATGGTACAAAGCGTTCACATTTTATATTCTCATGCACTTATTATTGGATGATTCCTTTCTATGATGGAAAGCATATAAAATAATAAATTAATATCTTATCACGGAGTTTTTTTTATAGAGTTCCCAAAATAATTGGGATTGCTTGATACTTTTATTTAATCATTTTCTTAGACAACGAGTCTTATTTTAGGTGTGAAACTAAAAGAAAATGTAAAGAATAATATAATAATGTGTGAACTTTTTGGAAAGAGCTCAAACTTATCTCTCTTTTGGTTTGTACACAACCTCTTACTATCACTATACTTTAATTATTTGATTAGAAGTGACAGGATAAACTGTTTTTGGTACCTAATAAAATACATATGAAAATGATTAAGATAATAATATAGTCTCAACATGTTGCATTGCAATTAATTATTGGGCCAATTAGAGATGTCAAATTATTTTCTAAATAAAGTATATAATTGAGTAAATAAATATTGGAATAACAGCATGATTGAGTTAACATGAAAAACAAATATTAACAATAATTTTTTGACATTAAAAAGAAACATCCTCTTCATCTTCTAAATATAACATAACTCATCCCTAACATATTTTCTCAATAAGTAAATAAATGTAAATAGTAAATTGGAGTAGTACGTACACTACCGTAATTAGTACATTAGGGTTTTAGTATATAAGCGTAATTAGTACATTGGCTCGGTCTATAAGTTATGCCTATAGTCTGAACAGGTCTCAGTGACGAGAAGAAAAAGAAAGAAATATATATATATATTTATATATATTAAATTTCAATATAAATTGATTACCCTCAAGATGGGAGTGTAAAGGAAGGACACGAGAAAAGGTCATAATGTTTGCCGTTTATATTTCAAAACTTTTTTTTGTAAAAATAAATAAAAAAATTTCCAGTAAACAAATGGTTTATTTTTCTTCACATGGTGACATCAACAGTTGTTGAATATCTGTCAAGGGTATCCTGGAATCAATGGCAACTTTTCTATTCATTTAAAAAGTTTGTCATTTTATACCGCTATGCACTTGACAGATATTAACGAACTGTGATATCGCTATGGGATGAAAATTATTCTCTATGTTTCTACTTGATCAAGATTTTATCTGTTTTGACCAAAAAAATTGCTTTACTATCAAAACTTTAATACTATCCTTTTATACTTTCTGCTACATGTAACTGCTCGACTATGACTTGACTTTCATGCTGAATGGATATTTGGAGTACCTTCTAGAAAATAAATCATATTTTTATGGTCAACATTCATGGAATTTTACTAAAGCTAATATTTGCGTACATTGATGATAGATATCAAAAGTGACTTCTGAAGAAAATACTACTTGACGTATGAATACGTAGCAATATATCAACAAATTTTTTCTAGCTGTCAGGTAAGTCCATCCGAAAATTGGGGTATTGTTCGACTACAAAAAAAAAGTTTTTTCTATTCAGGTATATTAAGTTAGTGTTAAATAGCCTATATTAGACTAATTGTCAATTAAAAGTAATATTTTGCCACCATGTAAATAGTATTCATTTATATCTCATAGCTATTTTAAAAATGAGTTTATGTATGAATAAAAGAACTCTTCATTTGAATTATAATATTTTATTTGGTTAGAAATAGCTATGTAAATTAAATAATACAATAGTTTAAAATGATAATAGATTAGTTTAATGTATAGAGAGGTTGAAACAACAAGAGATATATTTGCCACCATATACGGGATAATTCTAAACTCACTGTGAAAACTTTTAAAAAGAGATAGGGAACCTTTTTAGATAGTGAATGTATGTCCATAGACATCACTCTTTGGTGCTGTTAGTACATAAATTAAAGGCATAATGTGTGAACCACTTGTTTTATTTACATCAGCTTACAGCGGTGTCATGCATGTTTACATGGAATATTCCAGTTTCACGCAGTTGCGAGTGGTTGGTGGTTCAGCACACGTCCGTTAGGATACCATTCACGGTACAATCTTACAACAGCTCTACCATATCCATAAGATATCGGTATGATTAGCACGATTAAGAATTTTAGAGCCGATAGTAACTAATGGCTATACGGATCACATTAACAACGCCACAAAGATATCGATTGCCTCCCCGATGAATTTTAGGAATACCACAAATGAAATTATTTCAGCCTGGTATATTGTCTTGCCATGAATAACACAATACCTCGTTACAGGGCTTAGTTTTCACTCATGAGCAGGGCCGTTTTTACATGTTGAAGCTCACTAGGCCCTTGTCGACGTTGTTACCCCCTCCCCACTCCCCCCTCTTTCCAGACACAGAATACCCCAGGGAAAAAAATGAGTTTCCGTTATTAAAAATAACTAAGTTACAAATTTTAACCTGTAAGTGCTAGGCCGCATATTTTCAGCAAATAAAATTTCCAAGTAACAAATATATAATTAACTTATAATTGGCCAACCCGCCTCGGTGGCGTAGTTGGCTAACGCGCTAGTCGTGTTGAGCTCGACTGCTGTGGACGGGGAGATCGAGGTTCAAATCTCGGTCGGGTAAACGGGGGGAGGGGGCGGTCCTAAATGGTTTTCCACTCTCCCTCCATGCAAATGTGGGTTCACTTCCTCTAATTCACCCTCCCCAATTCCTAATCCCTTAGCGTAATTGGTACTTAAAGCGTATAACCCAAACGGGTAGTAATAAATGGTGGAAATAATATTATTATTGGCCAATTTAATACACACGTTCTACCACCCGCTACATATTTTTTGACATAATCACATACCAAATAATATAAATAAATAAATTACTCCTTAAATAAATGCAATAAATAATTTTGTAGGAGAAGTGGCGGTATCGGTCGCAGCGCTCTTAGCTGCTTATACACATTATGTAACCTTCAAAAGGGGTCAATGACAGATATTAAGGACCAAAATGTATATGTAAATTTGTTTAATATAGCATACGCAATGCCTTATTTGTACGTAGACTTGTTTATTAAATTATAAAAAAAAAAAAAAAAATTGACGGATATGCCTTAGCGTTCGCCCTTCTAGTTCCGCCCCCCAGAGAGTTGCGCTCTAGGCCCGGGCCCAGTGAGCCTAGTGGACAGTGGTAAATCCAGCCCTGCTCATTAGCAGTGTAGAATAGATCAATTTATTTCCACGGGAGTTATTATGTACGTATGTTAATCCAGATTACATAGGCTCAACATATTTTAGCTGTTCTAAAAACCCTTAGGTGTTTCATCTTTGGTCTTAACCTATGTTTGGACATTTGACTTTGAAACTATATTTTTGTAAATTAAATTATTGATTTTTTTTATTTTTACACCAACATTTGTATTCCTAATGATGATACCTAAACTTTTTACTTTATCACCGTCTCACTACCCATCCAGTCTATCTAGATTTAACCATTTAACCATTACCCATAGGGTAAAGGTGAAAACTGTAGGATTGAAAGGAGATCTACTCACACTTTCTCAGAAGGAAATTGATAAATAATTTTGGAAAAAACGCACTCAATCATCTCAGTCAAATATTTAAACCTCCAATATCCCCTTTACCTGAAGTCCAAATTATACAAGCTTAACATTTAGTCAGCGTGCCCTCCAAATCACATTTTTCGTTTCTGCCCAAAATAAATCTACGATTACTTTTTAGTTTTTAAATTGAATGAAAACAGGCATGGGTGTTGCATACATTTTCAGGAGGGGGTGAAAAGCTTAGAAATTGTTGAAGACAAGGCCAAATCTCTTGAGAATGGACTTCAAAACCCATTGTCTTATTATCTTCGAAATATTTCTAAGCATGAAAAAAAACTCATATATATTAAAAGTTTTGAATATCTCACTAGATATGACATTATTTCAACAATTTTACAATCAAAATAAACAATGTCAGCATGAAATAATTTAATATGCTTTGTTTTTTCTCTAAATTTTTCTCTTTACCTAAATATACTTTATGGATGATTTAGAAATGAAAGAAATTACTATGAGGCAACAAAACCTGATCTTAAACTTAGGCTTCTACTTTGTTTCTAATATTTCAAGCTTCCCTTCAACTTAATTACTACTTTAAAAAGTTAACTTTGCAAAACCGTATACATTTTTATCACTGATTAATTTGTCCTTCTACACTCTAATGAAAAGTATTCACCAAGTAAGTGTGCGTTATATAGATCTTCTTTGTACCCTCTTCTCTGAAGATATCATCCTAGTCAAAAACTTCTCAAGAAGACCTTAATCCCAATTTTTTTCCTCTCAAGTCGGTCTCAAGTGGCATGTTATTCTGTAGAACCCTTTTTCCGTTATCCACCCAATACGATTCTTGCCAAGTTCGTAGGCATAGTGGTAAGCCTCTAAGTTTCAGAAGAAAACACCAAGAAACCTGGTAAGAATGTTTCTTCCTACCCTGCCTGTGGTTTTCATCGATCTACTGGTTGTTACAAAGACTCGACTCACTCTAATGATCATTAATGATCATCGTACATGACCTTTGTCGAATAAGTTTACCAAAGACATAAGTACTAGGGGGAGGTATTGGCATACATAGGTTAACTTATTTCTTTTCACTATTATTATAATATGATATATTATAGTTATGTTGTTGAAACATCCGGAAATTAAACCAATATTTAAATATAACCCAGTGATCCTGAGGCGGAAACTTGGTTTGGTCCGCAGTCTGGATTGTGATATATTATATATAAATTTATAGTTTTGGATGTATTAGATGATTTAATACTAGGTATATTATTTTTGACATTATTCCTTTATAGGCCTATTATATACTAGCTGGTGTACCCTATCTTTGCACGGGGAATCTTTGAAATAACGTTTTCCTTTTTTATTATATAAATTAAATTACGTAATAAAGTAATACAATCTTAAATTATGTTTAAATAATAATCCGTTATTAGTTTAAATTGTGTTACAAAATGCAAATAGTAGATTGAATGAAACAGTGTGTGAAAATAAATATATAATCTGAACATGTGTTTAAAGTTGAAATGTCATTTGAAGATTAATTTAGAAATTCTCTATGCACATTATGCTAACTATTGCTTGTTTGTCTAATAAAAAAAAAGAGTGATACAATATAAATAATATTTTGTTAAAGAGTAAACAAACTGTTACAAATTAGGCCTACTGTAATAGTTTATAGTTTAGAAATGTAATAATTCATCTTCAACTTTCCTGGCCTAATTAGGTCCACTATTTTGAATACCACATTAATAGATTTATTTTTTGGACTTCTTAGAGAACATGATCTTTACACTAATCGCTATGCAAAATTTCAGATTTCTAGGATGTTTAGAGGAATTAGATAATTCATGCTGGCAGGCAAATATTAAATTATGTATAGTTAGGATATTCAGTATCTATCTGAAATCTATATATAATAGTTTATTCTTATAAAATATCAAGATAACTATCACATTAACAAACCAAATATGTCAACCAATAAAATATTTTTTAAATATTTGAAACTGAGTGCATAAACAAACGTAACGATCATAACTCATAAGATATTTTAAATAAATTATATACATTGTTACAAAAAACTGTGGGATAAAGAGCATCACAATTTAACAAAGAGACTAAATGAATGAATATGCTGTTAAAGAGAAAGATTAGTCCCTGCAATTACTAGCCCAATTTCAATACGAGTATTCTACAACTTAAAGTTACTTATCATAATATTATGTGAAATTTTCAACCCCCTATTTTATGGTAGATAAATAAAATGGGAAAGGAAGGTGAATGAAATATAACAGATAACTAAGAATAAATGACACTAAAAATTTAAAATCAAAATTGATTATGCTAAGGGTGGGGTTTATAATTTCAAAATATATAGCAAAAATAAAGTTATTTTTTCAAGGACAAAAATTTCCATCTCGCTCCACCTGTTAGCAACCCTCCTCCTCAAGCCCCTGACTATTATTTGGAAATTATGGATGCTTAGACTATTATGGTTATTTAAGGTTGTCCCTCTACATATATGTAAATATTTACATTTTATACCATGCAGGAAGTGTTTTATGCTATTAGTTTAGTAAATTTGGGGGAGAGGTTGAGAACACTACCATATATTTTATAGTCGTTAATTTTGAATCTGAATTTTTTTTCTTTCAAAATATCTGGGTTGGCTTATATACCTGCATTGCAAATTTAAATCTTCTACGTCAGTGAGAAATAATAATTAAAGTAAGTTTTGGAAATCTCAAAATATCCCATTTCACCCTACTCTACATTGAAATTTAAATATCGAAGAATCATTGTAGTAATTGGAGTAATAACACTACATTCCTGGTATCGTTTAATTTTTTTGTGGATCTCAAAACTATACATGAGTTTTGGCATAATTGAGCCGAAAACAGACGAGCAACATTTCATTTTTAATTATTAGAATGATTTCAGATTTCTAGATATCTTGGTTTTGGAGTAATAGTGGCTACACACATACCCGCAAACACGCATACATAAAAACAAACTAATACACATTTTATATTATTTATATTATTAATGATTATTGGTTCCCATTGCCAAGTTTCCAATAGTTTATGAGTTTGGACGGGATGGAAAGTAGGGTTATCTAGCTGCCGTTTTCTTTAAAGATGGCCGTAATGTCTTATATATATTTTTAACCTTTGAAAATGGTTCCAATGAAAATTTAATAAGTATAAGGAGGAACAAAGGCCTAAAATTAGTGTAAATAGGCACAATTTTGAAACAAAATGGCAGATAATTTATATTTAATCTCTAATTCTAACCGGACGTTCAAGTCATATACATGCAGAATTTCAACAGAACATTCAGTACAGTGGTTTGGGCATGATTGAGCAGCAAGCAAACAGAGAGACAGACAACATTTTATGTTTATATTGTTAGTAGGATAAAAGTAAAAAGATAAACTGAGGTTCACATCCGCTAATTTCACCTAATATTATTTAATTTTATGAATTTCATGTTTCTTTGTTTAACAACCTTTCGCACAAGCAATCACTTTCTGCTTTCTCTGTTTATTGGCTATTTAGCTACCCGAAAATGTAGTTTCAATGACTAATGTGCCAGACTCTCAAGGGATGTAAACAAATTTGCAAACCCTAAAGATTTCCATTACTACTTATTTAATGTTTAAAATGTATTGCATAGTTTAATTTAAAGATGCACTTCCCAATAGTCAAGTGGTCTAAGTCTCGAAATATTTTATTTAAAAAATATTCCCCAGGTACTAACCTTGAGGTTTCACTAAATTGATTTAAAAAGTCTGCTTTATTTCCACACGCAATTTCTCACTCGACACTCATTCAATACATCTTAGACCCATCTTGAGATCCTCCAACACATCTTTATCTGCCGAGACACTCTTAATTCTTGTATTAGTTATCTTCTCTCTCATAGTTCCGTGCTAGATCCACCTTTGACAGTCTCAAAGGTGGGTGTGTTGCTTTGGTGAGATTTAATTCGGTATAAAATCAGTCCTTCCAGCTTCAGTGGTCTAATAGTCTAAGACGTCATTCTTGCAATAGAATGGACTGCTGATGATGGGGAGACCAGGGTTTAAATTCAGGTTGAGTGTATTAAGTGGATTTTCCTAAATGTTTTTTCAGCTCTCCCTTCATGCAAATGAGTGTATACTTCCTCTAAATCCAACCTTCCTCAAAACATTAAAGTGATTAATGCTTATGCGTATAACCTAAATTGGTAGAGAGAAGCGGTTAAAAAGAGACAAACAATAATACTCTGCACTTGGTTTCCGGTTGAGCAATGACTTTGTCGTCAATTTCAATGTCAATTAAATTCGAGGCTTCTTAGGTGGTGTCCCGCGCGAGTGAATGTTGCTTGCCGCACGGTTGAGGCAATTCGAATGGATAAAATCAAATGCACTGTTGGCATGGAAGTGTACTACTTAAAAGGCAAAATGGCGTTGGTGAATTCCAAGTGGTTTACGCTGTCAAATATTTTGATATTTTTGCTCAAACGAGCATTTCAAGACTCACATTTCTTGCTCCGTGCATTCAGACAAAGAAAATGTATGTCTTCACAACTTATGTTCTAGCACTAACAGGCAAAGTTTATCATGTTGGGTTTAATTACACCTAGTGTGGTGATTGAGATATAAGAATTTGCTGAATCAGTTAAGTAAAAAGTACGTATGTGCTTTTTTGATATGAAAAATAAAAACAACTTTAGCCTAATGCTTATCTATAGAGTGTGGTTTCAACTCTTTAAAAAGTGTTGATGAATTTTAATTTTTAATTATGATACATTATTTCTACATTGAAAAATGATATTTAGAACCTTACCTGATTTATAAATCTAAGAAATAGAGGTGTATGGAAGATCGTGAATTATTATCCCCTCTTAATTTTTCAAATTATTAATATGTCTTCTATTCATGTAAATGGTCAAATTCAGTGTAAAATTCCCCTTCAAGAATATAAAATTTTCATGAGATAGTGACTGGATCACTTAGCCATCACGGTCCGTCTCTATCTATCCTACGTAAGCAATTTTCTGACCACTTTTTCCCTGGTCAGCAAAAAATATTCAAAATTTAAGCCCGCTCCCCTTCTAAGGTACTAACGAAAGTATTTAACGCACCCTTATGAACACACAAAATTATGAATTAGGAATATGTATTTTCCAAGCTTCATCACTTATCTCTATTAGTATTAAAAGTGACTGAACAAATTGTCAGCAGATTTAATGACAGGGACAGTGAACAAATATAAGATAATTCAATAAAAGGACATCAATGATATTTTGTTCTGCTGTGGTGGGAATCGAATATCACCACATTTATCTCGGTAAACAAACTCGATATAAATGAAGACATTATATGCATTGTTTCAACTATTCGCATTGGTCGGTACACATCTAAAAGCATCAATTTCCTCTTGTCTTGTTCAATGGTGATGGTGAGGTCAACACTAGAACACGTGTATTGAAGTGTTTTTTTTTTCTTTTCTGATTGCGTTCCAAACTTCCATCAAGTAAATGTAGATACACTTCCTTTAAATCCCACCTTCCTCATCGTAGATTAATTAATATAAATATTGGTGGATAGCTGTGATTGGTAATAAGATTCGCTGAAAAAGAAATAGTTAAATAAATTGTAAGGAAATTCACACGCGTGCTTACTCACTCCATTGTTTAATAATTAAGATAGTTAATCAAAACACGTAATATATGTTAAACGGGATAATATACACTTAGCTGAGAAAAATAGCGCTATACATACATAAAACATTTTTTGACTTCTGGTTTTAAATTTTATAATTTAATTTAAAAAATTAAAGTCCTCATTTGTATATTAGAACTAACAAAAAATATCGATCTTGGGTCCACAAAGGTAAACACTTTCTATTAAAATTTAGATTTACGGTTAGAATTTTCAACATTTTATTACGGGTTGCATATCTTATGGTTATAGCATTGCTATAACATTCCTCATTTATAAATTGAGACCAATAAAAAAGGTAAATGTTGACTATTGAGTCTAAAATGATAGAGATATATCATTGCTGTACAAACACTTCCCCTAAGAGGTTAAAGTAAAAATAAAATAAATTTTTTAGAGATTTACTTACTCTATGGAATTAGATAATTATTACGTTAAAATTTAACTCGTATATCTGTACAACTAAAGCTCGCAAAATTGTATAAATTCCACATATCTCGGAAAGTATTGTTCTTATGAAGAAATTTTTCAAATAATTTATTTTAATTTTAAATAGTACCTCAGTTTGGCAGTGATAAGTTATTATCTCAAGTAATTGCGGAGTTACGGAAATTTCTACTTCTGTAGAGTATCATGAAAGCCATTCTCATGGGAAAATTAAAATATCCATTCTATTTATAATCTTAATCAATGCCTAGATGCAAATTATAATCAAAATTTTTAGAGCCCATTTTGAGAAGATATCATTTTTTTCTATATTCGCCCTTTATTAAATTACTCTTAATTTTGGGGTTAAACAGACACACAAACAGACGGCATTGCAAAAACTACTTTTAAGGGTTCAGGGGTCATGAAACGTTGACATCCATCAACATCTCGGGTTAGATTTTTTCACGGTCGAAATACTTTCATTTTGCATTAGAAAAATAAAAAAATATTTATATTTTGAAAATAATTGTTTAGATAATTATATGTTCCAAATAAAAGATTTTTATTGTAAATAGATCTACATATTTGTGACACTAAGTAATTTCATATCTCAAAGATGTATATAGATAATATAAAATATTAGAATTTACGCATCAGACTGCCAAAAAAATGAGAGTAGCCACTTTGTTTATATTATTGATCAATGCTTAGAAATTAAATTTAATCAAAATCGTTATAGCTGATTTTAATAAAATCGGTGTTGTCTCTTTTCGCCCTTATGGAAACCACCCTTAATCTTAGGGTTAGATATCCAAATCCAAAAACCCCTCGAGGCAGCCCTATGAAAACCCTAGATATCAGGCTTTAGTGTGATAGGTAAAATAGTTTAAGCTCTACTCCGGCATACAGACAGATGGACGGATAGACGCAAAAGCCACTTTTTCGGATTTGTGGATGTCATTCATGAAACGTCTAATTTCGTCAAAATCTCGAGTTCGATTTTTTTGACAATCACAATACTTTCTCTACCTGTAACCTAGCGAGAAAGTAAAAGACATGGCTTCTAAATTATATATTCCCCATCCCTTGCCTATTTGGACTGATTTGAATGCCTGAGTTTTTCTAAATAAAAAGCTGTACTTCTGTGTAAAACAATCTGTATTTTTTTATCCTAAATATTTTAAAGGATTTAACTCAAACTTAAGTGATATGGATAAAAAACTATACTGCCAAATGTATTAATATTGAACTTTGATTACAATATATCTGTCATGATAGCTAGATCACCAGATTTGGTTTAAGGATTCACTCTCATCTTAAACTCGATTGCATTTTTTTAGCAACGCTTCTTACTACCTGATCAGTTTATTATATAATACCCATATATGCTAATTATGTTGATGAGTTAGAGATGAGTAAGGTTAAATTTAGAGGAAGTGTACCCAAATTTGCATGAAGGTAGAGTGGAGAACAGTTTTGCAAAAACTACCCTCAGTACACCCAACTAGATATGCGAGCATGATGGCTTAGACTATGCGGCCACCAAAGAAAATAAACTCTAATGTTAAAAACGGGGATAAAATCCCGGTTGAGTGTATTGGTGGTGGTTATTCCAAAATGGTTTACCACTTTGCCTCGAGGCAAATATAGGTACTCGTCCTCTAAATTCAACCTTCCTCATTCCCAATGTATTAGCATAATTAGTATTCACGCGTATAGCCCAAACGTGTAGTAAGACACAGTGCCTGAAAAAGAAACCAGATCAAACTCATATTAAAAAAAATTCTTATTCACCAACAATCTTTGTTCGAGGGAAATAAATATTCTGGGATGGAAAATTTGATTTTTTATAGAAATAATTAAAATTTTTCTGTTACTTTAGGCAAAAACAAAGAGGCTAAGAATGATGTAATTTACTACAATAATATATAATTTTTTTTAAATCGTTATCATTAAAATAAACATAATTTACTATTATTTAATATAAAAGGCTAAGTAGTCAGTTTAGTTTTACTTAAGGTATGAATAATACATTTAAAAATGACACAATGAACTTTATAAATATTGTAAAATGAATTTTATTGTGTTATTAAAAGTTAATAAAAACGCATCTCACTATATTTAGGTGTATCTATCTTTAACTTACCATCCATTACTTTTTCCAGCCTATGGGCCGGATCAGTTTTTTATTCAAACTATTTATTTTCCACTACCGGCTTGCTAAGCCTGCCGTAGCTTTATATGTCTTATAATCCAACTTAAGACTAGAACAGGCACAACATCCAATCTCCAGCCGTTAATTTATATAATATGAGAGGGTAAACCCATATTTCGACGAAAGATAAATTTTCGGTTATGTCGGGAATCAAAGCTTTGTCCCTTTAATCAGTAGACAGACATGCTACCAACTGAGCTGAGGTGTCGGATTGTCTCTAGCCTATTAGTATCAATATGAGGAGAGCCCTAATGGGTAGTAGGACATGGAGCAAGATAACAAACATTTTCTAATGAGCAAAGCAGTCTTGACTTGACCAGCTTGCCTTCTTGCCTTCAAGATGGTTCAATGTGTGGAGTACTTAAATATTTACATGACGTCGATCCATTCACCTAGCTGTGTATAGATTGGTTTGACCGTTGCCACGACAACAATACGCACACACGTTCTGTGCCATGTATTGCTGGCCAAAGCCTTGTGCCATAGAAACGAACGTTAGTGCATTGTGCTTCGGATGGTGTTCGATTATTATTTGATCAGGCGCGATTATAGGAAAAGTACAGAGGACTAAGGTACGTATGTGTGAACGAAGCTGAGTTTGCCAGTAGGGTGAGTGGAATAGTAATGGAGTTGATATTATTGCTAAGAGTGATGATTTTTCCAAGAAATGGCATATCGTGAGTGGCCCAGTAGTTCAGTTCTGAGCACACGACTGCAAAACTACCCACCCACTCGCACTACAGCAACACTAAGGGTTAGTTTCATAGTCAAACTTATAGAACTTCCAATTTTGGTGGTATACTAAATAGAGGCTGAGCAGAAACGATTAGATTATTAGTAACCTTAAAATTAACTATTTAATTGAAAAATAAAATTCACTAGCTAGATAAAAGCAAACTATATTTTACACTTCTTCACTTTTTGAACTCACTAAGGTAAGCTCCACTGGACGTCAGGCAAATCTAAGCACGATGTCTATTATTTTCCTCAGAATAGATCGCCTAATTGCTTACGGCCCATCCTGTACAGACAATTACCATGAC
This sequence comes from Timema monikensis, assembly GCA_902151445.1. Classification (NCBI taxonomy): domain Eukaryota; kingdom Metazoa; phylum Arthropoda; class Insecta; order Phasmatodea; family Timematidae; genus Timema; species Timema monikensis. The sequence goes on along the minus strand of CABFVZ010000726.1, from coordinate 287,632 downwards.
AATTACCATGACCTTCTATTTCAATCCTACTTCTGTTTTGCTCAGAATCTTTCTTGCATACTGGCTTAAGACTGCATTACTGGACTAGTCATCTTAATACTTGCTTACATACCTTGGACACTTGCTTACAGCCCTAGAAACCTATACATTTATTTAATTTTAGTGTTTTTGAGGGTCTTTTAATAAACTTTAATTGCAGTACTTGGTTTGACTAAGGCTGGAAGGACCAAAATAGTAATTTTAAAAGTTAATTATGTATATATACAGTATATATATATTGGTTACGTGGATTAAGGTGTTAATTTCCTCTTCTTATCTGGTCTGTCAATAATGGGAAATTTTTGTGTCATAACTATGGTTGTACTTACTGAAAATGATGTTTCCTAAATATTTTCCCAATCTCTTTCCTCAAAAATGTGGGCACAGTTCCTTTATATTCTTTTTTCCCGTCCCTGCTCTTTTAGTGCAGTTAAAATGCGTACAACCCAAAGAGAAACTAGGGCGTAATGTAGATAAAAAAAAACCGCGATTAAAAATTAACAGCACTTTCATGAAATGTATCAATAAAATAGAAAGTACCCAGGTCCTTCCCAGTTTAGAGGAATGAGTGCTAAGCTCTACACTGGTACAACGGTTTAAATATAAAGTGAACCTCGATCAATCATTAAGGGTAGAAATTAACGAGAATATGGGGCGAATATTTATAGCTGGCCCTGAGAGATCTATATATACCGTAGGCGTCCATTGACCTTCTTATCAATTATTCGGCAAACCGGAGTTTGAACTCACGCAAGTGCCATCGATGTTTCCATGAAACTTTAATAGCCCAATATGATGCAGATAAATATTTGTTGAATTGTTTGCAGCCATGTTATCATTCATGTGGTTTTTGTATTAACGTCACTAGACCAAGTAAATTTGATGAAATTAATAATTACCTACATTGATGGGCTCGCAGGCTAAGTTGTAAGACTCATCCAGTCTTGTTTACTGGTGGTAGGTAGGTCAGAGGTTAATCTTGTTTGGTTGTATGGATGGTGGATTTTACTAAACGGTTTAAAACGCTTTCTACACGTGAATGCTGGTACACCTCCTTTAAATTCTATGATACTCACCCATCCCCCTTATTCCATTAGTGTTAAAAGGCGAACCGACTAAGCTGGAAGTAAGACTCCGTTCACATAAAATAAAGTGTTTCTTTAACCTCACGCTACACGTAAAAAAGTGAATTTTGCACATCTATAATAATTTTACACCTTATGGAAAAAAAAAATGTTCTCTAATTTGCAATTCAAAACTTCATTTACATCCAATAGCTTGTAAACGTTTCAGAGAGTCAAGTGCTGGTAATGGAGAAGCAATCAGTTCAATCCTCGCAGTATCAAGTTTATTTCATCGTTCCCTGGGCCTATGATTGTTAACGAATGTAAATGAAGTGTTATCTATTCATTGTTTATATCTCCAAGTTTATGATGGAAAGGGGCTTAAGGAATTTAAATTATAAACGCTCTTTTTTGACAAGTGATTTTGAAGAGATTATGTCATGAAATCGCTCTTAGAATGTTGTCGAATTTAATTAACGGTTTTGAGGCTTGAGTATTTAGAATATCATTATCCTGTCTGTAACTGGCTTTCATGGAATTGATTTTAAATATTGGTTATGTACTATAAGTGTTTTTTAATTTATTAGTTATTTCTAAGAATATATTCGTATCGTTATATATATAAGTATCGTTATATTTTTATAAATTTATAAACATAAGTATGTATCGATTTCTCTGTAAGCATAAGCTATCCACAATCCTTTTAGCACTAGTAACCTCAATCTGAATAAAAGAAGTAATTTTATTTAAATAAAATAAGCTCTATACATTTTCTTTGATGGTTCACTTAATTGTAAAATGTTAATTTTTGATTTATCTAAGTTTTTATTACATATTTTAAATTTAATCACTATGTGGCAGGCATCATTAGCCAGATAGATTAAATTTTAAACGTCGTAAATTTTAATACCTTTAAATTAATCTAATATTTCTCGGTAGGTACTTTGGGATACCCTACTAAATATGGTGAAATAATATTGAAACCACTTAAGTAAAAGTTCAAATTATTATACATTTGTTTTAAAAATTAAAACTGAAATTAAATAAACAAAGTATTGTAGTAACATTTTCTTATATTTACTGTCACAATATTATCATATTTCAGTTTTTTTTAGGTGGTACTAGAAATTACTGCTTTGACATAACTGAAATACCCTCCTTTAATCACAAAATTCCATGCTGATTTAAGTTTCAAAATTGTTAGCAAGTTTTAACAGCTAATATACTCTTCACGTGACATAGTGATAAGGATGCACTCGCTTTGGATGGCACAGAGCTTTAAAGTCAGGAACCACAGACGATAAATAAAGTCTCAAGTCACTTTCAGAATTGAGACTATTTTTGTATTTATTTTTTGAATAATCATATGAAGAAAACGTTTCTCACTCAAATACGCAAAAGAGAATGGCAACAAAGATGTAATAGCTTTATTCTCTAACAATGAGAACTTCTCCTTTAAACTTAACCAGAAACCAATTAACGACCAAGATTTATAGCGTTTCTTTAATTCAAAATCGGTAGAAATTTCAAGGAGGTGCACTTTTCACACACGCTTAATGTGGAGAATTTTAAAACTGCTGTGTCTTCCAGGGGATTTTGAATTCAATTATTGTTATTATTGGACATGGCTGGGAAATATTCTCTGAAGGTTTATCCAAGTCCCTTCAAGTGTTCTTATGCCACGTTCTTTACATTTTCATTCAAAGAAAGCTGATTTTGTATCATGAAGTCGTGAAGGGTATCAAACACTCCGTTTGATCGCTAATTAAACACGTTTCCCCAAACTAATTTTTTATGAACGATTCAATACGGTCTAGCACAGTAAAAAAAGTTAATATTTGACCCCTGAAGAGAGAGATTTTAACTGCTCATTTTTGAGATATCTGCCAAATAGGCCAAAGCCTTGAGCCACATACTATTTTGCATGTACTTTGCTTTGAGAAAGGGATGGTTGGTAAGAAAAACGAGAACTTGGTGTTTAACTTTAAACAATCTTGTAAGAGTTCTACCTCGAGAGAACTATCTGAATTCAGTGTGAGACGATAAACAGTTGTAAATTCTTCCCCGTTCCTCACTAAGTACTGCAAAACTCAGACATTACATACATATTCTGGCAAACCACAGTTTGGGAACCGCTGGGCTAGTGCAAACTCCTAAAGAGCGAGCATCACATGCCAATCCAAGCTGTGATACGGTCAGCTATAAATCGTTGATTTACACGAATATTATTGCACGTATATAATTTCTGATTAAACATTAATGGAGATAAAGAATTAGTAGAAGTTTCTAAAACCAAACACAGTTGAAATATTAAAATATATTTGGATAAAAACTGCATTGAAAATGCCGTTTTTTTACCATTATTAATGGTTTCACAGATAAACTCTGTGCACAAATCTTCATTCTGTCATAATAGGGATATACTATGGTTATTAACAATAAACTTTGTCACTTTGTCTCCCAGCATCATCACGGAAAATTTCGAGTAATCGTTCAAAAACGAATGCACTGCATACATTTCTGGCATATCGCCGGTCTTTTCTTTCCTCTATACTAACTTACCTAACGCGCATATAAGCAAATGGAGATGCGATCTGGGAAATGAGTTGGGCCTGCTATGATGAGAGCTCTTAATGCGTTGTTGTGTGTAGCAAAGGGGGACGTGATGATGGAAACAATTGGGGGTATGCAATGACTGGAAGAGCCTAGATGAGCCTCAGCTGATCGAAGATGACCCAGACACATGTATGTCATCGCCCTCGTGATGTTCTAGGGGAACTTGTCAGTAAGGGATGGTCGAATGGCTTTGTGTGTCCGTGGTGATCTTTACGTAGGATAGGTGAAATGAAAGTTTTTCAGAGATTCTGGTAAATTGTAAGACAATGTTTATTTTATGGTGGCATATATTTTGCAGTTAAAAAGGATTGTTGGAATTTGTTTGTGTAGAGCTATATTAGTAATTAAGGAGACTTAGTCTTCTTATAGCCTGATAAGTACAATTGCATAGCATACGCTACAAATGTAGGACAGTGACACTTAAAGTGTCTTGTATTGTAGTAAATAATGTGGTGCATTATATCTTAAAATTCATTGTATTTTAGTATAAGCCTAGCACATTATTTACAAACATCTCAGGTATTGTAGTCTTAATGTTGCTCATAATCATGTACAATATACAGTTTTAATATTATGTAGAACATTGTGTCTTAACGTTTCTGGTATTGTAGTCTTTATGTAGAACATTGTGTATCAATATACCAGGTATTGTAGTCTCAATGCAGCATATTCTAAATTAATATTTTACAGTTTTAATATTTATGTAGCACACAGTGTCTTAACGTTTCTGTTATTATAGTTTTAATGTAGCATATTGTGTCTTTACTTCCGTGGTGTTTTAATCTTAGCAATACATATTGTGCCTTTAAATCTGCCATATTGATGTCGTAATACAACCTATTCCGATTAAAAATGTATGTGATCTAATATTCATGTATATACCTTTGAATATTAAAGAGGAGTGAAGTATATTATTCACTTGTAGATGGCTTTAAATCACAGCTTGAGAAAATCGATGTCATATTCGAGAATTTTAGTTTACATCTTTAGTTTAACCTACGAAGGGAGCTACGGTCTTCCAGGCTCCATGCCAGGGCGAATAGGGGTTGGGAGTGAAGTGGCCACTTCAACAACCCCAAGGTACAAGTCCTTCGACGCTCTTCAATCATGAGTCAGGGTCCCCCCACGTCGAGCGCCACGGCGCTGAGTAAGCGAGCTACAGTGCTGCTCTCTCTCTCTCTTTACCGCGGAGACTCGCTCAACTCTACACATCTCCTGGGTGTTGTGCGTGCATGTGTACTTGGCGTGGTGTTCTCCTTCCTGCGGCACCATTAGTTAGACTTAAATTTACAGTCTTACAAATGAAGCAAACATTAGTAATAGATATTAATTTCAAATTAAAACAGGAGATAGTACGTTAATCGGGAAACTAAAATATTGCATTGCCCCAGTCAAAATATGAAATTTAATTCTATAATAGCCAAACTGAATTTATTTTCCATCATATTTCCATTTTTTTCACAGCGTCTCGATACCTTTTAAGGTTGAGCGTATGTATTAACTACGCTATTATAATAGGGACAGGGTGGGTATAATTTGAGTAGAAATAATACCACATTTGCATGGGGGAAGATTGAGTTACCCTTTAGTACTCTTTGTACTTCAGCTATTGACTCAAACAGTGACATTCCCGTCAATGGCAAACCGTACGAGGATGACGCCTTAGAATACGCTTCCATCAATGCGTGTGGGAAAATAATGGCTTACAACTTGTCCATGAACGAGTTCTGGTTCAATTTTTGGGATTTTTCCTCTCGCTTGTGGATGTATCTCGTAAGAACATATATACAGGTTTTGAAAACTGGATCAACTGACTATATGCGTGTTGGTTTAGTTTACGTAAGCTTAAACATATTTTACTTATTAGTGTACGTTATAAGGTTAATTAGAGTGAGAATTCCGTTATCGAACAACCCTTACTGGCTGATTTATCTTTATAACGGACAATTTAATTTTCACTAGCAAAACAACTTTTACTCTTATGGTAAAACAACTTCCCAAAAATTGACATTCTCAATAACCAATATGAACACGGTTGTTCACTTACTATATATAATCTCTAAATAACGGTCAAATTTTACAACACCATTCGCAACATTTTACGTGACTATTTATTATTGGAAATTGTAACATATTGCGTGAAACGTGATAACTTCCACCATATCCTCCTAGTATAACGTGTCTATTAATATAACAGACTACGTTTCTGCAGGTAGATGCAGAAATAGGCTACTTAAATTTATTTCTCATGGAAAAATGAAAGTTAATAATAGAATATAAAATGACACAAAAAACAAACCAAAATGATTTTAAAAACTTTAAGTAATGATAATATAATAATTAAAAATTCATAATGAGTCGACTTCGGTTGTATTGAGGTTTAGTGATTGCCTTAGGACCCGATGCTCGTGTGTTCAAATCCCGCTGAGATTGACGGATTTTTACTTATTGGTAAAAATCCTAGCACAACTTCTGATGGAAGGGAAGTAAATTCAATGGTCGATTGTTGATTGTGGCATGTAAAATATACCTTTAATGTATGTGAAAGTACTTTTCTTGCAAATATTGTAGGCTCTTTCTCTATTGCTCATAGAAATCCATGGAATGGGTGGGCTGATAACCCACTACACCTGAAATTAACCCATCACCGAAACAGGACCTAGGAATAGTTAAAGTAGTGAAGCTTTGTTGAGACATTGGGTGTTAAAATAATTAAATATATTAATATTTGATTAATAGTAACACAAACTTTCTTGTTTTTCATTCATAGAACTCCTTGTTGTTCAGGTTAGTCTTGCTTGTTTAGTTTTTTACAGCTGTAATCCTTTACTATTGTGCTATATTTTCTTTAGATATAGTCATACAGTGATTGTATTACATATACAATACAACATTTTATATATTTTATTTTATTTACATATTATTTACATTATGCGATCCACCCAGTAAGCTATGTACAGCTTTTTCGCATTAGTAAATGTTTAGCTTACAATGTAGGGCCGTATCTAATACGTATTTATATAGATGCGCAGTGTGTAAACAGCGTATATTAAACATTAATTTTTTACATGAAAAGATTTTTTTTTTAATTTGCAGGAGGTGTCCTTTACAAAGATATTTAACTGTATAGTGACGTTATTAATTAAATATTAAATAAATCAAACTTGTATTATTTTTACTGTGTTAATTTTTTGGATTAATACATTCAGATACTACTATTATTTTAAATAAAAGTAAAGATATAAATGTTTAAGCTAATACATAAAATAATATTTATTTACATACTTCTTGATATGCATCCAAAACAGTGTATATTTTTATGAATCTAATTCATTATACTGAAATTATATCTAGATAAATGTATCTAGTTTCTCACCATTTGTTCTTTATATTGAAATGCAGCTGTTTCTGTTACTTAAACGTTGACTGTTAATTATGTATAGCCATTTTCATTTGGCCATAAGCTTATATGTTTAAACATTGAGCCAAAAATTATATCATTATAATTGTCTGGTATTATTTTAATGTTTAATATAGACTTCATATTTGAAAGAATTAAATAATAAACATGATATTAAAATTGTTATTAAATTTGGTTTAGTAGAAAGAACTTTTTTTGCCATTCTTATAGAACTATAAAGGTTTAAATGCTCTAGTTTGAAAAAAAAAGCGCTTCAGTGGTTGAATGGTATAAGGCATCACTCTCGAAATAGACTGTACTGCCGATAATGGGGAACTATGGGATCAAATTCTGGTCAGGTGTTATGAGGGTGGTTTTCCCTAAATGGTTTACACTAAAACTCCATTCAAATGCGGGTACACCTACTCTTAAATTCAACCTTCCTTACCAGACATATGTAAGCGTAGTAAGTATATATGTGTATAGCCCGAATGGGTAGTAAGATGCAGTGCTGACGAGAATAAATATATAAGTAATTTAATAATTTGTGGTTTAAAAATAATAGCCTATTCAAGAAATATAGGCTTGTACATTAAATTAAAAGACCATAATCCTACTGGATAAATCAAACGGTTCCCAAACCTTTTGCTATTGCGATAAAAGCTGAGGTTTTTACAAACATTTCATTATTTAAAATACGAAGAATGCTATCGTCGTTAATTTATATTTAGAGGAGTCATTGTCTTTCTTTGGAGAAGATAAGGTATTGACCGTCCGTTTTAATTGTAATTTGATACCTATATCATTGGGCCTGTGGACTAATTGTTATTTAGTCAATTCTTTGTTTTCAGTGACGTGGAGGTTAGGGCTCTAATCCCAGCTGGATGTACTGAGTTTGGGCTTTCATATGGTTTCCCACTCCTCCACCACGAAGATGCGGGAACATTTTCTCTAATCAATATCTGCCCTTTTGCTACATTATTAGTATGCTGAAAGTGGCTATTCAGTTAATCAATAAGATGTGATGAAAATAGTATAAATAATAGTGATTAGTTTAAATTTAAGCTTTAAATTAGTTATAATCTGTGATGATGCTGAAATCACGAATTAATCCCATTCATGCTGAAGCAGTAATTTTAACTTACTCTCTGAATACCTTTTCTTTAAAATAATCAATTAAACCACTAACATAACTAAAATCTAGTCTTCCAAAATCATATATATATATATCAGATTTATATCCCTAAAAATTTTTTGCTCTGAGTCACTTATGTATGTTAAAAAATGATTGAACAAATAAAAAATTAACCATTTCTTGACGTGATACTAATCACTTCTATTAAAACTTATAAAAGATAAATTTAAAATAAATTAAACTTAATCTAGTATTTCAATACGGCATAACCAAATGAGGTTTGACTTTTTTGCTAAGAGATTAAGCTCCAAACAAGTTAGCTGCTATGACATACGGAACCAACCATTTCTGCTATGAAGTATTTACTTTTGTGGGATTCAAATATAAAATAAACGGCAGGGTTTAGTTCAAATTGTGTTAAACTAGCCTTGGCACAACTATTTAAATTGGGAAAGCCAGCATCCCATTTTAGATTTAGGAGCATTGGTTATGTAACTAATATGGTTTGTGTTTTTATTTATTTTAAAAGGTTTCGGAACTTACCTCTATCTAATTTAATTAAGAACGTTCCTTTCAATTTCTTTCTTTTGCTAACAACAATTATTATAGGATAAAGGTGAACATTACTTCTCAAACGAGCAATTGATAATAAACATGTTTTTAGGGTCCATACCGGTTGTCAACAATCGATAGAAACTCAGAAAATAATTCATAAACATTCTCTGACTGAACATTTATTAAAATACTTTACTAAACCAAAAGTTTACACCTGTTTGAAGATTTTTTGTTGTTTATAATTATGATTTTTACAAAACTATCAAAATAGAATAGCCATATTTATATAAAACAATTTTTTGTTGACAAACCATTTTTAATTATAATTTGTAACTTTACGAGAAAGGTTTTTATAATCCATGGGGGGGAATAATATTCTTCCAAAAAGTATGAATTAACTACCAGTTTAAGAAAACAAATTTCAAACTCTACAACGAATGACTTTATTTTTGTAAACAAATTGGAAAACAAATCAACATCAAATCAACTAGAGTTCTAGTTCTAGTTCTATTCTATTCTTAGTGGAAAGAACTCATTTCAGGATTCATTTATGACCTGAGGATGGTGCCTATCGAGCGACGAAACATGTCGGACTTATGATTAATTCACTCCTAATTTACAAGGAACAAGGGAATTCAAAAACTCTCAGATAAGGATAGATTTCAACTTATATTAACCTTTTTTGTATTTATAATATTCCAATTTTTTGTCATTTGACCTTTATCTTATTACACTATATTATAAGTTTCATCTATAATATCCCATGTTTCAACACTTGTCTTAATATATTTATGGTTTGTTAAATTGTAACTACATAAAATCCTGAAATTTTTAGAACAAACCAATTTAATAACTTTTAAGCAAAGTATAGGCTCAATTCTCAATGGAACTTTATTAATTCTTTTCTAATCATAATTATCTTGTCATCAATATTATACACCTTATTTTATTTTAACTAATGTCTATGATACATGTATTTTAATATGTTTTATTATTTTGTTATATATGTGCTTTTTGACTCACATTTTTAATGTGTTTGTAAAGGTTCAGTTATTACTTTTTTACCTAATTAAACTTTTCTCAATACATATCTATTTTCACTCACAATTATTGATTATAATTGATTTTTGTTTCTTGTTTTAACAACAACTTTGCCACTAAGTTCATTGACTATTTATGAAAATTATACTTAATTGATATTGTCAATATAATTTATATTAATAACCAATTTTTATCTTATTCATATCCTTCAATTTGATATATATTTTTATCTAATAGGGTCATATAATTCATTTAAAATATTAGTTAAAATTATATTAACACCACATTATACATTTGAACCATCACAATTTATGGAGCAGAAATATTTGGAGAGCTTTGAAATGTGGTGCTAAATAAGATTTGAGAAGATCAGGTGGACAGACAGGGTGACAAATGAAAATTACCAAAAAGAGTTGCTGTTAGGAGATCGATTTTGGTTATGATTTTTTGGTACAAAACAAACTGAATCAGACAAATACTTAGGAGAAACTGTCTTCTGCATGACATCATAGAAGGAAAGGTTGAGGGAAAAGGTATCTTTAGAAAGAGGATGATTTAAATATTAGATGACCTGAAGGAATGAAGACAATTTTAGAAGTTGAAAGAGGACTGGGCGCATTGATGAATTAAGTTCACTGACAAAAGGAATGCAGCTGTCGTAAGACAGAACACCTAATAACAATAGTAATAATAATAACACTATTAAATCCCAGATATTCACAAAAATATAATAAACAAGTTTTTTTTAATCTGATACACATTTATTATTTTAAAAGAGTAATAAAATTTATTTAATAAAACCCTTCATTGGTGAGCGTGCAGACTAACGTCAAACACGTCGGGTTTTGTTTATATTTGTCAAGGAAAGGGGTCAGTCATTTTCTTTGTGGGATGTAATGAGCATGTTTTTTTGTATTTTTTTTTTCAAAAATAATTTATCACTCGCCCTCTAGGCAACTGCTGATAGATTTCCGCTCTATTTTATTATTTTTATTATTATTAGCACCACGTCTTACTACCCGTTCGGGTTATATGCACACTCTCTTTTACCTTCTTTAGTTCTACTCTCTATAAGTCTATTAGTTTAATTGAAATGGAAATATTTTGGAATTACAGTTTATATGGGGGGGCATGTAAACCAATTAATATCCCTCTTTAAATACATTATTGATCTTAAATTTAATCTTCCGACACCTTGGCTCAGTCGGTAGCATGTCTGTCTACTGAGATAAGAGTCTTAGTTCTCAGGTTTGATTCCTGGTATGGCTGAAAAACTTATCATAGGTGAAATTAGGATTTAATCTATCACATTGATATATAAATGGTTGTGGGCTGGGTGTTGTGTCTATTATAGGTATAAGTTGTTTAAAAGTTGTATTCTTATATTATGAGTTTGTACAGAAAGTGCACGTTAAACACCTAAAATAAATGAATTTGAAAAAAATTGATCATAATTTTGTTTTTTGTCTTTACAAGTAGACGTTCTAGATACCAAACAAACCAAAATGAGTAAAAAAAAATCAAATTGCAATGAAAACGCCAACTTTAGCGTGGTTGTAAACATCTTTAAGAGCGTAACCATCTGTTTTTACGAAGTTTTTATTATTACGCCCTCTGGTTCTAACCCATTTACACTTACACGTAGTTTAGTCAAGAAACTTGAGACTAACTTTGTCCAACGTGGGTGTTGTTTCATCGTGCTCTGTGGGTCTCAGATTATGGTGCTGGTCTTAAACTTGATTCATATTTGATGGTGGGAGAATAATTGTCTGTGTTGCTCTATATTTTTCCAAATATTGAACAATATTAAAACTTATTGTTTGGGGTGCACAGACTTTCTCTCGCTTTTATCATAAAATAGAAATTTACTAAAAACTCTTAAGATTTGTGAAACGAAATAATAGGTCTATACATTGTTGTAGAAACACTACACCAAACATCATAATTGAAATAATATACACTGTTACTTAATTAGTGTATGGCATTAGGAAGTAGGAACACTGTTTCAGAAAACTTGAGAAAAGATAAATATCTTTGTACACCAAAGAATATAAGAATCAAATAAATTTTCAAAAAACTTTATTAAAAATACTTTTATTTCATAATAGCTTTAAAAATATTGGTTTTTATAAAAAATTATTTCATATAAAAATATTTGTCTTTTTAATAACAATTTTACAATGAAAATATATTTAGTATCTCAATGAGTTGCGGAAAAATTATTAAAATTGAAATATTTCCCTCATAAAATGTACCCTCAAAGTCACCTTAATGAGAAAATGAAAACTTCCATCTTGTTTATAGTAATAAATGGTGTGTATATATAACATTTAATCAAAATCGTTATATCAAATTTCGAGAAAATAGATTTTTTTAATATTTTTTATTTTTTCCTTCAGTAAACTACCCTAAATTTTAGTTAGACGTCTAATTCCAAAAATACCTCGGGGAGGGGGGGGACCTTATTGACACCCCAGATACCAAGTTTTAGCTCAATTTGTAAAAAAGTTTCAGCTCTAGCCCAGGGTACAGACAGATGGACAAACGGCATCACAAAAACAATTACGTTTTTTGTTTCAGGAGGTCATGAATCTTTTACATTTATCAAAATTTTGTGTTCGACTTTTTTGACGATCACAATACTTTCTCCCCAAGGTGTCGAGATAAATAAAGAGAAAAGCCAACATAATATCTATTAAGTCGAATGGTATAAGGAGTCTCTCTTGGAACAGACTGGACTGCCGATGATGGTGAAATCAGGGTTCAAATCCCATTACGGTGTACTGAGATTGTTTTTTCCTAAATATGTTTGGACTCTCCTGCATTGCAAATGTTGGTATACTTACTAAAATTCAACATTCCTTATCTCTAGCGTAATAAATGCATATTTGTATAACCAGAACGTTAAGAAGGTGCGGTGATAAATAGTGGTTCTTAATATTTAAAAATATCTTGTTGATGGAATGAAAAAAAAGAACAGATTATTTTAAAGGATTATCAAATGTATAATATTCTAACGAAGCGTTTATGGTAGGGTCGAAGGAATGGTGATTAAGACGGTTCTTGCACTTTTTGTCGAAAAAAGGTTTTGCCATTAGCAAACAATTTTTTTAGCCAAAAATTAATAAAATATTATTCCAGTTTAAAAATATAGATTAATTTTCTACACATAGAGACAAACATTTGTTGAATATCTGTTATGAACCTAACGGTATTAAATTACAAACTTTTAAAATGAAAAGAAAAAGCCAAAAAATCATTCCAGGATATCCTTGACCAATATTCAAAAAATTTTTATTTGATTATGTGAAGAAAATTAAACTCTGTTTTTCTACTGGAGGGTTGTTTGATTTTTTTTAACAATACAATCTTTTTTATACAAAAACTTCAAAGATACCACCCTTAACTTCACTTTCCTTTCCACCCTACCTTAAAGGCTTAGAAGTATGTGATTTTTCTCTACATGTTTTACTATTTATCCAGGCTATCTGAATTTAACTACACTATTGTGATGAGGGACAAAGAGTTTATATGAAAAGAACTTTCATTCGCGTGACTGAAGAGTTCAGATAATCATGTGGTTTAAGGTTTTAAGCTTTGAATATGATTTTTAATAGAGAAGTCATCTGTTTGTTTGAATACATTGTAGTTAGTCATGTATTATAAGGCCAAATAGGTATTTCACTGACTAGTTGGAACACGAAATAACAAACCAAACTCAGCTCTAATTTGTGATATACGTTTATTATGTAATTTCATTTTTGTTTTTGAGTTGATAATATTTTTCATGGGGATCAAGTAGGAGAGAAAATAAATGAATTAAATATTCAATTTTTCTATTATATTCATTGATACTAACCGTTGCTAACGTAGTTGAATACGTCTTTCTTGAAATAATGTCAACATTCAAAAATGTACGTCTTTAGGCTCCCCCAAATACATGTATCAGGTCTTAGCGCTCTAGGATTATTGGTTTTGATGATATTGCGTCTACAAACAAACGCATAAATATCATCTATATTTTAATTATATTATGGCATACTGGTGCTAAAAGTGACTCTTAATGCTATTCCTAGTACGTTTTTACAAGCAAGACGCATAGCACTAACAGAATATTAATTTCCAATGAAAACTTTATTTAAAAAATCTAATTTTTAACAGGTATGTTATTTAAACGCTTTAAATATGGGATGAGAATAATAAGGGTAGTTGGAAGATATCCACCCTGAAATTAATCTCGAATAATGTGTGGAAAGAGCATGGTAAATGCACAGTGATAAATCATATATATAAAACACCCCAAGTACATTTGGTTGAATATCTAAATTTGATACTATAGTCACTCTCAATAATTGTGTATATTGATAATACTCGTATATTGCGTGACCACCATTACGCAAAAGGGTTACAGTATTATATTTTCTTCTTGGTGTATGCCAACTTTAATAGCTTATAATAGGTATAGACCAATCTTGTTTGATCTCACTACGTCTCACTACATGCTCAGGATGTATACACTTGCACTAATTTAATATTATGTATTAGGAATAATGCAGATTGATTTTCGATGAATTTTACCTTTACCTGTGTAGAAAGAAAGTGGAAAACCATTTAATAAATTTTACCCTGAGTAGGCAGAATACGAACACAGATCACCCCGTTATCGACCAGATTTAAGCCTTATACCAAGCATGTCTGAAATTTTCCCTACTGAGGGCTGCATAAGTTCTTATGAAATTGGCTGGGGGCCACACATGAATGTCCAAATATATTACACATAAACATCCATCCATAAATACATACATTACACATGAATACTTACGATTCTGATAAGTTAACGAACATTTACCTCAGATCTAAGAATCTAATTTGTTATATATGTCTACAATTTGAAATATTTATATTTGAGATGGCGGGCCGCACAAACGTACCCGGGGACCGCAAGCAGCCCGAGTGTCGCGGGTTTGATACGCCTGCCTTAGACCATTCAATGATCGAGGCTGATAGAATAACCTCAATTTGAAATGCAAGCTGTTATTTAAATATAAGTATTTTAAATTGGTTTCGCATGTACAGTACATAATCTATCCTCCTAAGAATATAAAGCTTAAAACCTAAGTTTCCCACCACCGAAAAAAAAAGTATAAACGACACTAACGAAGAAAATCAAGCTAGATCTCATTAGAATAACGGTTCTTGATTAAATATTCAAAATTTTGCGAGGATATCATATAACAATAATTTATATGGGTTTATATATAGGAAAATTTAAATATATATGTAGTGTATTAGGTATTTAGCTTAAACTTTCTTAGCCGACTGATTAGTTTATAAATCATATGCTGATATAATCTAAATCTAGAACAAACACAACATCTGTTAATTCACCACTGTCAAAGACAATATCCATAATTCAGCAATGATATTTTTTTGACGTGCAAGGAATTGAACCCAGGACACCTGCTCAGTAAGCAGACATGGAAAATACTTGGCTAAGGTGTTTGACTAAAAGTATTTTTACATAATATATGAGTAGATGTTTTATATAACTACAGGGTGACCTGGTGGTCTAGGGGTAAGGTGTCAGACTTCTGTGCTGGTGGCCGGGGTTCAATCCTCGGTCCCGGCACAGATTTATCTGATTTCCAAACCCTTCCTTCACCTCTGACAAGACATCTTGTGAATGTGTGGAATGCCAGGTCGCCACCGTGGTTCGGATTCCACGTTAAACTGTAGGTCCTCCATTTCATCTCACGATCACCCTACCACTACACATTAGCGTAAGTGCGTATAACCCGAACGGTTAGTAAGACGCGGTGCTAATATTAATAATAATAATTATATAACTACAAGAACAGAGATTGTTCTCTCAGTTCTCTATCTCTCTCTACGTACTTGTTCGTCGAGTTGACTAAACTAGTGGTTTGGCATGCTATTGTTGGAAAGCTAGGAAGAGTGTGGGTAAGATGGTGGCGTATTTAGAGGAAAGTGGTGCATTTAAAAAGTTTCTGGCTAGGATTTTTAAATTCTAGTAGCCAGGAAATAGAGGTTTCCAGAATCTCGCTGCGACTCTTAAAACACGCATAGTAAATAGTCGAACATATAGTTCCAGTACTGTCCATCGAGTCCAAGTGTGAGTCAAATCGTGTCGATCAGTGACCTAAGGAGAACAGTTAGGTCTTGTTATAAGAATCAGATTAAGCGTAGTGTGTCATGCGGGTGGACTAGTGTGTCTGGTACCAGGGTTGATAATACGTGGGTGGGAGGGCTGACGTGGATGATGATTTATAACCTTTTGGGAATCTCGTTTGAACTGAACATTACAAGTGACTATTATTTAGAGTTATTAATTAGTTATTTTGTGGTTTTAAATTATTTATTTATTGATCTATTAAGCTTATTTAAATATATTGTATATGATTAATTTACTTAATTAGATTTACGTGTGGCCTGAACAAGTTGTTATAAGTAGTAACACAAATACCTAATTATTTAAATAGATAATTCTTTACTTAGCTATTTTCACTCCGTCTTAGTACCGATTTGAGATGTACACATATTTGTATTACGCGAATAGGCTAAGGATGAGGAAGGTAGAATCTTAGAGGAAATGTACCTATTTGCGTGGAAGGAGAGGTGAATCCATTTAAGTAAAACCACCCTCAGTAAGCCTGATCAAGATGAGGTGAGAAGTAAACAAACCACTCAGACAAATATATATATATATAATGGATAAATATAATTTTATAAGATATATTCAACCTGCATAGCATCATACAACCTCTCTGGTCTATACTAAGAGCCTCAGGATGTACTAGTTTAGCCTAATCTAAATACTCAATCATGAAATTTTGGAGAAGCTCATTAGATATTTTGGTATAGCCTAAAATTGTATTAGGCCAAACCAGGTTTATATTAGGTTAGGTTAAGGTAGATTAGCTGACAACATTTTCACGTGAACTGTGTATGATGAAACCTGTCCAAGGTCGATTCATAGTATGGGCTAAGAAGAAGGAAAACTTGTACTGCCGAAAAACATCAGGCTATTTATCTTACAAGTGGCAAGATGTATCAATTCAGCCTAGTTCGAACTAGTTTGTCCTGGAATCGGATTTGGACTGCAACATATTATAATAATGAAATAAGTATAAGGAATATATTATTATTTGGTTGAAATGTACCTGAACTTGCGTGTAATGTGAGGGGTAAAACCATTTAAGAAAACACAGACTAGTACCTCTATCTAGAATTCGAACCCTGACTTCCTAACAGTCGGAAAACCAAATGAAAGTAGACATGTCCACGATGCTAGCTAGTAATATTTATACTTTACTAATTTCAACAAATATTTATAATATCCATAATGATTTATATACTATACCAATTTATTTATTCGATTTATATGATATTGTAAAAAAAAATTGCTTGGTTTTACTTTGGGTAGCAAATATTTAATAAGTGCTATTTCAAAAATTGTGTTATATTTAAAATAATGTAAACCTAGAAATGATGATTAAATTAGCCTTTATTAATGTTTAAAAACCAGAAGTTTAAAAAAAATCAAACATTTTATTGGCTTCTGGAATGAATTGCATGCCCATTCTTTTGTGTCACGCAATGACTTAGCAACACGCGGGACTTGGCTATCGAATTGAATCCCACATAACATCCTAAACCAGGTCACAAGGACATCGATTTGCCATGGGAAAGAGCATAGAATCAACGCTCTAGTTGAGTAGCTCAGGTTCACTTAATCAAGTATTCAAAATCTAGAAAGAGAGATAGTGAACCCTCTCTAAATGAATTCATTACGCACTCACTTACGAAACTAATTATGTATCATCTTTGACACACATCATGACATCTACGCAGAGAAAGTTGAAAACCAGACCACAACTAAGGGCTTGATTTTTTAACAACTTTCGGTGACAATTTATTTTGGATTAATTTGATGTGTTAATTATATTTAACTATTAAATCTAATTTTATATATATATGCTCCAAGTTTTCCTTCCCATCCTGACTATAACAATGTATTCACAGTAATAGAGTAAGGATAGGGAAGGGATTATTTCACCGTGTATTGGGTTATTATTATTATTATTATTATTATTAACACCACGTCTTAATACCCGTTCGGGTTATTCGCACTTATGCTAATGTGTAATGGTAGGGTGATTGTGAGATTAAATGGAGGACCTACAGTTTAACGTGTAATCCGAACCACGGTGGAGGCCTGGCATTCCCCACATTCACAAGATGTCTTGTCAGAGGTGTAAGGGTTTGGTAATCAGATAAATTTGTGCCGGGACCGAGGATTGAACCCCGGACCCCAGCACAGAAGTCCGACACCTTACCCCTAGAGTGCCAGGTCACCTTGGGATTATAATCCCAATTGTATGTACTAAGGGTTGTTTTTGATAAACTAATTTCCAATCTCCATCTACGAAAATTCGGGTACACTTCCTTAAAATTCAACCTTCCTCGTCATACATTAGCATAATTAATACATAAGTGTACAAAAAGAACGGGTAGTAAGACATGGTGGTGAATAAAGTGTTAAAGGAATAGGAATAATCATTTGCGTGGAGGTAGAGTGAGAAACTGTTTGGGCGAAAGAAACCTCATTAAGCTTGAATTAGATTCTGAAATGTTCTATTGGCAATATTGAGGAAGAGCGTGAGGCGATATATTAGCTGTTACGAACGATGATCTGGAACAGTGTCGAACATTGAGACGAGTGGGCACAAATGACTCATTCAACAAGTGATAGAGTAACATTATGAATATTTTAAACAAAATGCTCACTGTCTATGGAGCATAGTTATTATTCATAACATTACATTGGCACCGTGGACTATAGGTTTTGTTTATTTTATTTGTTACCGTGCATAGTAAAGTGATCCTGTTGACGTATTTTGGTCATACTCTGGAGTTTTACTCACTTGTTGATGAGTAAGAGGTTTTTGAGTGCATATTACAATTACTGTCATATCATTATTCACCAAAGTTATCAATATTTAATGGAGAATTCATATTTATCAGGCATCCAAATAAGAGGGGGGGAATATTACAAATTGGGCTGAAAGAGTCCACCATCTAGCAGAATTTTATGCTTGCCGTCGCAGTTAAATCACGATAGTGTTCTTTTATATTATCCTCAAAGTATCCAGGAAAGACTTAGTAATCTGAAAATAAATCTAGTAAACTTACAGAGCAGACCAGATCCAGTGCTCTGCAGTGTGGCGAATTGCATTGTTAATGTTTGGCCTGCAGCAGTTAAATAGCCACTATCAAGTGTAAGATGATACAAGATGAACTAAATGACAATGATGGGTTTCAATTTTCTCAGAAGCAGATTGTTCATACCATCTTCTCTTCGAGACAAAATCCTGACGGAGCTACATGTGTGTCACCTGTAAGTGGTCAATACTAAGCTAGCAACTAATAATTACTTATTATGTATGACCCGTATGAACAAAGACATCGATAACTACGTCTTTGAATGCCATAAATGTCAGGTTATGCAGTAATCACCCCAAAGAAAAAGTCTGATTCCAGGGAAGTGGCCAGCAGCACCGTGAAATAGTCCACATATACTTCCTTGGACCTATAGAGGGGAGTAATTTTTTACTTGTAATTTATTCTCACAAAAAATGGCTAGAGGTAAGCCCAATGTAATCGACCATTAGCACGGCAACCGTTAGTGCCCTTACTGCAACTTTTTCTTGGTTTAGATACCCAGAGATTTTAATATTTGATAATGTTAGTCAGCTAATATTCAGAACTCACTAAATTTTAATCAAGAAATCTCACAGAACGTATTGTTGGGTCTCATTACCATGACAAAACTAACGGATAAGCCAAAAATAAAGTGTGCCAGATAAACCATACATACGAAAAACCAAAGTCTAACTAATGAATCGATTTGTCCATGGCGATGATGTATTTTCTACTAACCTACTGAAAACCCCACACATCTCAACTGGAGTAGCCTCCAGTGATTAGGATTTTAAGTAAGACCTTTGCTCACTCGGCTGGATAGAATCAACAATAGGATTAAGAATGTGGACGAATGAGAAAAATTACTATCCCAATTACAAAGTAAAGTGGGTTTTCTGCAGGGGCCAGGCCCCACCAACTTTTTTCCAACTTTTTTTTAACACAAATTGTATTTTTAAGTCCTTTATATTCATGTTTTTTCCAAATATTTTATAGAATAATAAAGTGGATCACCATTCTTTACATGCAGTGAACTATTGGATTTATTATACAATATTCAAATTAAGATTATTCATTCCTCGCTCCAAACGTCACGCCAGGACTGTATTGTTCTAGTGATTGAATATAAAATATGAGCCGGGCCAGGTCTTACTGGCCATCTCAGAGAAGCCATACCCAGTGTGAGATGGCTCAAATTCAACTCTATACCATTCCACTCAGAGATTAACAGTGGCGAATGGGCCATTCTTAGCGGGCCCACTTAAACGATGAAGGTGGTCTATACTTTGTTTTTTCGTTTATGTGTCCTAGTTTTAGTATGTGTTAAAACCCAAGAAACAAAGTGACGTGTAAAATTGAGTAGTTAAAATAATAATGTGGATTCTTTATTTAAAAACTCCGTTTTCTACATTAAGACTGAAAAAATAACCTTTGAATTAAACTGTCAGGCTCATATTAGCATAATGACTTTCCATTTATGCCGGTGGATGACAAGAAAAAAATAACTTTTCATAAAGTTTTGTTTGGTAAACAATAATGCGGTTAACTGTGAGTGAAGACAAACCGAGCCTATTTTGTTTTTATAGTTTATTATTAGGTTGTGATGCGTCGTGGACAACGTTAGGCTGTAAATTTCTTAAACATTTAGTTGAAAGAATTAAAAAACATGAGGTATGTGCTATTATTTGAAAAATACATTTAAGTTTAAACTATTTTTAACTTTAAATATTGCATCACAGATTCTGTGGTCGAAATTTATGTCCAAAAACATAATGTACGGGTCAAAAAGTAGGAATATATCAGGGGGATTTATTTTATGCTTAAAATATTTGGTACTCATGAACTGGCATTAAGAGACAAACGGTCCCAACTTTTGTACATGTAATATCATCACTTAGTAAGTTTAATTATAAACCTGTATTTTATTATTTTTGTTTGTGGATATGTTTAGTGATTTGGTAATTTCAATGATTTTTAAAAATTAGAAAAACTTAAATGAATTATATTTAATATGTTAACTCGTGGTAGGAAAAATTCATTACCTGTAAGCTTTCACCTGTCCTCATCAAAAATAAAGATAACGCTCTGCTACTGGTGTTCAGCATGGGAGGAAACTTACTCAGAAAAAAAGGGGTTGTCATTTCAAGGAAAGGGTGAAAGCTTTAATTAAATAGCTAGGTAATCATTAAGTTGTTATAAAAATAATATTTGTAAATAAATTTAATGATTTTGGTTTTTAGTCTATACCTTCATTAAATCATTCCTAAAATCAGCTAAGTGGTAACTTAATGGAAACACTTCTGGTTGTTAAATGTATATCAAAAATTATACCAAGATCTTTAAAACAAATTTGATATATATTTAAAAAAAAATTTGACCCTATTTATATATTTATATCTATATTGTATCGAATCCTTGAATCTCGAATATCCTTAAGAATTTGAGGATTAAATCTACTAGTACTTAATATAACTTTTAAAATATTTCCTGCTTAGGTTAGTATTTGTTCTTTAAAATATAATACTTTATAGCGTGGTGTGTTATTGCAATTGATGGATCAATATCATTTCTAGGTTTCTATATTATTCATTCTAGAGATTAAAGCGTCGTTTGTTGTTGCAATTGATTGACCAATATCTCTTATAAGTAATTCTATACTTCACAATAGAAATTAGAGAGTGGCTCACAGTTGTGTTGTTGTCCTTCAGGTTCAAACACCACTCATTTAACGAGGACCTACATTCAAGTTGAACTAATTTAAATACATCGATATCAGTACAGTAAAATTTATATTCGTCAAGTTTATACACATGGATGAATATCTGTTCTTTAGAATGTATAATGTCCTAGTTCATATGCATGAATATCTGTTCTTTAGAATGTATAATACTCTAGATAATATGCATGAATATTTGTTCTTTAGAATGTATAATATTCTAGATAATATGCATGAATATTTGTTCTTTAGAATGTATAATGTTCTAGTTCATATGCATGAATATATGTTCTTTAGAATGTATAATATTCTAGTTAATATGCATGAATATTTGTTCTTTAGAATGTATAATATTCTAGTTAATATGCATGAATATTTGTTCTTTAGAATGTATAGTGTTCTAGTGCATATGTAAATATAAATTTCCTGTAAATTTTCCATACACCACATTTTATTGCTCTTCTGGGCTAAACAATGATGAGCTAGGCATGAGTAAGCTAAAATGTATAAGAAAGTTTATTTTAACTGTGTGTTGGTAGAGTGCAAAACAATTTGGTTTAATATCTCTCATTAAACCCAGTCTCAAACTTATTGCTCCCTATCACCAAGAAACCATACATGAGACTGAAGCCTTTTCCACGTTCCCACATTCACGTTTATGGAGCCATGTCCTGCAAAATGGTGTGACAGTAAACATGTGTGCTATCTTGTCTTTTAATTTGCAGGGTACTCTTATATTTTCTGTTGATATTGACTGTACGTTCCATCACGGATGCATGTACAGTTTCCCCCTAGAGGGTAATTAACACCTCTGCCAACTTGACTGACTAGTATTGTTATAAAATGTACTTCGTTAAACAGTCGATTGAACAGAGCATATTACTTTTCATTTCGACAATAAACTGGACACCACATCCATGGGTGCGTGAACTATAAGGTCATGCTCATATAGTCTAGTTTTCATGTGAATTGGAGAGGTCTCTAATTGAGTCCCACTTGGGTGTACTTAGGAAGATATTTCAAAATAGTTATCTCAACTTAGGAATGTAGGAAACTCTAAAAAAGGGCAATGTGTTTATAGTTTTTATAACAACTATTTTTGTTCCAAATTAATCGAGTATTGCTTCATTAGAAACACACAATTTTATTTTCCTCACTTGTTGATATAAACAGTTCTTGAATATTGCTCAAGAATGACCTGAAAATTTAATGAAATTTTTTTCTCTTAATCTAAAAGATTTATTATCACAGTAATTCAAGAAGAATTTATATCAGCATGTAAAGAAAGTTACGCCTGATGTTTCTACTGGAGCAATATTTGATGTATTATGGCAAATAAAATTTTTTGCTCTAAAATTGCAGACCCACATCTCTCTTATTGTGTCCCCTACACTCCAACCCTAAATTATTTTCAACTTACCCTCTATGCCAGTGTTTGTATATTTAATTTAAATTCTACAAATTCAATCTTATTGGAGTGAATTAAGATCCAAATAAGCTTGAAGAGTTATAAGAAATGGAGGGGGGGGGAACGAATAATTAAATGCGCTGACTTTTTTAATTACTGGGCCGAGAGTTCACATACAAATAAACAGTTAATTCTCTTTTCAAGATAATGCAGAGTAATTTATTTAGTATATTATTCTATTACCTCATTCGTATGTATAGATAAATATATAATAGAGGGGATGGTAGCCTAGTAAACCATATTGTTATTGGTAGTTTTAGCTGCAAAGTCGTTTATAGATACAATATAATCAAAGTTTCTATAAATTATTATTATTATTAGCACCGCGTCTTACTACCCGTTCGGGTTATACGCACAAAGTTTCTATAAAATAAACGTCATATACCCAAAAACTATATAACCACATATCTATTATATACATTATATAATATATATACATAATTTTTAGATTATATATAAGATAAACATTATTTATTATATTATATTACATGTCTTTTAATGGCTTGGAGGTTTAGTGTTTATATCTCCTTTATAATGTAAATTACTCAAAAATCCTATCAAATTCTACAGTAAATATAATATATCATTTCTATAATTAGATGTCATATTTCAGCAACAAGCCATATTGTCGGAAAAAAATATTAAAATATATTTTAACTCTTGGTTATGGATATTTTTTAAATATTTTCAGTAATGCACAGATAATTTTTTTTAAATGGCTCATTTCTCCAAGAAGTTTCAAAAACCATATATAACCAGTAATTTGGAATAATATGATATAGTAATCTACATCAAAGAAATCAAAATAAAATAACATTTCATTGATAAATAAAAAATGTTTTAAATTTTTCGATCAAGTTGAAATTAATTTTTTTTTTAAACTTAGAGACAGTAAAGATTAATTTAAATATAAAAGTAATTAAACCTTAGAAAAATATTATACGCTGTATTAGCCTGAAAACAATAGAACGAATCAACCATCAAAACACTCAAACGTGACATTATTTATTATCAGGACAAAGATAGATATAATAATTCCACTCTCAATGTGGATATAAGATCATATGATAATTAAATATATAATTCATCACATTAAAATTTGCTACACTTAGATAAATATTTATCAAAATAAACATTGAAAGTAAATTGTATCATATCTACTTATGTGGTCATGTGAGCTAGAGTGCCAGCCTATAATGGGCTGGTTTGCCAGTGACTGGGAGGAAGTAGATCAAATCACGGCTGGGTGTGCTATTTTTTACCACGTTTGAATACATGTTTGCACTGTAAGAATAAATATAGGCTATACTGATGTGGTATGTATGAGTGATTAAGGAGGTAATTATTATAGTAAATGCAATCACATATGCGTGGAGGTAAAGTGGGAAGCCATTTAGGAAAAATCACGCTCAGTACACTTGTCTGAAGGGTGCAGGTAAATTCCTTCCCGAAGATGTTATAAGTCCGTTCCGTCATTAGAAAAATTTTTGTAAATTACGTCCCCATATTAAAGTAATTTTTAAACACCTATCAAATTTATTTTGATGTCAAACCTAAAACGTGTAATAGTTTCTTAGGTAAAAATAATCCAAAATAATTATTGAAATTTATTTTATAAATAATTTTAATGCATTATTAAGAATATTGTAATTTTTTCCTTGGTAAATTTCACTATTATAACGAGATTGACTTCAGATGCAGAAATAATACATAATGATCATTAGTATTGAATTCAACGAGATAGATCAACAACAGATAATATTTTTACCACTCAGCAAATATTAGAAAAAAAGTGGGAATTCAACATGAAGGTTCATCAATTATACATGAATATTTAAAAGATCTGCGGTTCAGTTCAAATAAATAATATGAAATTTTAGTTAAGTTCGATGTACCCAAAAATCTTATTGTCAAGTTAATTGAGGTACGTTTGACTGATACGCGTGGCAGGTTACGGGTTGGATATCACTTAGCAGATACTTTAGAAATACATGTTGGGTTGAAACATGGATATGATTCAGATAATTTTTTTTAGAGGAAATGAGTTCAGATGTAAACACTGAAAAGACCAAGTATATGATCACATAGATAACAGAGATTGGGGACGATAATTTAGATATTTGTGATAGCAACATATCATTTGACATGATTAATGTGTTGATATATTTTAACTAGCAATAACGATATTTGATTGTAAATTAGGAAAAGAATAAACTAAGGAAATATATGTTATTACTCGGTTTGCAATTTGTTGACATCTCGCCTTCTTACAAGGAATGTAAAATTCAGAATATACAAAACAATAATTGTACTGGTTGTTCTCTTTGGGTGTAACATGCGCTCTTATTTTACAAGACGAAAACAAGGTGCTTATACATATATTTGATCCAAAAAGGGATGAGGTTACTGGGGAGGGCAGGATGTTACATAATTATGAGTTTCATACCCTATTATTATCACAAGGCTTTGTGAGGTTAATCAAATTCCGTATATTACGGTGGGCAGGGGATGCACCACGAATGGGAGATTGTAGAACCTTGTTCAAGGTACTCACTGGCAAAACCAATAACAATGATTATTGTGAAAACCCAGACGCTGATGGATGGATAATATAAGAATATACCTGAAAGAGAAAGGATGTAATAAGATGGACTGGATAGAACTAGATAAAGATAGATATAGATGACGTACATGAGTAAATGGTGAGCTTATAATTTGAGTTTATAATTATATAGATTAAGAAGAAGGTAGCATTCTTGATAAGTATAGATTTTATAAAAGGAAAATAGTGATATTTGGATATATATTTAAATTTTGAAATGATATGAATAAGGTTGGCTTTGACATTTATTTCAAAGAATTGAAGATCATTAATTAACAAATCATGAAGAAGACTCAGTCAAACAAGTAAATTGTATAAGAAAGTCAACGAATCATTTCTGCAATAAATTATTGAAATAATTATTTTTTACTCTGTCGCAAAACGTACTCATGTTGAAATCAATGTTGATAGTAACGATTTTTTTTATCATTATTCAATTTAATGTGCTATTATTTATAATATACATTATTCTTTAACTAAGGAAGGATATGGGACTGACTGATTATACCTCAGTGCTTATAATTATAAGACTGAATTTACATTCAAAAATTCAAATTGGATGGAATTTACCAAAATCATGTCTAAGATCTAATTCCTGATCTTTACGTCACTTAGGGCAAGTTTTATGATCAGACTTAGTATACTTAAAGTTCAGTGCTATACTAAATACAGGACTACAATTACCTAGACAGAATATAAGTGCCAGTTCCACAGTCAGACTTAGTACGCCTCAAATGTATTGCTATATTAAATACAGGATGACACTTACCCAGACCAGAATGGAATAGACCTGTTTCAAATGCGAAACTGACTCATTACATTCGAGTTTAGGTAGGTGTCGTCTTGTATTTAGAATATCGCTGCATTTGAGGCGTACTAAGTATGATTGTGGAACTGGCCCCAAGTCAGAATCATGAGCTTGAAATTTAGATTATGTGCATACTCGTGTGTTTCTGACTGAGTTTACGTTCTTCCAACATACAAATATGGAAATATCTCCAGTAAATTATATAGTTCTTATACATACTGCATTAGTGTTCAAATTCGGATAGCTGGATGGATAGTAGGACTTGATGCAAACATATCTTAAAACACTCAAAAAACTTAAATCGCATCCACACTTAACTATATATTTCTACTAAATCTCTGACTTCACATTAATAAAATATCTTAAGATTTATGGACTAACAAATGTTATCCCGTTTGTTACTTTGTTGTATCATGTATGTTCGTTTGCAAAATATCAAAAACCTACAAAACTGTTTTATAGGCCATTCCCATATTTCAAAATTGAAAGCAATCTTATTTTAATAGTTTTGTTAAATTTGACTATAGAATTCTACTCATTAAATATCCTGTAACAACGACTATAAAAGTATTTCAAGACTGAATAATAAAAGATGTTACACTGCTTCCTAATATCATATTTTATGGAACTATGATGATTTATTAGTATAAAACATATTATCCGCAAAACACTTGCTTTCGATACATACTTAACTTAAAACGACATGACCATATTTCTTTGTATTTTAATAAACTGAGTTAAGAATGAAAGGTGAAGGCTAAACTTATTAGTATTGCTTCACAAAATATTATCAACATCTCCCCCTCAATATCTCTCCTCGCGGTTCCTATTTCTGAAGGATAAACACACCCATGCTACTAGATCAAAATAAACTCTACAGATGTATATTCCCATATATAGATCTCAAACATATGATCGTTCTTTTACTGTCCTTGCATCACAGGCTTGGAACAAACTAGATAACTTGACTCGTCACCCATCTAACATCCAAAATTCCCTTCAAGCGTGTGGTCACGCAATATATCTTGTCTAGTAAGTTAAACTGAGTTCTTGAAACTACTTGAGCTTTAAATGAGTATATGAATGAGCATGTAAATGTTTGTACAGTCATTTAAATTTTCCTCTATTTAAATTTCTTTGTTTTTCAAATAATTTAATATTGTATGTTGTATTGGACCCTTGTTAAGTGGAAGAGAATGTTAACGCCTTAACTTTGCCAGGTAAATAATGGTCATTAATATTAATATTATTATCTGCAAGACATAATTTAATTAACAATTTGAAGATTAGGCACTAGGATCTCTAATCTAAAATGTTCGTAGGGCACTTATGGGCCATAAATAAACGTAGCACCCACTTCTATGGTCGTATAGTATAAGGTATACTCTCGCAATAGACAAGACTGTCGAGGATGGGGAGATTGGCGTTCGATACCAGTCGGGTGTACAGGGGGTGTTTTTTCTTAAATATTTTGCACTGTCCCTCCAAGAAAGCTCTGCTACACTTCCTTTGAATTCAACCTTTCTAATGCCTGACAAATTAGTGTAATTCTTACATAAGTGCATTACCCGAAAGAGTAATAAGATGCGGTGCCAATAAATAAATAACAATAGTAATAAATATGTTAACAATAGTTTAAAAACACGAAAAAGTTCCTTAATATCATATTTATACTCTCTCATTTCAAAAACTACTTTATTTAAATTGAAAGCCATTGATTTTTATCTTTTATTGCTCTCATATAGAAAAGTTTTTTAGTTTGTGCTTTACTACTTTATTGGCTTTTAAAATCAGAATTTGATCATTTTCACTGAGTACTTTATTTAGTGAGGACTGACAACAACATTTGAATTGAAAAGTTTATTTTTGGAATGCTTTGTTTTGCTACAGTCCATTATCAAATAAAATAAACATATACGATCTTTTACTAAAAAAAGTTTCAAATATTTTTTTTTACAGATCTTCTTTAGTGAGACACACAACGATTATTCTAAAACAAACAAAATATGTAAACAATTTTAAAAACAAAATTATTTGTAATTTGCATAATGTCTGGTACATATTTAAAATTCTCTATTAATAAATAATGGTCGCTTTCGTCAATGTATATAATACAGATATAGCTATAGAACATTGACCACAAGATTAATCTCAAACTGTTTGTGTTAGAGAATTAATACACACAGCTAAAGTGGTAGTGTTTATCCTCAAAGTACCATCGTAGGTTTCCAAATGCCATCTAATTTAGATCACACTCTAATTAATTACCTTCCATTTGAAGCATAATTTACTATCAATGAGATGATTGTTATTAACAAAGAGAGTTAGATTTTATAGGCACACCAGATTAAGTTATTATATATTTACATAAAATGCATTTGTTTTCAATTAGGGAAGGCATTATCATCTAAGCAATAGTGGTTATAATTGGTAAAATTATGATAAAATATTAATTTTGATGTGAAATAAATCATGAAGGAATCATGAAACATTTTTGATGGTATTAGAAACTAATCTCAGTTTTGTTTAGGTTCGTAGGCCGTGGGGGCTATCGATGATTTAACCTTTGTTAGTAATATATATGAGCCACATTAGTAGGCACGTGATCTGGTCAGGATTTCTTCTGATGGCAAGTTTAGTATTTAAATCCCACGTAGGTGTACATGATGTTATATTTCTTTTACGTTTGCCCAATCTCCCTACAATAACATGGTTAGTTACATTGAATATATTACCTACATTATTCCTACACCATTAGTATTGTTTAATGCGGTTAACTCGGCCGGGTAGTACTTTTATTTATCACCTCGCTTTTTTACCTGTTCAGGTTATACGCACATATTATAATTACTCTACTGGAGTAGGTATACGTAAGGAAGCATTTTATAGGTAATCTAACCACATTTGCATGGAAGAAGAGTGAGAAACCATTTAGGATAAACCACCCTCAGTAGATCCAAATTGGATTCTAACCCCAATCTCACCGTCATCAACAGGCCAGTCGAACTTGAGAGTGACGCCTTAGACTATTCAGTCACTGAAGAGGGTCAGCATTGATTATATATACATAATAGATACCTTTATTTAAATATTAGAATCCAAAGTCTTTGTGTAATTCAGGGATTGCAAATTCAAACCAACTGAATGTACAGATTCAGAAAATCGGGGCGTATTTCGGCTGTATGTATGCGCATGTATGGTCCATACAAACATGTTACTTTAATAAATTCTATCTCCTGGTTTTGCAGTGCATTTTAATACCCTTCAGGACTGCACATTTTAATCACGCTAGTACCCGCCTCTGTGGCGTAGTTGGCCAACGCGCTTGTCGTGTTGAGCTCGACTGCTGAGGACGGGGAGATCGAGGTTCGAATCTCGGTCGGGTGAACTGGGTGTGGTTTTTCCTAAATGGTTTTCCACTCTCCCTCCACGCAAATGCGGGTTCACTTCCTCTAATTCAACCTTCCCAATTCCTAATCCATTAGCGTAATTAGTACTTAAAGCGTATAACCCGAACGTGAAGTAAGACGTGGTGCTAAATAATATAATCACGCTAGTGGGTAATGGATAAGGAAGGTATAGGGTGGTATGCATATACGTATAGTGAATGCTTAGTGGACTGATAGTGTGGTCCCGAGCCCACTCTTGATCCACCTTTTAACTTATGATGACGCAAGCAAACCCACGCTAATGTCAACAAAGAATCCACTTAGTCAAGTTCTTGCATATGGCCCATAGTCCAAATGAATTATAACAGCATTTGAGTGAAGAGAACTTTTAAAAATATTTAGAAAAAAAAAAACACCTTCTAAACATCTGATTGGAATTCAACCCCTGACCTTTCTAACACTGCCAAACTAGATTGGAAGAGCCTTATGTTTTATCCGCATGACCAAAGATAAGATATTTGACGCTCTTTATATAGAATTATAAAAGCTTTTATAAATGTTTAACTCGTATATTTAAAAGGATGTTTTTTGGGTTAGTGAACTACTTGAAACCGTATTTATAAATTATTAAAAATAAATTCCCAGAATTAAAAAGGTACCACTTAAAGTAATAGAAAAACTATATCACAGTTCGAAATAGTCATATAAAACACTTTGATGTACAGTATAAATATGTTTTTCTTATTCAACATTATTTACACATCAAAATCAAGTTATTCTTTTATTGTGTGTATATAAAACTGCAGGCCAGATAGTAATATAAATTATTAATGATCCGGTCAGATATGTCTCGTGGGCTGGATGTGGCCTGCAAGCCGTGAGTTGATGAACGCTGGATTAATCGATAGTCTACCTTTCGACCGGTCGGTGGGTTTCTGTTTGATATCACACCAGAGCTGACATCAAAGAGAAGGCGTGTTTCCTTTGATTTTGTGAAAATTAATAGTATAAGTGTCATTTGTTGCCTTTATACTAAAGTTAAATTAAGAAAAATATGAGATTTTCTGGTATTAAAACTACCTCCATATTGAACATAGGTGTACAGACATGAAAGTATATTCAATAAACTTTAAGTTACCGTGATTTCTATTATAACAGAATCTTGGTAGCATTTAACCAGGTTCTGGTATATTTAAAATGTTTCAAAATTTAGGTTTGTACAAAAGTCACAAAAGTCAACACTTTTGAATGGTTGTATTAAAAACCCTGCGAATTGATCAAACAAGAAAGTTAGTTTGGGTTCATTTTTTGCCTGGGTTAGACGACTACTGTCTAATATTAATAGGAAAAGCCATTTAGAAAATGAAAACATATATTTTGCGGTCAAAATTGATAAAATTGTACCATTTTACTAGCGTAATTTTATATATTGTTTATATCTATATATACACATATATCTTTATATATATATATATATATATATATATATATATATATATAAATAAAGTTTATATTTTATATGTTTGGCAGTGCGTCTCACTACCCACTAGGGATGTACTAGTTACAAAAGTGGGTTAGGGATTGGGAAGGTTTAATTGGGAGTAAGTGCACACGCATTTGCGTGGAGAGAGAGAGGAAAACCATTTAGGAAATATCACTTTCATTGGAACCGACCAGGATTGAACCCTTATCTCCCCGCCTTCTGCAGTATAGTCCAACACTATAGTAGCGCATAAGACCACGTGGCCACTGAAGTGGGTTAGTATCTATTAAAAGTGGCACCATGAATCACGTATGAATACATGAAAGTAGCTCTAATAATAATTATTATTCTGTCAAAATTACACTTTATATGAACATTTATTTGTAGTAATATTTATTCACAAAATATTAACCAAACCGAATTAACTAAGACTGTATGACACTCAATTTGGACCTAAGCTTACGAGCAAATCCACTTTTGAAAGAATTAAATCAGTTTACTATTCTATACAGTTTAGTTGTGAGTTGTGATGGTAATATTTACTTTTTGACCAGTATTGCAGTCGTGCGTTTCGGTGGGAACGTGAATAACACGTCCATCTTGGCTTGTCTGATTGGCCGTTGATGGGGACGTCAGGGATCTAATCCAATCAGGGTGTACTGAGATTTGTTTGAAAAGAATGTTTCTCAATTTACCATCTCGAAAATGAGGTTACAGTTACTCTAATTTTCAAATTACTAATTATTGCATCCAAACGCGTACAGCTGGAATAGATACCAAGACGCTATGCCTAATAGAAAGGAATAACATGTGAATAAAAATTAAATTATCAGCATAAACACTACTTTGT
Organism: Timema monikensis; assembly: GCA_902151445.1. Taxonomy (NCBI): domain Eukaryota; kingdom Metazoa; phylum Arthropoda; class Insecta; order Phasmatodea; family Timematidae; genus Timema; species Timema monikensis. The sequence goes on along the minus strand of CABFVZ010000726.1, from coordinate 255,244 downwards.
TTCACGAACAGGCGTTAATGAATCAATAATATCAAAATACACAATTAGTTATTTAAAAACATATCAGAAAATGAATAAATATTTGCAACATTCAAATTTATTTGTTTCCACGAGAATAATAGTAAATAATTAATAATAGGAACACTAGACATATCTTCCTTTTCTAAACATTGCAGTGTGCTACCTACTTACTTAGTCTATGGCATTAGGAACTCGAAAGTTCATTGCCGCACTTACAAAAGTACGCTACCTATCCCTATCTTGAGCCAGTTCTAGCCAGTCAACTTCATTGCACCTTATCCCTATCTTTAGAGAGCTATATCCAGGTATATCCAGTACACCGCACTACGACCTATCCATATTTTAAGATAGGTTGTGATAAGGTGGACTGGATAACTATATTTTCATAAGAACTCTAATGTTATCCTCCATGTGTCTAGCTAGGCCTTCCTAATGGTCTCTTCCCGTTGGGTTTGCCATTCAATACTATGAACACGGTCCTAGAATATTTCTTTCTCGCTGCATGTCCTCCCCACTGTGATCTACGAGACTTGATTATCATAACAAAATCTTGTTGTGATTAGAACAGGGTATGTAGCTAATCGTTATGTAACCTCCTCTACTCCCTTGTAGTCTTATCTATTTTTGGTCAATCCATTATGTATTTCAAAAGTATCTGATAAGTGATATCCAACCCGTTGTAGTGAGTAAATTATAAATAACACTATCCATATTTTTTTTTCTCTTTCCTGACATAACTGTGATAATTATATGGTTCTTTGGGGGCTTGGATTTGTTCCCTGTAAATAGATGGAAATGGCTATATAGCATACAGTAAATATTTTTTGAGCTTTTTATTTACATTAAGTGAAAATATAATTCCTTTATTATCCAAAACACCCGCATCTGAAGGTGCACGGAATAAATGTAATAAACATCTACTCTTGTTTATTAGTGCCACTCTTTCAAATTCTGGTTGGATGTACCGAATATATATTTTTATTAATAATCACTGTCCCTCCATGCAAATGCTGTTATATTTCATTAGGAATATCAGCCTTCATCAAACCTACCTAATTTTTAGCACTGAATCTTACTACCGGTTCGGGCTATACGCTTACGGTATATACTAATTACGCTAATCATTTTAGGGATTAGGAAGGTTATATTTAGAGGAAGTTTACCCACAGTCGCGTGTAGGGATATTGGAAAATCATTTTGGAAATCCACCCTCAGTACACCGACCGAGATTTGAACCTCAATATACCCGTAATCGTCAATCGTCAACTGCGAGTGTAGTGCCTTAGACCAACCACCGAAGCGGGCCACTACCCAATTAACGTAGTTAGTGTTCATTTAGATTTGACGATTTGAAAGTGTTAGTTGTGGTGATGGGCGTATGTGATGGAAGCATCGTGGAATATATAATGAAACTATACTTAATATAACTACACTGATGGTTATCTTGGAAAGATGACCGAAAAGCATTTCTGGAAAATATTTCTAGTGCATCTAATAGTTAGGGAAACGCTCTTATTAAAGTGTGTCAAGTTTACTAACTACTACATACACACTACCTGCATCAATGGACAGTTTGGTTTGCTAGTGATGAGGAGGTTTGGGCTCAAATCCCGACCACGTGAATCGAGAGTCGTTTTTACTAAATGGTATTCCGTTCTCCTCTCACACGTATTTGTTTACATGTTTTCTAAAATTCTACTATCACCCCAATAATGTAAATAATGTTTATAATAATAATCCTAATGGGTACTCTATGCTGTATATCACCATACTATACTCACCCTAGCTCTGTGGGATGAGGAAGGCATCATTTAGTGGAAGTGTACCCGTATTTGCATAGAGGGATTGTTGGGCATTCACTAAGAAGTAACTTTAACTAACGCGATTGGAATTCAAATCTTGACCTCCATTTCACAATGAAACAATATCAGACGAGACTTATTCTTATTTATGTGTGCCCACTTGTGCAGACAATACAATGTCACCACAGCCAGATCACACTATAAAAACTTAATACGAGAATGCTTTGATTAAAATAATATATACAGTATAGTTTAAGTTGAGAAAAATAAACTTAGAATTAAATCTAACCTTAATAAGTGTTAATCAACTAATTAAATTTATTATAAATTAATAAATATTTTGAAATAGTAATTTTATAATTTCTCCAAAAGTATCTTTATTAAATAAAAATACAAAAATAGTAAAACATATTTTATTTAATATTATATCTATGTGTTCAAAATCACACAATTATTGAATAAAAACTTATGGGTATAAGTTTGGAGAAAATTTTAAAACTTATTTAATCTCAATATACATAAAGCTGGAAGTAGATCTGTCCGGAAAAGAAAACACACTTCCAGATGATGAGACAAAAAAAATTAATTAGGCAGGAAGGTAAAGAGATTGCCCTATACAACCAGAAAAATCTAAAAACGGAAAATTTCAAAATGGGGCTCCGGGAATGGGAGGGGAGTGCCTATAATTAGAAAACAAACCTTTTAGAGAAAAATGTAATTGGGCTGGAAGGTAAATGTACCATTCTAAATAATCATAAAAATCTTAAAACCTTAAATTTTTAGATGGGACTACAAGAATTTTGACAGGTGAGGAGGGAAGCAGGGTAAAGAGAAAACTAGTTTTTAGGTGTCGTAGAAAATCCAAATTTAAAATGCAAGTAGAAAGACGATTTCAGATAGCCAAATTATTAAAAAAAAAAATAATTTGACCTCAAAGTGCAGAAAGGGGTGTTGAAACGTTTCAAAATTCACTGATTTATATTTTGAACCAGTGATCATAGAACCTTCAAAATTAAAATGAAGGTTTCTTTAAAGAATTGGGTGAGACCTGTTTAGGGCTTTTCAAATTTCTTCCACTAAGAGGGTGGAGAGGATAAGAAAGGTGTGGGACTTACTGACTCACTCATCATGATATTTCATGGGCCTGGAAACTTGAAATTTTGCTTGGCAGGACGATATAGGGTTTTAGCCATGTAGCCAGAACAATCCTATATATGTAAACTATAAAATGAGTTTCCGGGAAATGGATGGAAAAAATTATATTAATATTATTATTAGCACCGCGTCTTACTACCCGTTCGGGTTATACGCACTTACGCTAATGTGTAATGGTAGGGTGATTGTGAGATGAAATGAAGGACCTACAGTTTAACGTGGAATCCGAACCACGGTGGCGACCTGGCATTCCCCACATTCACAAGATGTGAAAAAATTATAGTTTGATGGGTTGTACAATTAAAACTTTTCAGACAGGTAAAGACAATTCCAGATGACCAAATCTTAAAATGTGAAATTTCTACGAGTGAATTGGATAAAAATTATTTGGGGCTCAAAATTAAAATTTTAAATAGGAAACCTGGGAGATTAGGGGTAACGGGGGGAAAGAAGGTCTTTTAAAAACCTCTTTTAGTTATAGTAGAAAATTTAAATTTGGTAAGAATGTATAAGGGCCCATTCATATAACCAAATAAAAATACAGATTTCTAAGAGGGAATTTGAAAAATGACTTAGAGTACTAAATTTACAAAATAACACTTATTTAAGTGGTAGAGAAATGAAATTCGGAAATTGGGCTTAGAGACTATAATCCAAATTAACATAAAAGTCTGAAAATTTTAAATTCCAAAATATAATTCCGGAAGATTGGGAGGGGGCAGGGCTATGGGTGGTATATAAATATAATAAAACCTTTTGAGAAGGTAGAAAATTAAATTTGCCGGGAATGTTGAGGGAACACTTTAAACAACAAAATTAGTGTTAAATATCATTTCTTTAAAAGTGGGTTTTATTGAAATGGGTGATTGAAATTTGTCAAAGAGTTGTAAGGACCACCCCAAACCATAATACAGGTCTTAACATTCTTAAAGTCAAAAATTAATGATTATAAAAAGGGAATAGGTTCGCCTAAAAACTTTCAATGCTAAACAAATGTAAGTCACCTTTTAATAAAGTAGATTATATGTTATTAAATATAAAGGATTAAACCAAAATAACTAAAGGGGACTGAACATTTAAAATTAAAATTGGATTAGCAGGAAATTAACAGGTTTGGAAATTTCCGAAACAAGACTTACTAACCACTTAATCAGTGAGGTGAAAAAAACAAATTTATTGAGATGGTAAAGAGATCTCCCAAAAAGCCAAAGCTGTTTAAAATTTTAAATTACAAAACAGAAGTGTGGGTGTAGAGTTAAGGAAGTGGGGAATGAGATTTTTTTTTATTTATAGAAGGAACACTTTTTAGTATGGTAGAAAATAGAAACTTCGCAGATAACAAAAAAGTATGAAAGTTTTTTTTGTGTTTTATTTTTTAAATTCATATGTGGGTTTAAAAGGGTCTAATAGTTTCAAAAACTAATATAAAAGGTCTCGAATGCTAGGTAGATTTTTTTTTAAATATAGACGGTAGGGCGACGGCCCCGAATAATTGAAAATTAAAAACCTCTGAAAATTTGAAATTTCAAAATTGGTTCCACGATATGGAAGACTAAAAATGTTTTAAGCCAATAGAAAAAAGTCTTGGTGTGTAATAAAGTTGAAATTTAGAATGTAATTAAACTTTCTACTTAATTCATACTCTTCGCAAGTTTTATTGTTTTTAATATTTTCCTCCTCTCATGTTTGTTCTCCTATTTATGGACAATTACACTCAGCCATCTTATAAACCCACTTGGTGACCTGATGGTCTAGGGGTAAGGTGTCGATCCTCTTTGCTGGGGTCCGGGGTTCAATCCTCGGTCCCAGCACAGCTTTATCTGATTACCAAACCCTTCCTTCACCTCAGACAAGAAGTGTATTAACCACAACTTGTGAATGTGAGGAATGCCAGGCCTCCGCCGTGGTTCGGATTCCACGTTAAACTGAAGGTCCTCCATTTCATCTCACTATCACCCCACCATTACACATTAGCGTAAGTGCGTATAACCCGAATGGTTAGTAATACGCGGTGCAAATAATGATAATATAAACCCACTAAGCTACTACTTTTTATGAATTTTTGCTTGATTATAAAGTCTTAAGTCTTAGTGTGTAGAATTTAGATAAACCTACCCTAAGTATACCTGACTGGGATTTAAACACCAATCTCCTTATCATTGGCAGTATATTCTATTACGAGAGTGATGCCCTTGTCCATGTGACCACTGAAGCAGATTTAGTATTTATTGAGTGCAGGCTCTTGATGAAAGTGACATGATCTCTCCTGTGTTCTTCTTTCTCTTGGTTTCTCTTGGTTTCTCTTGGTTTCTCTTGGGTTTCAGGTCATAGATATTTCTCATACTTGAACGTCTATGTGTGCGCTTTGTAGTTTTGTTGACTCAACTTGTGAAATCTCGGTGGAGTGACGTGGTTTAGCCATTGTTATGTTTATTTCTGTTTCCTGAGTTCTGGTATGTAGAGTGGGGGATGTCCCAAATGCACGTGCTTTGTATTGCGCAGCTAGGAACAAGTTCATCACATCCGGACTGTGGCTCTCGTTTAGTATCCTTTTTTTTTGGTATAAAACGTGGAATTTCTAAACTGCCTGCTTATATCAATTCATTACTTATAAATAAACTTATTCGATAACAGGCAGTGGAATGCAAGGTCACCACCGTGGTTCGGATTCCACGTTAAACTGTAGGTCCTTCATTTCATCTCACAATCACCCTACCATTACACATTAGCGTAAGTGCGTATAACCCGAACGGGTAGTAAGACGCGGTGCTAATAATAATAATAATAATAATAGATAACAGGCACAAATCACAATCTTCTGGCCTCTAATCCATTACTGTGAAAATAATCTCTAGTTTCACCAATTATAAATGTTAAGAACTATTGGTTCAGTAGGAAGATATATTACTGATTTATATAAGGTTTAAGACGTGTTTGGAGGTCGTGGTTTATCTAAATGTCTTCAACCATTCACGAAAATTAATTTCCCACGGGTTAATTTTTGGATATGTAAAAATATTATTGGAAACGATAGGTTTTGATTTTATTTGAAGAATATAAAAATCATAATTTTCATTGCGAGTTAATGGAAAAACCCTTTTTGGGAATACCACCGAATATTTTTCTCGTACGGAGTTTTAAGCTAGGTATGATAAAGTAACGAAGCTATTTATGCCAATCCATTACTAATCATAAGCACTTTTTCTGCACTGTAGCTCATCATTACACCTAATCAAATATTGTTGTCGTTTCTTCAGACGTGTCTTCTTTCATTTTATTGTCTGTGTTAAATCTATAAATATATCATCTAAAGAAAATGTTCTAAACATTTGAACAAGTAGACACTGTTTTCTAAATGTGAGTGTACACAGATATCAATTCACACAAATGAAATAACCTTAAACTTTTTGATGGAATTGGGGCTTATAGAGGTAGAATTTTGACTAAACGTCTATAGAGAGACTTTTTGTCTTAGACTGTATGTAAAATGCTTTGATAAAAAGGAAACTTGCTTCGGAGGCCACGTGGTCTAAGGCCTTACTCTCGCAGAAGATCGAGGTTCAGATTTCGGTCAGGTGTAATGAGAGTGGTTTTTCCTAAATGGTTTTCCGCCCTTCCTACATGAAAATTATGGTAAACTTCCTGTAACTATAATGCCCATGAAAACAAATATATCGCATTACCTAAAAATGTCAGATTTTCTTCGTCATACTTTTGATATCGAAAAACTATTCGGATTATAATCCTATACTCATCGGTGGGCACGTGGAGTAGACATAAGAACTCGTGAAGTAGTTTCTAGTAACAATTAGGGAGGGGTTGAAATCCTTCCTGCCAGAATGTAATAAGCATAAATTTATCCTCAAGTTTCCAGGTTTTCCTCACCACACAGGCGAACATATCAGAGTTATGCTTTTTTACCATATTGGCATAGTTTTTTTTAATCATTGCATTTCGCTGACCGTTCGGGCTATAAGAATATAAAATAAAATACGCATTTGGGTCAGGAATGAGGAAGGGTTAATTTAGAGAATGTTTACAAGAATTTGGCAGTGGAAGAGAGTAGGAAAAAATTGACACTAAACGATAGAATGTAGCTATTGGGATTGTAAGATTATCTAGCTATGTAAGGTATTAGTTAAAATACTGTTGAAAGAAATGCAGTAATGTTATTATAAGCTATTAACTAGATAGGTTTAGAAGTGAATGCTGAAAATAATATGTATATGATCTCACAGGGAACACTAATTGAGGATGATAATGTAGATAATATACTTAATAATTAGTACCACATCTTATTACCCGTTTGGGCTATACGCTTAAGTACTAGTTACGCTAATGCATTATGAATCGAGAAGGGTGAATATAGACGAAGTGAACCCGCATTTGCGTGTATGGAGCTTGGAAAACTATTTAGGCAAAACCACCTCCAATTCACCCGAGGGATATTCTAAACTGTTATATTGTTAAGTTTGTACATTAGTAGTATTAAAATAAAAATATATACGGATTGGTCAAGGGGGGAAGAGATGGGTAACGGAAGGGAGGGGAGGGTAAAACTTTTTTTTTTACATATTTCACTTGAGCTATATTACTTCATCAAATTTGGAAAGTGTTGTATAATTCTTTTTTCTTTGCACCCCGTATTACTACCCGTTTGGGTTATACTTTTAACTCAACAATTAAGACCCTGTTGTACACGTTTATATTTATTTTTTCATGTAAAGTGTTCTATTATTCATCAAGCCTATCCTTATATTTACGCTAATTGATTGATTAGGAATGAAGAAGGTTACATTTGAGAGGTAGTCAAGCCATATCATTGTGATCAAGAAGAGAAAAAAACATAAAGGAAAAAAAAATCGAGGCAGAAACTGAGTCATAACCTCCCCGCACCTAAAAATATCAGAGGAGTACATGGTAATGGCATAGCCCACAAGCCAAACAATGCGGGTTATTTCTTATAAATCCTGTAGCCTGTAGCATTTTTCCTTGAGCACCGTGTTATATAACGCACTATTTGTACAGTTTTAAGGTTAAGCTTTTTTTTTTCTACTTTTTTAGTTCATAATTCTCTAATAGTAAAATCTACAATCGCAGTATGTTACAAAACAAATAAAAATAAATAAATTCTGCGAATATACATCATGAAAATAATTATAGTAATGATTTTTAATCCTAGAGTTATTCAAAGAACCATCAAAGGATTACGAGTTTGTGGCTCAATACTACGACATATTGAGAATGAAATTCCTGAGACATGTGGGATAGTAGAAAATAGTACTTACGCGTAAGAAAATTCTACATCTCAAGAAAAACAATCCAGCACACAATAGTCGTACTTGGTCATAGATGGATACAAATACCTTTAATTTGAATTGTGTAAATCACTTTAGAAGGAAAAGGTCATATATCTCTTTAAAGTTAACATATGCAGTCACAAATCCTAATTGAATTTTGAATAAAGAGGTCTAGAGATGTTAAAGTTTGTAGGCTTGTTCAAAATACAATCTACATTATACTAGAAGATCAACTTTTCAGCTTTAAACGGACTTTTAATTAGGTACTTGGGCTTCAAAATAGACAGCACCGTGTTATGTCTGCTAATTCTGTAAAATCAATCATAAATCCCTATCTTAAATTAAGAAAAACAAAAGAAACTCTTCCAATTTAATATAAAATTGTAGAGTTTATTGTCGATCTAGGTAGTCTTAGGTTAAAATTCCCATTTCGGGACTCGATGTTCATAGGTTAAAACCCAGCTAAGGTGGAAAAATGTTTTTTCATCGAAAAAAACCGTTGCACAACTTTCTTATGAGGGGATGTAAAACCGTCGGTTCCCTAGTCGAAAGTGGCATGTAAAAGCACTCTGGAAGGTATGTTAAAATAACTTTAAGGCAAAATTGGCACGCTCTTCTTCATTTGTTCATAGAATAAATTATGTGTCCCCGGGCTAGTTTTAGGGGATAGCATCAGGAAGGTGAGTTTATTTCTCTAATAATCTATTAAACAAGTTTAACGATTTTTGGGCAGATCAGTACAAGGAGCTGTAAGGGATGTGATACCAGTTATATTTTTAAAAGATATTATTAAATTAATTATCCAACCATCCAGGTATGTTTCAAATCCATAAAATTATCACTGAATTATCCAGATTTTTTAATTTTGTGTTACTATTTATTTTGAGTTTATTTTTTTCCTCGCGTCTTACAACCAAGCTGGGCTGTAGTTCAAATTATTTTAAATACAATAGGGGTTAAGTGCTGAGGAAAGGTATATTTTAGATAAAACTTTACCCTAAATTGCTTTGAGATATATCTAAAAACATCTAGGGGAAAAAAACATTCAATACACCCGATAGTTATTCAATCCCCTATTTTCCCAACACCGGTAAACAAGAATTGAGGAGCCTTAAATTTAGACCACGCTCCCACTTATTTGAGTGATTATCATGTCTGTAATAATCTGATTTGTTAGCTTACAAGTATTACAGGAGTTGCTTCAACTAACATCATGATAAAGATATCTAGAATTTCATATCCCTAAAGACAACCTCCATTAAATTATTTTATCAATAGAAAAGCCGAAAATCATTAAACCTATGAGCTTTTTCAACATCGATAAAGAAGTTTGAATAAAATACATATTTTCAGCATTCAAGATGAAAAATATTGTGGATCTGTATAAAATCAATCAAACGGATTTTTTTTTCTCGTCCTCCGACTATATGTCTGGGATAGCTAAGTTTAATTTAAACGTATGTGGTAGGAATTAGAAATGTACCTAGTTCGGTGGCCGCATGGTCTATGGCGTCACTCTGGTTTTAGACTAGACTGCCAAAGACATGGATATCGGAGTTCAAATCCCGATCGGGTGTACTGACGTTGTTTTTTCCAAAATGGTTCTCCACTTTACCTCCAAGACAATGCGAGTACACTTCCTCTATATTTGACTTTCTTCATCCCTAGCTCATTTGAGTAATTAGTATATAATTGCGTATAGCCTGAACAGATAGTAAGGAACAGTGTTAGAAAATAATTCTGAAATATAGTTTTTACCAGAAATATAGCTAGGTTTTAGTGGCGGGAGAGTGTAAATTCATTTTGAGAAACTACACTCATGTACGCTCATAGAAATTTGAACCAAAAACTCCCTGTCCATGACAAAACAAACTAGATAAGCATTATGTTGATTTAACGTGCCCACCAAACGCACACTAGTATCAGTGAGTAGTTATTGAAAAAATGTAATTCTATCATTTTATTGTAAAAGAAAGATATATTTCTATTAATTTAATTTCTGATTATAAGAAAATATTTTCCTTGATCTATCATTCAGAATAGTAAAAATAGGTTTATTGATTTTATCATATCTTACTACGTTACATCTTTGTTTTATATTTTCTCTCATTCTTCTTCACATCCGTGAAGAGCTCAAAGAATCTTCAAATTGATTATACATTCAAATGTTTATTTTCTTCGAAAAGTTCAAACAAACACGGCTCTATAGATGTAAATATCGTTGAATATACTAAAACATGTGAAGGGAAACTTGAAACTATATTAATATATTTTCAGTTTTATTTAACTCCAAAAGTAAATATACCCCCAAAATCACGTTTCTACTTCCTCCCCACTTTCCGTTTGTCAATTTTTCTGACAAATAAAATAAACGCAGTATATTTAATATATGTCACTTCTAAAAATAAATTCACAAGGTGAATTATGTTTATCTTTACAATCTAATTCTGAAAATCTAAATTAATGGGGTGTCCCTAAATTTAAAATTAAAGAGTGTAATAATTTTAAAACATCTTATTTAAATAAATTATTAGAGTTTTAAACTTGAACCAAAACGATAGGCATTCGTCATCCTTAAAAGTTGTTAATTACTTAAATGGAGTACTATTTTAATCGTAGGGGTGACTGAGTGGTCTAGGCTGTCAGGTTCTATGTGCACTTTGTCATCATTGATGGAGGACTTGGGAGATAATTTCAGTTGGCTGGGCTGGGGTTTCTTTTCCACATGAAAATTTTTCTGGAGTATATTTCTCCTTTCCTTAATTTAATGTGGGCGTAGTTAACAATAGCATTAAATTAAATTTCTAATACATTTGTGTTGAATGCAAAATTAAAAGAAAGTTATAATAATATTACTATTAGTATAAGGCATTAGTTGTTTTTATGTAGCTGAATGGAATGTTTCGGAGAACTTTTATTTAGCTAAACTCTGTTCAAATTTTAAGAGCACGTATTTAAAGATCAAGACTTACAAGTTTACAAAAATTAATTACACAAAACACTATTCATTTATGATATATCTTATGTGCGCAGACTATAAAACTCAGATGTTAAATGAGTAATAAAGTATTTGTTTTCAGATATGAAGATCATTTTACAAATTGTACCAAAAGAACAACAACTCTGTACGGATAGCTCGAAAGAGTAGTAAGACGCAGTGCACACTCGAAATTTTCCGTTATGATTTTTTTTTAGAAAATGTAATATTTATTGATTATTCAATTACAGCCCAATTGGAAGAAAAACTGTTATTTGAAAATTGACCAATTTAAGATTCTATTGATTCAGAACATATTCTTTTTGGGATCTCTTGCTTTAGTAATAATCAATCGATCCATGTCGATCCAAGGAATAAACGTTAAACTAGTCTGGTCAGTTTTTGCATTGACTGGGAATCCAGTGTTAAATTTTCAGGTAAGTTCCATGAGGATTGGTTTTATAAAATGGTTTCACATTCTACATTCACTCAAATACAGGTATATTTAATTATATTCTACCTTCCTCATCCAAAATGTTTTCGTTTTATTACCCAAGTGGTGACATAAAGCAAACAGAAAACACTTTGGTGTTTATCCTTGTTATAAACACACTATTCACAAATAAATATTTAGTGTATTTACACAAATAATATTTTTTTAAGACTTCACATGCAATCTGATTTTTATAAACGCTATGCCAACAATATTGGTCTTAGGTCAACTAGATATTTTCAGAGATGTTAAGCGAATTATTCCCATTAAATCCTTACTAAATATCTTAATAAGGAATGGACTTTTAAACATGCATGTATAAAGTTGTTTCAGGATATATCCCACCATACCCACTTGAATTTAGAAACTGAAGACTCACCTGTGACATGTTGGAAACCACTCTAACACTTTTGAAAGAAATACTCTTTGCCACTTAGGCATTGTCAAATAATATTTTACAATCACGAAGCCTTAATAACTTCCATTATGTTTATATACTATAAATATTATGTCATATTCCACCAATATTTAAAGATTGGTTTTGATTTTTTTCTAATTTAGAGAATCTCGGCTTGTTAATAGTTAGTTAGTGATTTTCTTATGGAAATTCTCTAGAAATTATTTCATGCTACTCAAAGACAGGCTGTTAAGTAGTTGGGAAGAGTATGAGCACGTGATAAAAGTATGTGAACATTGTCATATTTTTAAACCACAAGCGCTGCGCAATTAACGGGACACCTTGAAAATCGATTATCTTGAAGTGAGCAAAACTTGGCCCATTATAACTTTTTGTGTGAGAAGATTTTTGCAAGAATGTAAAACAAATATTTAAAACTTTTTATAAATTTTTTTACAGGTGAATACTTTCTGACTCTGGCAATTAACTTTAAAATTCCTAATGGCATAATGTAGGATACTAAGTAAGTCAGTGTTAAATTTATTAGTCGACGTATTAAAAAATACTTTTTAACCTATAAAATGGAGCCATGAAATTAACTTGACAAAGGTCAGTTATACTTTTTTAATTATGTTTAAAATAAATCCTAATCACGAAATAATCTAATAGAAAGGTGGAAATGGACTAACCTATTTTAAATGTAGCCTTATTAGCCTATATAAAGAATAAGGATACTCAATTAAAATCATATATGGAAAATGGTTCACACTGTTAGGATTCTACTTACCCGTCATTCCCCCGTGTGAATCCAACATCTTATGATAATGTCATATAGCTTCTAAATGATGCAGTACTTATGGTACTGTGGACCACCAGCTTTAAAAAAAATATAATCAAGGTGTAATTAATGTGTTAATTGAGGTGTAAGTAAATTATCAGACATTTTAGCTTATCAAAGGTGAAATTCTATAAAATCGCTTCATGAGGTAATACTTAGTCATATGCGTCATATTTGATCTATTACGTTTCTTAGATTGTTAATACATGTACGATAATTTAAGCAAAGGGAATCACGTTGTTTAATCAGACAGCGTTGGGTCCGCATTTGATTTGCTTTGGAAATAGCCACATTTAATTGTTACATAAATTTTACCTAAAAGTCTTCTAGAACTTACCACTGACGAGCAATGGATTAAATAGATATACCCGTGAACTAAAGTGATACCTTTATATTTATTTGTATAAAAGTCTGCCTATGGGGTTGCTGGGCTTGGGTATATTTTGTTGTTTACCATCAAAGTAAAATTAACCAATTTTCAAACTTCATTTCTCCAGGTTTCTACTATTAGTTTGTGTGAGTGGAATTCCGTCTTTCAAAACTCAGTAGCCGCTGTGTGATACTACGATGTATTGTACACAATTGCAAATAGCAAAATGTACTAACCAGGGCTCATGCCATTAATTTATAGGACCATAAAGTGTGATTTTAAATACTACGTTTCACTTCCAAAAGTGAACCCGGTTGAGAATGCTGCATACTGCAGCTAGATTTCTTCAGCTGGTAACAGATTATTGGTAATCTTCTCATTTAGAATGAACATTATGAAAAGTTATATTAAAAACAACTTTGTATGGAAGGATACTGACAGTATAATTATCACAGAAACATATTAGGTCTTTGCTTTGGAGAAGTATATTGAAAAGTTTAACTTCAAAATTGGCCTAACACACTTTTTGGTTTGAATATAAGTTTAGTCCCAAATGTAGTTTTCCCACGGTGATGAAGCATGGAGAAGCTACAATAAATACCATTTACAAGATATAAGAAATTCCCTTAAGTTAAATTTATACATTAAATTAGTAATAATTATAGTAGAAAAATTTATATTGTACATAAATACTGTATCAACCAAACTAATATGAGGAAAGTGTCTCAGAATTTCTGGAGACTATTATTGAGGAATACTCAAAACTTTGTCATCCATCTCGAGCCATTATGTAAGCTGAAAAACCAGAATATTTATATTTAAACAACATATTAGTCTAATAGAGTGATATTTTATTTTAAAATAAACATGAATAAATTTAGAAATCAATTTTAGTAAAACGAGATCAACAACTGAGCGATTAGTTAGAAAGTTACTTTTATGACTAACTATTTTAAGTTTCTGTTACTTTTTATATTTTGTCGAACAGCAACATCCATTTCCAGCTGACCGCTTCCACGCAGTACACTGTAAAAACGTGTTTGATCATTAACTATTAATCCGTGTCATTTTATTTGGGGCAGATGTAACACACAAGCTGTGACCCAAAGAGGATAGTGAAAGGAAAATGGACGCAAGCGTGAATTATGAATAAGATGAACGCATGTCCTGAGACCGCAACCAAACTTCACCAGGTTCCGTCATAATGGCTCTATGATAAAGATATAGAGTATAGTGATATAAAGTGCATAGTTAATATTTTAATAATCAATATTAGATAAAGAGTTAATAATTAAAAGTAAATAATTTAATATTTGGTATTTCCTTTCCTTCTTAACCCCGTGGAGTATATTAATTTTTTAATGTAAATGTTATTTATATTGTATAATATTTATTATTAACGAAATATAAGACCAATTCCTTTTTAAATCAAATTTAAATGTGGTTGATTTTATTTAATATAATCTAGAATGACTCTCTAACCAATACGATAGACTATAGTAAACGTTCCACGTCCCTTTCCAAAAATTTACTTTTAAAGTTTAATGGCGATATTATGTATATGGTTCCGAGCTAACAAGCATAATACACGAACAATAGCATAATCTCAATTTTTCAAGTTCTGAGGTAGTCGTTATTGAACGTGTTATTATTAAGGAAAATGCTAGAAAATTAGCCTACTCAATTATTGATATTCATTTTTCAGATTTATTGTTTATTCTTTCAACAATTTTCTTTGGTTGAGAAGAAGCGAGAAATTTGAAGACAACTATGTATAAAATTGATTTATTATTTATATTCCGCTTACCCTGAAAGGCAACATTTTAACCTTGATGAGCTACAATGTGTTGCAGCTTATAATCTAACTTCTGGGTAAGCTGTATGTATAGTACCTTTTTATGATAGTAATAAATTACCAATCAAACAACTTGATAATTAGAAATAAAGTTACCTGAAATCTTATGAAATAATTTGAAGTCTAATTTCATTTTAGTTTTGGAAATATTAAATGATTCTCAAGGTGAGTCATGTAATTATAATGGGCTCAAATCATATTCATCATAAGTAACAGATACATCTATAAATGTCTACGGTACACAGATTGATTTTTCTTACCGTTACTGCTAAATATCAATGCACTTGAACATTATTTCACTTAGATTTAGACATAGCTCTTCACCCCTTTTACTATTTAAATCAGTATTATTTTCCTTGCGCTACAGAATCTATTTTCTTGGATATTAGTTTTGATCCTTGAATTAGAGGCAAGGAGGGTAGTGGAGATCAATGATTATAAGTCTTGTCAATCGTGAAATTAGAATGGAGGGTATAAATGTAATGATTTTAATTGGCATTTGTGAACGTTAAATGGAGGAAAAGAATGTACGGTAATGATTTTTTGGTTAATCCTAAACCTAGAATGGAGATAGGTAGTGAAGGGCAATGATTGTAGTTGTTAATCATGAGCCTATAAATTAGTAAGGGAGTGAATAGCAGTGATTTTAATCTTTTATCGTGAACTTAGAGTGGATGGAGGAATTGAAGGCCTTGTATTTTAATTTGTTAAAGTGTGGAAAATGGAAAAAGGATCTTTAAGGACGATATAACCAAACAGTTAAGGATCCTGATTTGAAATAGTTGGAACAGGGATGGTGTTGATCTACTTTGTAGATTTTAATGGTTTTTTGTTTTCCTTTACAGGGATTTCCATTTTTTTTATATTGGATGACACTAATTAATTTAATATAAAAACAAAATTTTTAATATTATGAATAGTATCTTGCTTATTGGGGCCTATAAATAAGCAATTTAAAAAAAGAAGCACGTCAGTTTAATGTGTGTCTGATTTTGAAATATGAATTTTTACAAATTATTTTCTGTGTGTTTGTCAGTATCCTATTGCAGGGCCTATATATGAAAAAAATGAAATTAATAAATTTAATATCTAGTTATTATATCATAGGTGTATACTTTTGTCAATTTAAACACGTTTTTATCAGCATTAAGTTCACTTTACCAAACAGCGTAAAGAAAAGAATCGAAAATATGCTCTAGGTGAATTTATATTATTTGTTTAGTCATAAAATATGCAATTAGCATAGTGTGTCGTTCAAATGACATCCAAAATAATCATTTGTCATAGAGAACATATTTTTCAACGTGACATGCCTACAGAAATGTATACACAATTTGACCAATTTTTTTTATATTAGCTGCCTGAATATTATTAACCTTTAGGCGTTTTATTATATAAAGAAACTAAAATATATTTGTTATTCAAAAAAATTAAATGTTTATAGATCTGTGTTAATCTTTGAGCTACATTGTTCAATGTCCATATGGCTTAGTTTTTATATGTCAGTACTACTGACTTGTTTCCCTATTCCCATAAGGCATAGTTTATAATTGTGGACTTTATGCTCTATATTTCTATGTCTTTTAGGCTTAGTCGCAAATATTAGGGTCAAGATTAAGCTCCTTAGACTATATGACCATTCTTCGGCTAGATTAAAGAATATAAATAAATAATGGAGGATACCGGGCTATCAATTGCTTTGTTCCACGACATAATTGGGTCTGTAACCGACACTTGTCTCTGATGTGTCTAACTATGTACTGTAATGCGGTGTGAAACCTGTGGAAGTGCTACTTGTTTATAGTAGGGCCCGCAAGGTTTTGTCTGTAGTATACGGCCCTCTTGTGGAGCCTTTAGCGTTAGTAAAAAATGATCACTATTTTGTCTAGTATTATTGTCCCCTTTTCAGGGTAACAGAGTAAATTAACTATTGATTACTCGGACAGTACTAATTATGAATTGACCGGCCATAGTATCTGTAGCACCTAGATTCTTGGTAGTTCGCCTTTTACTATTTAAAAAAAAATAATTCTCTTGTAGGAGCTTATAACATTGAAATGTCTAGCTCTCTATCGAGTTACTCAAGCTAGCTAGCTCATCTTAATTACCGTCCATGTACCTCCTTATAAATTTATGTGGCTTAGTTATTTATGTTTGAAATTGTGTGTTGTAGTTGGAAGCCTCACAGTCAGCAGGCTCGAGTAAAGTTATGCATGATAAATTTTAACTAGATTTGATTACCGCCACTAATTTATAATGCCTTAGAGTTGCTGCCTTTCATTCCAGTTTATGAACTAGCAATTGTCCTGCTTTAACTAGCTACAAGCTTTCTTATTTACACCTATGGCCGATATGTGTGAGTTATAAGGTGTACCTGGGTGCTTCACACCTGATGCTCCTCTGTAGAGCTATTTATATTATTGTAACCGTTTTTATTCTCAGGTTTAAACAATGGATAGTTTGGATAATTTCTACCTTTAGACCTATGTACTTCCTTTTAACTTGTTTGAATATTAATAAACTGATTTGTTAAACTTGTAAATTATTCTTATACTTTGTTCCTTCTAATCGACATTTATAGCCATTTCTGTCATACTGGGGTGACCTGGTGGTCTAGGGGTAAGGTGTCAGACTTCTATGCTGGCGGCCGGGGTTCAATCCTCGGTCCCGGCACAGATTTATCTGATTTCCAAACCCTTCCTACACCTCTGACAAGACATCTTGTGAATGTGTGGAATGCCAGGTCGCCACCGTGGTTCGGATTCCACGTTAAACTATAGGTCCTTCATTTCATCTCACAATCACCCTACCATTACACATTAGCGTAAGTGCGTATAACCCGAACGGGTAGTAAGACGCGGTGCTAATAATAATAATAATAATAATAATATAATAATAATCTGTCATACTATGATTGATCTTAGACAAAATTTGGTTTCTAAATGTATTCCGTCCATTTATGCTCTTATTTTGTTACTATACACCAGAGCTAAGTGCTGTTTAGTTCCAAATTCTCTTTTTCGTAAATATATTGATCCCCAAAACTGTTTTATAACTTCTTTTCATTTCTAATTTTTGTAGATTTTTTAATGCTTGTAAATATGGAAACTAATAATTATCAGCAAATTTCTCCATTTTAAGGTGGAAATGCGAGAAAGTCTCTGTGGTGTGCCGTATTAGTTATTATAAAATGAACAGAAATCCATTCATATAAATTTTATTAATTTTAAATATTTTTTTTTGTCCCAGTAATGTTTATATTGTGTAAGTCACCCTTTGTGACAGCATTCTAGAATAGACTGGGAAGGGATTTAGGATAAACCATCTAAAATACGGACACGCACGGTTGTTTTAAGAGGTCTACCGAATTTAAAAATGGAAGTTACACTTTATGAAAAAGTGAAAGTTTCAGAGTGAGGTGAATCGATGGAGAAAAGGAGTTGGGATGGTTGGTAGTAAGCCTCCAGTCTTCTTCTTTACCTACTAGTTTCCTTATCACTAACATGGCAACAATATCACTATAAATAACTGATCTACTTTTTATTCAATGCATCACTATTGCTGGATGTAAGGCTATAGCAGACAGGCTCAACCGGTCTTGAACCGAGGGCTCCGCGTCAACCACTGTTCCATCTTTATCACTCAACGGCCACCAGAAGACTCATGTCATATTCTCTCACCATCCTTTTGAGAAAACTACTCAACGATCTAAGATAAATAAATCATGACTAATTGTTGTAAATCGGTTATCTTTTGATTACCATTAAATAAGTTTTCATCAAAACAGCTAACATATAATTTTGTTACTCAAATTAAACACTATTAGAATAGTTTTCAACCATATCATATTTTCAAAAATTAATTCTTCAACAGTCATCATTATTATTTTGACAACTTAGAAAAAATAACACAATCTTTTTTGATATCTGAAACACTTCCTAGACATCAATTTTGAGCATAACTGTTGATATTTTTAGAAATTTATTATAACTCTCAAAAATTAGTATTAAATTAAACTACTCTTAAATGAGAATTTCTGCAGGAAGAAAGTTCATAGTGCTATTAATTATTTAAAACACTCCCCAGATATTCTTTTTTGGAGAAAATTCTAAAGCTATTTTCTATTCTAGAGTTTTCATAAGATTCCAAAGAGGAGATTTAGAATTATTATTAATATAACATTAAAATTAATGTTGGTTTAGTTGATTCCAAAACTGGCTTTAAATTTTTTACTTAAATATCACATTTAGAAATTGTTTAACATTACAAACAAATTTGTTGAAATATTTTTTCTATAAAATGACTTAAAGGATATCTCTAATTTGGATCATATCTCCTCCACTCTTTGAGATAAGAAATATCTTATCGTTACAACGTTGTACGACTTTTAAACATAAAACACTTTAAAATGAAATATATTTTTATAAAACCAAAATTTTCAGAATAAAAATCAAATATATTTTTAATGGAGCTTAAGCGCATTGGTGAACAGTGATGTTCCACATTTTATCAATATATTTCTGTAACAGTGGACATGATCTCATTTATACTCTTTGATGGAATGTGATGCATGTGATGCTCTATTATACCTTACCTTCCTGCAACAATATCTATTATTTCGTTTCACATATCTCACGAGTTTGAAGTAAATGTCTCCAATTTAAGGTAAAGGAGCTAGAAAGTATGTGCGGTGCAACATAAAATATATTTTTTAAGTCGTATGATGGCTCATAACCAATGGTTGGAACCTAGCCACTGTTTATTTTTTTGATAATTCAGATGCATGGAGTAAACTCATCTCCTGCTGTACTCTATTAAGTGGGATTGTGGTGAATGAGAGCTAAGGACAGTTTTTCTGCAGTTTTTTTTAATCAAAACATATCTTTGTGGTATAAATAAATCAAATAATTCCCCAGTAAAAACATAGACATGTTCACATGTTGACCTAAACAATTGTTGAATATCTGTCAAGGGTATCCTCTAATAAAATTACCACTTTTCATCTTCATTTAAAGGCTTCTTATCTAATGCTAATATACTAGTCACAGATATTCAAGAACTATTGACATCACCAAATGAATAAAATTAAACTCTATACCTGTACTCAAACACTATTTCTTTTTATTTCAGCTAAGAAAAATATTTTGCCGTAAAAATTGTTAAACACTAGCTTTTTCTCGTGTTCCCTACATTCCCACCATAAATTATTTTATTTCTAAATTATAAAACAAATCTGCATTTTAATGATTTTTTAATGCCTTGACTTATGTACCACACATAATATGCATTCTAACCCACATTGGTTGTTGCATGGTCTAAGGTGTTACTCTCGCTATAGACATGAATGCCGATGACGGGGACATCGTGGTTTGATCCTGGTCGAGTGTATTGAAGGTAGTTTTTCCTAAATGGTATCCCGTTCTAGCTCAAGGTAAATGCGGGTACACTTCCTGTAAAATCAATTTACTTCATCCCTAAACCACTAGCATAACTAGTACAGAATTATACAACCCGAATGGGTGGTAAGACGTGGTGATAAAGAAATAAAAGGAATATTAATTTTTAAAGATATTATATGATCACACAAACTGAATCGATGGACACGCGAACTTTACACGAAACTCTTAATGGTCTTTTTTGGCAATAATGGGGAGGTAATAAGGTTTTTTTTCATAAATGATTTGCTTTTCTCCCTTCCCCTAAAATGTGGGCACATTTCCTCAAAATTTTCCATTCCTAAGCCCTTAACCTAATAGTGAAAACAATGGTGTATAGCTCAAACGGATAGAAGACACGATTTTTTTTAAAATAATAATATTAACTGATTTAACGTTAAATAAACGGCTTTCCTCCTTAGTTTTCATAATTTGTGACACTACTTTAAAGAAAATTTCACACCATAATTGTAGTGTTGATGCTTATAACGTGAGCAAAGTATTTATAACTCGCAAGTGATGATATTATGATGTACGTGTATTCATTAAAGTTTGTCCATGAGCTCCTTGGTGTGTAATTATACTGCTATGGAAGAACAAAGAACTGTTGGTAGTTGAACTTGAGGTTGCAGAGGAGAGAAGCTAACATTACAAATAAGATTCCGACTAAAGCTCAGTGAATAGGGGCCACGAGATGAAACGAAAGCTGTACAAAAGTTAGAGGCACATTTCTAAAGATGAATACGATGAAATAGTTTACAAACCCAAAGCATCCAAGGGAAAGAGAGTGGCTTTCAAAACCAAAACAAAAGAAAAAAACATGTAGAATTACAACTTTCATATTAAATTACATGTTAGTACAGCGAACACCTTTGTGAAAATTAAATAACAGGACTTGTATGACTTAAGTGAGCAAGAATAGATAATACCTAAGCTAATTAGGAGTCAAAACTATGATCCAAATCTTATTTTTATCTAAATATTAATTGGTATGCCATGATGGACTTTGATAAGCTTATTTAAAAAAATATTTTTATTAATATATTGATAATTAGATGTTTTATTTAAGAGACTAATTCAGCTAGGAAAACTGTTATTAATGCAGTATATAATATATTTAAATAAGTTATTGAGTCATAAGAAGTGGGGTGTCTCAAAAATAGCTGAGAGGTCAAGTCCGGATACAGCCAAGATATTGGTTATTTGTACTTTCTCAACCCAATAATAATAATTTTTTTTTACTTCATAATGTAAATAAAATATTATAATTTTTTAAATGTTTGCCCTCAAGATAACGATAGTTCTTGCCAATTTAAGTGGCCCGGGACTCTTAAAATTTATTTTTACAATTCCGTTTTTCTAATTTTCTGTCTGTCCGTGCCTGTGGATACAGACTAAACTGTTTAACAGATTCATATAAAACTTGAAATTTATGAAATATATAGTCATTCCTCGAGATTAAATCGTGATTTTAATTCTAGCTCTATAATTAAGAGTTGTTAACTGGTAATTGACACAAAAAAAAATTGAACTGTTTTGTTAAAATAGCTTTGTAGATTTTGTTCAAAGAATGATAATTAACTGGAGAGTGTTTTACATAATTAATACTAAAAAACTTCTTTTCGGATAAATGCTCATTTAAGAGTAGATTTAAAATGATTAGATTTAAAAAATGATAAAATATTCAATAACTATCAACGGCTATCTGGGAAGTGTTTCAGATGCTAAACAATATTATTTATTTTCTTTGCTAAAAATACTAGTGGTGATTTATTTAAGAATAATTTTTGGAAACATCAATTTGATGAAAGCTAGTCTAGGCGTATTTCATTTTAGTGACAATATAATATATTTGTTTTAATGAGGAAAATTTATTTATTTGAAATTTATATCTAATCGAATTTGAAAACTATGATCCAAACTATAATAGAATGCATTATGTGAGATCACTTTGTCACATTTATCTACTGTGCACCACGTCTACTAATCCGTAATATACGAATATTTAAACTAAATTGATAGCGATTAGAAAATTTATAAATTAGAGAAAATCTACCCAAATATACGTGTAAGGAGTTTCCTAAATATAATTATACATATTTGTTACTTTCCACCTAGAAGCAGCAATGAAATAATATACACATTTACAGAAGTATCATAAAAAAAATAGAGCATCACTGCTCAGCAAAGAACATATATGTTAAGTTGGGTATGTGGAGTACGGGAAAAAAGTTCATTGTTTTTGCTTTTTTTTTAGATTAAACCTTTTTTTTTTGTCAAAATATCACAAATATTGCTTCATCTTATGCCGCTATGTTTATGACAGATATTCAACAACTGTTAATATCACTACGTAAATAACATTAAAGTGTGTACTGAAGCAATATTTTATTAATATTGGCCAAAAATATGTTGTTTTTTTAAACTTCAAAAATACTAGCCTATTCCCACGTTCCCAACACCCCTATCTCAACAGTGCTGTCAAAAGATAATGTTATTTTAATTGATATGTCGCAACTAACTATGCGCTAGTTTTTCTCTCAAATTTTAATCATGTAAATTGCAACAATAATTCCCCTCTTTTTCGTTAGTCTTTGGTTTTGGGGTTCGTTTAATTTTACTGTTTATAATCTCATATACACAGTGTCAATTTTAAATCTCACTAGTAAGTAAGCCTAGCTTATTCTTTCCAATGGTTTCATATATTTCTAAAGCCCAACCTCATTTCAAGAATCCCATTTTGGAGTTTCTAATCTAAAAGCATTTGTAAATATTTGTGAACTTTGAAATTTTTATATCTATGAATTCCATTTAAAATATTTAGCTTATTGCTTGGAAACTTTTGGTTTTAACAGAAATTATTTTGATTAAAGTTTTTTTAACAGTCGTACAACTTTAAAATTATATATTATTTCGCTTATCAAAGACTTGAGGAACTGTGATAATAATTGGAGATAACAGCGTCCAAATAATTTTCCTGGAAACTGTAAATACTCCATTTTATTTGTCATGCTATATTGAATCAAGATACGAATTATAATAAAAATTGGTAAAGCCAATTTCGAGAAAATTGATTAAACCTTTTTTCACCAATAAGTAAACTATCCTTAATTTTAAGGTAAGATAGTTAATTTCCACAAATCCCTTATTGAACGTTATGTAAAGCTTGGACACCAAATTTTAGCTTTATTGGTAAAACTTCTTCTACTTGTCTGATAAATCGACAGATAGACCGAAGAAATAGCGAAAAGGAAATTTTGGCCTATAGTGGGGCATGAAACGTAGACATCTATCAAAACCTTGAATTAAATTTCTTAGGTGATAAAAAAACTTCCTCTCCCCTAGAGTTTTCGCTAAAGTACAAATTATTCTTAGTATACCCGTACAAGAATCGAACCCAAATCTCCTCGCGTTCTTGACATTCCAGTATATTGTGATACCCGAAATATCAGCAAAATACATGAGCTAATTTACCTTTACAATGAAAGGTAAAAAGCATAAAATAGCAAGTTTGACCCCTTTTAACTCGTGAGCTGTAATAATTAAAAATCATTGAAACACTATTTATAGCTTATATTAATTAAAACTTGTTAAAATTGTGTGATAAAATGTTGATTGTCGAATGACCTTGAAGGTGAACAAATAAAAATACTATACTTGGAAAAGGATTTTGAAATTTCCATTTATTGTCACTGGTGCATATATTTCGACTTGCATATCGATGTTAATTTATATGTATACGGGTATTTTGATCTCCACAGCTGTCCATAATGACATACTGGTAGTTGGTTCTTTATAGCCCTCCATAATGACGGTCCTTATAAAGTTAAAGTGGATTTATTATGGGAGAGG
Organism: Timema monikensis; assembly: GCA_902151445.1. Lineage (NCBI taxonomy): Eukaryota > Metazoa > Arthropoda > Insecta > Phasmatodea > Timematidae > Timema > Timema monikensis. The sequence continues at coordinate 230,749 of CABFVZ010000726.1, read as the reverse complement.
TTTTACGGGCTGAGTGCCATATGGATAGGAACACATGTAAGTAGATTAATATGGTATATTTGGATTCAATCTCTTACGGACTACGTATCATGGACCTTACAGATATGGAATATGCATTTGATACTCTACACTGGCAAGAGCTGCCACAACAATGGGTTTGGTTGCTCTAAAAATAACTTAATACTTTTAAATGTTTTATTTATATAATTACCTTGTATTTTTCATTTATGTCTATCTATACAAATAATAAAACCGTAAATATGTCTGTCTGTTCGACTTCATCCGTTTGTTTATCCCCAGTAAATAAAAAAAGTACTCCTCGGATCGAGATGTGAATTATTATGTTGTTCTTCTTTCCTTTAAGATTAAAGTTTAAGCTTTATACCATCACGCTATCATACTATCATACCATCAAACGAAACAGTCGTAACAAAACAACTGTTAGTGTTGTTAAATTTGCGTTTTAAATTTGTATAAATTCAAATATTTTAACTTTTGATGACTACATCTTCTTTGTAACTCTACTTGGCAAAGAAGAATTTGAAAATATCAACAAATTATGAATGTAGAAGTAATATTTTTCTGTCTTAATTGATCGTCAAATCTACTACAATCCAAAGAGTAATTATAGAATACATATTAATCTTAAATACAAAAACAATATTTTGTGTTGGTTGTTTTATAGTCACATTATAGGTAAATCGTGACTCCTTAACACACAAAACTTACACCTTGGTAACGTTTAACATTTTTATGTGATCTAATCTTTCATTAACATGGATACATATGCAGAAAAATAAATTTATCCTCCTATTAAAGGGCAGGAAGTATTAATTACGAGTAAAAGAGTATACAGTTAGTTAAATATTATTAAATAGATTTTAATAAATTTATTATTATTGTGATATATTGTTTTTATTATTACTATCCCTCTCACGGTTAGATGAAAAAACAAATTTTAGGCTTAATGAAATTAGGATATTGTGGACATAATATCTTGGTTCATAGTGATCCACTATAAGCGGGGTTGACTGTATGTTGAGATCTTGATGCTTTAAACCCCACAACCTCTACCCAAGAAAAATATAAAGGTGGCACTTTTCAAAGTCTACTAATCAAAATCCCAACGTGTGCATCTCAGATGTTTTTAATCACAATATGTCTAGCCTAATCCCTTAGACGATGTCTAAACTGGTTAGTGAATCCTTATACTCAATTAACCAAGCAATTATAAGTTTTAAATAAGATAGTTAAGGAAATATTTAGGGTGCGAATTTTATTCTCTTTTTATTTTTAAATCCATAATGAACCTAACACATTGGACATCGGTTATATAAAGAACCAAGAAATAAAAAAAGTGAAAACTTTGAAGTTTGAATCAACCACTTTCTTTGGGAAACTTTAGTATTTGTTACTACACATATTGTGAACCTGAAGTATTAAACTGCGTTTATGCTAGTTCGGAAGGGTTCTATACGAATGACAATAAGAGTCTTAAACTCCGTATAATTATTATTTAGGGAAACTAGCTTATGTGAAACTCAGTTTTTCTTTACTTTTACCCTAATAATTATATACAAATGAAATATCTGTCGTTTGTTTGTTACTCAATTACGCTTAAACCATTGTACCAATTGTTCTGCAGATATTGTGTATGGATACAACTTGAAAGTCCGGTTAACATATAGGCTAATTAAAAATTACGTCAGCCATTTTATTTCAATATAGCGTCTATAAAACACTGGTGACCTGGTGGTCTAGGGGTAAGGTGTCAGACTTCTATGCTGGCGGCCGGGGTTCAATCCTCGGTCCCGGCAAATATTTATCTGTTTCACCTCTGACAAGACGTGTATTAATCACAACTTGTGAATGTGGGGAATGCCAGGCCTCCACCGTGGTTCAGATTCCACGTTAAACTCTAGGTCCTTCATTTCATCTCACAATCACCCTACCATTACACATTAGCGTAAGTAACCCGAATCGGTAGTAAGACGCGGTACTAATAATAATAATAATAATATAAAACACTCCTATTTCGCCTTTTCCCCAGCTTTGTTCATTTGATTTTCATTGCTCAAATTTTAATTGGTTTCTAGATATAGTTTAACATTAAAAACTAAAGCCATCTTGAAAAAAATATTGTGTCCACAAAACAGTACTCTTTAGCCTGTCCTAAGCTCCAACTCGTAAACAAAGGGAAGACCGAGAATGGGAACAAATATTAAATAATATAAATTATATAGGATAAGTATTTATGTGTTTGTATGCACTATATATGTGCCTGTGTGTTTGTGGGTATGTGTGTGATATAACTCTCAAAACAATATACCTAGAAATAATAACTCACAATAATATATAAAAATGTAATGTTGTCTGTTTCTCATAAACTCCCAAACCACCATATACTTATAGGACACACAGAAAATTTAAAACATACCAGTTATTAGTGGGATTACATTTATATGAAAAATACTTGTCACTGAGCTTGCTTCAGTGGTCTCATGGTCTAAGGTGTAATTCTCTCAATATACTAGACTGCTATTGACAGGAAGGGCAGTGTTCGAATCTTTGTCGGGTGTACTGAGGTTGTTTTTTCCCTAAATGGCTATCCACTCTATTTTCATGCAAATGCTAGTAGACGTTTCTCTAAATGTAACTTCACTCGTCTCTTGCTCATTAGCGTAATTACTACATAATATGCTTATAAACTGAACAGGTAATGAGACGCGGTGCATAAAAAAAAACTTCTCACAATGGTGCTAGATTGAAATTGGTCAGGTAGTTATGAGAGCCACGCCAAAAATTATCATTTTTTAAAAATGTTAATATCAATGAACAAGGGTGAAAGTGTACTTCCAAAAATTTCCTAAACTAATAGAATAACACATTTTACTTGTGGTAGAAAATTTAAATATTTAACTACATGTAGAGAGACAACCATAAACAACCATAAGAGTTTGAACATTAATAAAATTATGCTCTTTGTTAAACGGCGATTATATAATTTCCAATATGTTCTTGTAACAATGTATATAATTTATTTTTACATGTTATAACATCTTTCTTAGGCCAATTTTGCGTTCTATGGATTGTGTTCTTTTGTGAACTCAGTTTATTCGCTGATTAATGTTTCTTTAGAAAGATTGTTTTTAAAATATATTGGTTGAATTATTTGTTTTTGGATTTTAAATTATATACAGAATGCATTTGGATGCTGAACGCTATAATTTGATATAGTTTGGATATATTTCTGCCACACCAATTATTTGAATATTTCTCAACGTCCTAGAAATCTAAAATTGGGCATGCCGATAAGTTTTAATATAATGTTCTCTAGAAAAGTTTATAAATTGTAATATGGTAGATTCAAAATATTGGATTAAATCGTGTCATAAACGTTGAAAGTGGATAATTCATTTTACTCTATATTCATCTGTTACGGTTATAGGTAATTTTAATTTGTTTAAACGCTTTAAAGCCTATTATTATTATTAATATTATTATTATTATTTATTTATGCCCTGTTACTCTTTTTATTAACATTAATAATCGATTGTACAAATATTGTGTATCTTAAAAATAAATTTCAAATTTGACACACATTTAGTTTAAAGTCTGTATTTTTATATTGTTTAAGTCAGCTAATTTTAACGTTTTGTAACACAATTTAAAACAGTAAAAGATTTAAATCTATACATATTTAAGATTTAGCTACATTTACACGTGATTAACACTGTATATACTATAAAGTAACAAGCTAATTTATATATTCCCCTGTGAATAACGGATCAACCAAATAGTTTTTCTGTACATTCAAATATTTGTAGCGTTTTACTCTTCTTCTGGGTGGTATAAGAGATAAGAACAGAATGTAAACAATTTTTAGAATGTTTAGGTGGCTGTTTGTTTCCAGTAAACTAAAAAAGTACCCATTATATCATGGGATCAAGGTGGTACTTCTTCTGTTGTACTCCTTATTTTCCATATAGCCATGGTAAGCTTCAAACTAACACGTTAGCTCATCAGCGAGCGAAGTAGTTATAAAAAATGTAAGAAGTGAACCATCGTCGCTGCTGGTATTACACTACATAATATGGCACGGGTTATGAACTGGAGTGTGGAGAAGGAGGGGATGGAGTTGAGTCCATTTTATTCTTGAATCTGTGTACGCATAAAAAACACTGCTCTTGAATTTTCATTCTTTTCTAGCATTTCAAGCTGTAGAATGTGTTTATGTATGGTATGATTCAAGTGAGGCAGTGGGCAAATGCTAGGATTTAATAAATACCTACCCAATTTTGTGTTCGAATTGTATAAGGCGTCACACTCGCAATAGATTGGACTGCCAATTATTGAGACATCGGTGTTAAAATCCCAGTTGCGTGTACTGGGGATGGTCTATCATAAAGGTTTTCTATTCTCACTTCATGCAAACGTAGGTACACTTTCTATTAATTCAACCGTAATTACACATAAACGTGATTAGTACATTTGCGTACAGCCAAAACGAGTATAGAGAAAGGGTAAGAAAATATTTCGTTAAAATAATGAGCTAACGTTATAAAGCTATTACCGTTTAAATAATTCAAATAAAATTGTTTTGTAAACTATCATATCGTTGTTCTCACTGAATTAAGCTAAATTCATCCCAAACACTTTGCAAGGTGTCTTCTTGGATTGAAGCTAATTCTGCTGCCATCCCAATTAAGCTGATAAAGGTCGCGAGTTAACGGTGGAACAAAAACACGTTCCTTAAAGAACCCCCATAAGAAAAAGTCGCACGGTGTGATGTCTGGAGATCTTGGAGGCCGGATCTCGAGGACCCGTGCGCCCTATCCAGCATCGATGCAGGGCGTTGGTGAGGAAACGTCACACACTTTTGTGTCAGTGTGGTGGTTTGCCGTAATGCTGGAAGATGAAATTGTCTGAGTCTTCATTAAGTTGTCAGGTCTACTGAGGGTGTTATTTACTTAATTGTTTTCCACTCTCTTTCCTCGAAAATGCGAGTAGTTTACCACTAAAAAGCTTCCATCCTCATCCCCAACTTGTTAGTTATTATCATAAATGCGTATAGCCTGAACAAGTAGTAAGACGTGGTGATAAATATATATGAATATATGTGTATTTTAAACAGTAAGAGCAAAATAACAAAAGAACATTATAAACCCATTTAAATAGAAGATAAAACTGAAACTGTTTTATTTAAATACTTAAGCAATCCCTCTGCTTAACTGCTTTAACATTTTTTTCTATAGAGCCTAATGTACACCCCATTTATAATGAAAGTCTACAGCCTTACCTTGGTGGGCTCCACTCTGGACTTATCATAGAGGCAGGCGGCACCGTAGTGAATACAAACAAAGTAAATATGTTACCATTCATGGTAAACAAAATGTAACTACTTTGATTAATGTTGATTATTCATGCCTACCTCCAACTACAATACAATCCCTTTTTTTCTGTATCATGATGGCATACATAGGAAAGCATCATAACGTTCCTTCCAACAAATTGAAGCCAAAGAATATAAAAAAGTCATGGGTGGACAGAGGGCTCAGGGAAATGTGTGGTGGAATGTTAGAAGGGAAGTGGGAAGAGGAATGATACGGAAAGGAAGGAGTGTGCCCGCTAGCGTAAAAATAAAGAGGAGGAAAGAAAAGGTTAAAATGTATAAAAGGGATAAGGAGTGATAGCAAGCTAAACGAGCGTAGATGCCTTGTTCAAATAGAAGGGGGAGGGAATGCACATCTTAAATTTATAGTTAAGGGTCGTTTCGTGGTTAAGGTTCAGCTTCCCTTCTGGGGTAAAAGCACACCAGCCCAGGTTCAAAGAACAGATATTGATCTGTGTCCACACTCTAGAGCGCCAAGCTGACTCTGCTTGAAAGGGTTGTCTTCCTGATGAGCCAAGAAAAAATGGTTAATATTCGAGACCAAAATAGTATATGGTTTCCTATAGAATCTATTTGGGTTACCTATATATATATTGGGTGTGGAACAGGGTTTTAAAAACAGAGACGTATCGTGGTTAAATATCTTTAGATGACACTCTTTATTAAGGACCGCAACCTACTACCAGTTACGGCTATACTGTTATATGCATATGTACTAACAACTCTTGGAAAAATCACCCTTAATACATTCGACCGGGAGCTGAAGCCTAATCTCCCAGTCCTTGGCAGTTCAGTCTATTGCAAGAGCAATGCCCTAGACCATTTGTCCACCGAAGCCAGTTTCGGATGATTATATATATTATATTTGTTCTGAAGTCATTGCTAAGGGACCAATGAGCCCTTGAAAATCGTGTACTTAAGAATAAACAACAATTTTATAACAAAGAAACAAATGAGTAGGAGAACAGTAACTGAATAATAGTATGCACCTTTATTACTCAATGTACTGTAGGTAACTCTACAACAGCTCTTGTGCAAATATTTGTGTCTTATCATAACAGGTGTTATAATGGCTGGCCGCCAACATTCAGACAGCACCAACATCGCTGGAGGTGGCCTGGTGGTCTAGGGGTAAGGTGTCAGACCTCTGTGCTGGCGGCCGGGGTTCAATCCTCGGTCCCGGCAAAGATTTATCTGATTTCCAAACCCTTCCTTCACATCTGACAAGACATCTTGTGAATGTGGGGAATGCCAGGCCTCGACCGTGGTTCGGATTCCACGTTAAACTGTAGGTCCTCCATTTCATCTCACAATCACCCTACCATTACACATTAGCGTAAGTGCGTATAACCCGAACGGGTAGTAAGACGCGGTGCTAATAATAATAATAATAATAATAATAATAATAACATCGCTGGAGGCTAGACTGTCACACTATTTGAAAAATGCCTACTGTTAAGGACATTGTTCCATGCTGCGACAATGCGGGGCCAAAAGTCGGGTTTGTGTTCCATAGATGTACTGTACACGGCGCTTTTGATGTGGCCCTATAGAAAAAATCCAGGGGATTCAGATCTGTCAAGCGTGCTGGCCATGTAACAGGCCCTTGGTTGCTACGTGGCAGGGTGAAAACTTTTGATTTTCAAAGGATCATTGCTCCCTTAGTAATGATTTCAGAGAAAAACTTTATAGACATTTTCTTCTTACTTTTTCATAAGAAATATGCTCCTAGCGTTTGTAACATAAGCTAAAACTCATCCGGTGTATATATATTATATATACATATATATATATATATATATCTTGTATCTAAAACATTTCATCAAACTTTGGCAGGCTATTCCTTGGGTGAAATTAAAATAATTCACATCAGCAAACTAGGGTCCATCTTATATATTAAAGGTGGTATACACCCCTAAAGATAAAGCTAAAAACGAATATTGTGGGAAATAGTATGAAGACTGATCATGGTATTGCAACCAATCTTTGTATACTATTTAGTGAAACCTTGATCATCAATAAACTAAATGTGCTGTTACCGTTACCCACCACCATAATGTAAAAAAGGGGGGGTGGGGGTCGTTGTACACTTTGTTCTGCATTAAAATAGTCTGTCAGAGTAAGTATTACTAATGTTTACTTAAGATTACAAAACAAGGATTAAAAATGAACAAAAAAGGCGTCCTGGAGAAACTCTCTAGCATTCCCCTTTTTCTAGATAATCACACAAGTTAGAGCTCGGAGACAAGTGTAAATGCCTTCCAGGTAGGCAACCAGAATCGCAGTGTTACTTCGCAATGCAGTCGTTTAACCATTTTTACCGGCACGTGTGACTGTATCACGTATATTTGGTAAACAAGGCTGGTTTGTGTGTAATGATGGAGAAACTCGGATACTTTTCCTTCCTCATAAGCTCTGATGTGTTGCTATTTATCACATTAGTAAGTTATGCTTACACAGTTCACACTTGGGTGGGATTTTAATCATCACACTCACTGGAGTATTGAAAGCTAAAATAAGAAATACTAATTTTAGTTCTTGTATGTTTTAATTCCTAGCTTCAAAAGCAGATTCTTAGCAAGTGTTCAAAATGGTGGCCCCTAACGTCATTGCAATAATTGATGTGGCGTATCAATGCCTGGCGTAATCTTTCGAAAACACGTGGTGTTTCTTGAACCTTATCATATGCAGCACCTATCCTGGCAAACAGGTCTTCCTCTGATTCAATGGCTTTCTCATACACCAAAGCTTTGAAAAATCCCCACAGAAAGAAGTCCAATGGATTAAGGTAAGGAGAGCGTGGTGGCTACGCAACAGCTATACTGGTTGCCTACCTGGCAGGAATTAACATTGGTCTTTGAAATCAAATATGCATGGTTATTTCGGAAACGAGGAAAGATAGACAGTTTCTCCAAGACACCTATTTTGTTAATTTTTACTTCATGTTTTGTAATCTTAAGTCAAAGTTAGTAATACTTATTCTGACATATTTTATTGCAGAAAAAAATGTGTTACAGCCCCTCCTTTTTTACATGATGGGGGTGGGTAACGGTAACAGCACATTTAGTTTATTAATGATCAAGGTTTCAATACGTAGCATACAAAGATTGGTTGTAATACCTAAGCAGTTTTCATAATATTTCACACAATAGTCGTTTTTAGCTCTATCTTTAGGGGTGAATAGCGCCCTTAATATTTAAGATGGACCCTAGGTTGCTGATGTGTATTATTCTATTTTCACCCAAGGAATAGCCTGCCAAAGTTTGATGCAATGTTTTAGATGCACGTTGTATATAAAAATATGAATAATCGGACATATTCTTTGGCAAAGGATTGCATAATTAGGGTGTTGACATTCCGCTGTTTTCCTGGTGTACGTATATTGCAAAGTCACAGCATGTAGGGTAGAATGAGTAATGAGGTTTCCAACACTCAGAAATATCAGCATTTTAGACACGCGGTTGTTTTGACTAGATCTGATTTCTTTTTAACACAAAGTAGCACAACCATATTCAGGAGGTGAATTTCAGAAAAATGCTGCTCTCTTACCAAAATGTACATAACTTTTTGCAAAATAGCCTAATGGAAACGTAAGTGCATGTGAAAATGCTAATATTTTTATGATCGAGAACAAGGTACCCAGAAAATATTTAATCCAAAAAAGGATACAAATTTGGAAGGTGTAGGAAGATACAAAATATAAGAATGAGTTGCATACCCGGTACTCATCAACATATATTAGGGTAATGTAATTTCACAGGAATGCCAGGCCTGCACCGTGGTTCGGATCCCATGTTAAACTGTAGGTCCTCCATTTTATCTCACAATCACCCTACCATCACACACTAGCGTAAGTGCGTATAAGCCAAACGGGTAGTATGACGTGGTGCTAATAATAACAATAATAATTTCACAGGGTACAGTGTGATTGACATGAAGTGCAAGTGGGAGAATTTAGAACTGTGTTCAGAGTACTGTCCGGCAAACTCAATGCGAAGAGACCATTGAGAAGACCCAGGTGCAGTTGAGAAGATAAAATTAGAATGGGCCTGGAATATATAGGTTGTAATGAGGTAGACTAGACATAACCAGCTACAGATAGAGATAGGTTGTGTACTTTTGTAAATGCGGTAAATTACTTTCGAGTTATTATTGCCATAGCGCAATTAAGTTAATTTTGATGGTGAAAATAAAGCATAAAATCATTCTGAGGAAATAAGTACAAAATTTACTAGATATTAAATATAATAATGAAGCAGAAGCACAGGCCATCAATTATGTAAGTAAAAAAAAAAATCCTTTTTACTCAAGCGTCTTAAACTGGAACAACTGAATTAGTAGCTACATAAAATTAGCCAATTAATTCCAAAGATTTATTTTTAACGGACTTTTTTTAGAATAACAGTAAATGAACAGGTCCAGGAATAGAAAATGGTAAATTGTTCCTTGATTCGGATGGATACCTACTGTATAAGAGCGATAAAGTTGTTTACTCTATTGCTTAGAAAATATGTATAGTAAAAACATGCGGTTTTTTGTATTATAATAAATTTGTAAACTTAAAATGAACTATACTAAAAAAAGTTACAAGTTAACATTTACTTTTTTACAATAAGACGTAATTTCAATTAAATTAAAATTGAATAAAACATGAAATACAAGAATATAGTTTTGAAGTTATCATATTATTAGAGAGAATCCAATTAAATCATGTCTAAACTGTTGAAAAAGTTTAGTAGCTTCCTTGTAGATTGCTCTGTCTTCGAAAACGCCTCTCCCTTTCCTCTCCAGCCCCTTTTTGGTATTAACTATCGTTCCATCTTTTTTTTTCTGTAACCCCCGCTACTCCCCCCAAACCCTCTTCCCATTTATATCCAGTTCAGGTAAAACCCTTGACTTGGCACTAATTGTCTGTCACCTCCAAACCTGAGGTAATGAAAATGTTTTTTCTTATGTATTGGTATGATGTTTGTTAACAGTTTTTGTACAGAGTCAACTTGATTATGTTTACCTTATAAATAATTTGCATAAGCACTGTTTCCTTGATTAGATTGGATAAAACCTATTTGTAAAACGTTGGTTTTATAAGAAGACAGGTTAAAAGGATTTCTATAAATATTTTTATTCGTGTTTTATAGACAAACAAGACCTTTTCCCACTTATAACAGAATTAATTTTGAAGATATCAAAATTCAGTGGCGTATCCAGGAGTTTACTTAAGGGAGGGTGGGCATGTGTGTCATAGCTATTATTTATATCCCCTGAAAAAATTCATAAAATTATTTTAGTTTAAGATGTATTTTTTTAGATAAATTACACACACACACACACACGCGCGCACAAGCATATATATTTGGTTGTTAAAAAAAGGGGTTCAGAAATTATCGATCTTGTTGTACAAATTAACATGAGTATAATGATTTTATTGATAATACATGACCTAGTTGTTTTGATACGTTGGTAAACTCCACTAATAATAATAATAATAATAATAATAATAATAATAATAAAAGTGTCTTAGAAATTACCGGTCCACCAACCTACTCGCATAAAGTTAAAGGCAATTTTTTATTTTAATAATAAAAAATAAATTGTACTATATGGCCCTCAAACTTTCTCTCGATTTTATCTTTAAATAGACATTTACTAAAAACTCATTAGGATTTGTGAAATGAAATAATATACACTCTTACTTACGCTATGCAGGGGTGGTTTAAGGGTCATGCGAACCGGGCGGCTCCCCAGGGTGCGTTTACCAAACAGAGCTAGACATGACCTAACGTAACCTGGGCGTGATATTAAAATAATACCAAACCCGAATAAATCGAACCTAACGTAGCCTGAGCGTGATATGAAAATAGTTCCCCAACCTAGCAACTTCAAACCTAACGTAATCTGGTCGTGAAATGAAAATAATCCCCAAACCTAACAACTTTTAATCTAACGTAGCCTGGGCGTGATATTAAAATAGTCCCTAAACCCTAAACCTAACGTAGATAGGGCGTAATTGTGGAGTTCCTAAGCTTAACAAACGTTCAATTTTTGATACTAATATGCAATTTTACACATTAGTATAATTTTGTGGTTAGTAAAATAGAATCTAGTTTCACTCTTAAAAAGTTATTTTACATTTGCTATCGTAAAATAATGGTGCGCTAAAACTTTTTTTTTGTAATTATAACGTAAACCATACATAATGCCAAAGTGTTAAAAGTATAATAAAAAAAAAAATATGATGACATTATCTAAAAAACAGATTCTTATAGTTTCATTTATAATCTTAACAGTTTTTTTATAATCATGAAGTGAAAAGTGTAGCGTATGTTTTAACATTTGGGGATCCTCGGTCCCAGCACAGATTTATCTGATTTCCAAACCCTTTCTTCATCTCTGACAAGACATCTTGTGAATGTGGAGAATGCCAGGCCACCACCGTGGTTCGGATTCCACGTTAAACTGTAGGTCCTTCAATTCATCTTCACAATCACCCTACCATTACACATTAGCGTAAGTGCGTATAACCCGAACGGGTAGTAAGACGCGGTGCTAATAATAATAATAACATTTGTGAAGTTTCCCCTTTAAATATTTTCCTATCATGCCCAGGCTATGTTAGGTTTGGAGTCGTTAGGTTTGAGAATTATTTTCATATTTTCCGAGAGTACAATCACCATGAGAAATGTGATAGCTGGCAGCTAGCAGAAGATTTAAGAACTGCCAAAGGAAAAACAAATTTAAAAATAAAAAATTTTTTGTGAAAGCTTTGACTTCCAAAAGTGACAATAAATCAACATATTATGGTTATTGCAGATAATATGGTTTGGCAAATGGATATATGAGATTTGATCTGCTAACCTTTTCTAGTTGTTAGTTACCTACACTCCTATGATGAATGGACTATATTATCCAACGGTTACGTAGAGAGGCGCCAAAAACCAATACCACCCGAGCACCAAATTTACCTCGGAACGCCCCTGACTCTATGGCATCAGGAACTAGGAACACGGTTACAGAAAAATTGAGAAAAGAGAAACATCTTCGTCAGTCAAAAAGTATAAGAATCGAATTAATTTTCAAAAATCTGTATTAAAAACAGTGGTGGAGTCGTAAATTAAGCAGTTCCGGAACTCAAGGTTCTAGCAATCCCAAAGTTGAAGTGGGATTTTGGGATCCCCAGCCACCGTAGGCGAAAGGCTTGTATATACACAAGTGCCTCTATAAGCTATTCGGAGCATCTTTAAATGATTTCTAAGACAGAAACTCCCTTAACGCACTTCCTCTAAAATTCCAGGAATTCGCCAACTTTGGCCACATTTTTTTTAACTTGCACCGGGGGGGGAGGGGGTGCACAAACAGTTGGGTTATTACAAATGATGAAGACAAGAGAAGGTTGGAGATAATGCAATTTAATGATATAATATACAAGACCAAAGGACATATAAACATATAGCACTAAATCTCAGCAAGTACTTTGTCATACATAACTTACTATGATAAGTGGCAGCATTGCCTAAGTCTATGCCAACTGGGGGCGAGAAACACCCAAATAACAACGCAGACTACAAAGCTACGTAATAAACAATACTATAAACTAGGTAAGTTGGCCGCGTAGGCAAGATTAGTTCGTACATCAGGCAAGTTCTAGTTCTGTTATAATAGAGAGCCCTGCACAACAGCTACAACCTTTACACAGGGTAAAAACAACGTACTTGAATATACAACACATACGGGATAGTCCTGGAAGGGACGCGTCCCACTGGTTGAGCACCTGAAGGGTGACCAGTACAACCTTACTTAAATAAGAAACTAATGACTGCCGCAACCGCGCCCGAGGGGCAAAGGCGGCTCACGTCCAGTGTACTCTTAAAGAGAGTTACAAAATTAAATCTAAGAATCAACCACGGGCCAATCATGGATAGAACATGCGACCCATTGGTTAACTACCCAACTCAAATATAGGCCATGACTTGTAAACCCAATTAGGCCTGAATCTGCGGCCTCCATATAACAAGAACTATCGCCTGCCCTGGCAAGCTACCACAATAAGGCACCTATGGTCACATAGTACGTGCCGTGGGATTAAACATCCCAACGTGAGCCTGGCCATTAAGGACCAGTCTCTAGGGCGCGAGAGGCGCGCTACACCGCAAGTGTATAAGTACCTTGCTTTCCTAATAAGGGAGAGTCTACTCTCAGCCTATCCTATATAACTAGTCATACAATGATATCATAACCGCGTCTCAGAATAAACACGTTATATTCCTCATCTCAATCTCTAATGATTAATTATACTAACTCTCCTGCGAGGACATAGACTAAACCTAACAGTTGAGTTTTAAACTTGGAGTTTACTCGAGAGATCAAGCCCTTGAATTAGGGTGGCCCTGCGACTTCCTTCTGTCCAAGGGACCCATTTCCCTTGACCGCAGGTCCGATGTAGATTATGTAGATTACGTAGACCAGATGTAAACGCGTGGCCTGTTAGCGTGGTGGAGGTTTCCCAATAGTCTCCTGACGTGTTCTGCCATTCTTCAAGCAAGCAGGCGAATATATAGTTGGCAGAGCCCACGTGGTGAATTGGTGCGTAGGAAGGGAAGGGGGATCTTCCCGATGTTTCTAGACGGTCGAGGCACGCTGGTCGTAGGCCGCCATGAAGCAGTTAGTCGGTTTGAAATCTTGGTCGAAAGCGGAGCTCTCCTCGCTTTCTTTCTGTGTAGTGTTAATAGCTGGGGCACCGAACTCTGAGGTTGACTCGGCGCAATAGGTATGTAAACAGAGACATATATTATGGGCGAGGTATTTAACATTAGTTTGTTATTGTTACTTTTGATAATATGCAGGCACTAACAGAATATACGTTCTTTTTCATTCGCTACTTTTGAAAGGGGCTAAAGCAGTTTAGCCCGTTACAAACTCATTAATTTTTTTAACTCATTAATTTTTTTAAAAGATATTTTTAATTTTTTGTAACAGGCTATCACCTAGAACAAAGTATGGTTTTCAATTTGGTTTTTGTATCTTCTGTACAAACAAATTGTTGTGCACGTATTTTAATTTAACTTCCTTATATCATGTATGTATATAAATAGTCTAAATAGTGACCGGAAAAACTATGCCACTGAAAAAACAACAAAAAGAAAGGCTATATTATTTTAAATATAGGGAAGAGAATATATTTACATATATTTATACAGTGTTAAATAAACTAAATAAAAATGTCACAATTGAATGTAAATAATGATTTCCTAAGGTAGCTCGGAAACTTTTTTTTCACAGGGATTCGATCCCTTGTCCATAGGACGTCATTCAACAAATTCTCAAGATTGCGGCTCAAAACTTGGAATCACTCTTTGGAGAGAATAACGGTGATAGCTTGTGTTTTGTTGAGTAGCAAGCAACAAAGTTGAAAGGAATAATGTATGTGTTGGGGTGGGGGGGGAGGCTTCGTGTGGAATGTAAGAACACTGTGAAAGGGTGTAGTATAGAGTGGTCGAGAGGGGTTGGTGTGTCGACTGCCATAACTACAGAACCGCACTTATGGTCAGGTGATAATACATGTAACTACTTGAAAGAGAGAGTTGTAAAACCTTGAGATGTTCATCCGAATCTTAACATGGGAGGTTAAATCTACACATGCCACGTGTACTTTCACCGATTAACACCCCAAAACGAAAATTTAAAAAATATGTTTGTATACTGACACACTTCTATAAAATAATGTTTTTACTGAATATTCTTATATATTTATTATTTAGATTATTCCAATAGTTTTTATATACTTCAAAAAAAAGAAAAAGTTATGAAGAGTCTTCAAATAGTGATACCATGGTGTGAAAATTCATTATGTTGGCCCTGTAATAAGGTTATTACGCTTTATTTCCACACAACCACAGGTCTAAATCGACCTTATTACTTTTCAATTGCAATAGAGTAAGCATAGAAATAGTACGTATTGATTCTAAGAAGTAAAGATTTGGAGAAAAACCTTTCCATTTTAATTTGTGCTTTGGTGCTGTGATTCAACTATTGGTAAGGAAATCACATTGGCTAAGAGTCCTATATAGGCTCATGAAGTGACTTATTTTGAAGAATTTTTTTCTAGGGTCATATCTAGTCGTATATATGAGATTAAATTTAATATTATATATCCGATTAAAAAAGTACTATTCAACGATTCTATCTATTAAAATATGTATTTTACATATAATTTTGTCTTTAAGAGAAATCTCAAATGTGGTGTTTTCAGCATAATTTTCTTTAAAAAAAAGTATATCTGGAAACACGGATCTAGATACATAAAAACGGAGATTACGAAATTCTGAACAAAGTGGTAAATTAATATTTTATAGTCACCGCTGAAAATCTGCCTAAATTTACCTAAAGCGAACAACATTTTTTAGTTATTTTGAATCTGCCTGGTGATGCGCTCTTGCAGATCCGATTCCTAATAGGCAGCGATGAGCTCAGAATGGGGGGAGGGAGACCTAGCAAGAGCTGGTAAGGCGAGAGAGGGGAAAAAAACGTCTGGCTGGATAAACATGTTTAGAAGCGGCTGGCAGGTTTTGACGATACCTGTAGTTTTTAATTTTACGTGAGTTTTCTCAGGCTGTTTTTTCTTCCAGATAACACTGATGCACAACAAGCATTGGTCATTTTCTCCCTAAGATATCGTTATACGAATACGAACAGATTTTTGCGATTTGCCAACCATTTACTTTTGTGACTAGAACTCTTTTAGTACACACAGATTTAAAAAATTTCTTAAGACTTCTGGTTTGGATACCGAACCCGTCAGTATCTGTATTTGATAACTGAACGGAAAATTGGAACCATAGTTTTGGGTGATGATTTAAGAATTAGTCTTCTCGGAGTGCTCCGGTTTAGTCACACATGTTCATTCCGTCACGATTCCAATCTAATTTCATCCCTCAGCTACTTGCGTCACAATCTTCTGATAACTGGGGGGACAAAATAAATATCAATCTTTCCTTACCTTCCCAACTCTTTTTTTCTTCTTTTTTTAGAGCCGTGTTTTACTACCCGTTCGGTTTATAAACCAATATACTAACTACACTGATGGGTTAGGTATTCAAAATGTTTAATTTGGAGGAAATTCACCCACATTTCTGTAGAGGGAGAGTGGAAAACCATTTAGGAAAAATCACCCTCAGTACACCCGAATGGGATCGAACCCCGATCTTCGGAAGTCTAATCCAACACGAGAGTAGCGCATTAGACCATGCGGCCAGCAAATCGTAAAAATCTCTTGTCCTTTTCACCATAAAATTTTGTATTATTTTTACTTAATAATTTCCCCTTCCAACACCCTGTCAATGTACCAACTTTTAAATATTTTAAGATGATGCAATCACAAGAATTTGTCAGCTGTATTTCAATTAGTGGTAAAATCATCACATTGAACTCTTTGAAAAGCGAGTGTCAACAATGGTTCTATTCAGTGAAAATAAATATTTTTCACCTATATTTTAATGATATTTAATATATAGGTTTATTAAATGAAATGAATTCTGGTTCTACCCAACCTTGATTTAGAAATAGGAACATAATAAATCTAGAGTTTCCATTAGATCACAAACTCACACAAAAATCTCCTCCTCCCTCTCTCCCTGGACCCTGGCTATTAGTAGTAAGTCTACTATATTCAGTACAATAATAAGAAATTCTCAATGTTTTAATTGAATTTCGTAGCGATCATGTTTTTTCACCATTTCAATGTACCCTATTCCTCGTTTCCCCATTTGGTAAAATAATGGGAGGAGTGCATCCCAGAATCCTCATAGGCCATGAGGCAGATGCCACACCTCACCTCTCATAAATGCAGTTTAGAGGATAATCGTATGGAATTGTTCTACACCCCGGCATTATCCTTCCATTTAGACCCTATTGCTGATGGCAGGAACTGTGTAAATATTATACTTACTAACTTACGGCATAACATCAATACAGCAAGAGTACGTAAATTAGAGAGGTGGTCTGCAAACCGTTTTCCACTACTGTATTTAAATTTTAATTTTATCTCATACAGTACTAGATCATGCTTCTTACAATAATTTAGCCTGGTTAGAATGCTATTTTAGCAATTGAATACATAAAACAACAACAAATATAATAATATGCCCAGGAATGTTTGGTTGTTCAATTGATCGATAAATAAGTTCTCTATTTGAATGTTATGTTATATTTTTACTATTCCACATTGAATTGTTTCCTGATGAAATTCCAAAACAAACATCAACATATTTTTCATAGTTTTGTCTGGGCTATGATTATTATAACTTAGAATCTTGCAGATTATATCACTCAAAAGTATTTATAGAACGATATTTCGTTTCGGCCTAAATCGGCTTACAACCCAACATGTCCTCTGCCTCCTTCTTAAGATGCTAGAATTTTCTTATTTCCTTCAAGTCATCCAATGTTTTGATATTTCTTCTTCCTAGATTCCTCTTTATCTCATTCCATTTTTCTATGACATCATACATAAGGCAGTTTCTACTAAGTATGTGTCAAATCCAATATTCTTTGTACCGAAGAATCACATCCAAAATGGTTCTTTTTTTGACAACTCTTCTTAGGAATTTTTCATTTGTCACCCTGTCGGTCTACCTGATCTTATCAAGTATTCTCCATCACCACATTTGAACGCTATCCAAGTATTTAATTTTCCTTCTTCCTAAGAGTCCCAGTTTCTCCCCAATACACCACGATGCTCCTCCATATCTAGCATTTAATCACTTTCTTTCTCGGTTACAAAATCAATATGCTTGTCAGCAGTAACCTCTTCTTGTTAAAAGCTTCCTCTACCATGGTGATCCTCGACCTTATTTTCTTGGTGAAGTAGGCATTCTTTGTCAGCAGACTTCCCAGATGCTTGAACTGCTATATGTTTTCCAAATAATGATATCTAATTCTCATTTTCAGCGGCTCTTCGTTTTTTAAATCCCCATCACTTTGGACTTATCAATGTTGATCTCTATACCATATATTCTCCCTAGCTTCACCAGCCAGTCCATCATTTCCTGCACCTCTTCTTCTTTTTTACCCAGAAATGTTAGATCATGTGCACATTTTATTGGTTTGATGACTCACCTCATACCCTGAAATAGCCACGTCCCTCCAGGGCTTCCATGACCAACCATATAAGTTGAACAGACTGGATGACAAACAGCATCCCTGCCTCACTTATTTTCCTATATCCACGCTGTTGATGTCTCCATCACTCAGCCTCACCTTCACTCGCTGTCCCAGATACAAGTTTACAATCAGCCTCTTTTTCCCACATTTTATACCGATCTTATTTAGTATTTCCATCAGCTTCTTCCACTTCACGCTATCGAAAGTCTTTTGCCAGTCTATGGAACCAATGTAGATCTCTTCCTTGATTTCCAACTCTCCCTCTCAATGAAATTATTCTCAGTAACTCCATGGCATCTTTGGTTCCCTTTACATATCTGAATCCAAATTTCTCTTCTTCCATCACATTTACTATTTTATGTTCCAGGCACCTGTTGAGTATACTTGCTACGATCGCTCTCATATGAGAGATGAGTTTAATAGTCATGTGGTCACTGTATTTTCTGGATTGTTTCTTCTTCTTTAGGGCCACTTAGGCTACGTCTAGAAAGTCCTTAGGCCATTCGCGTGTTTCATATATCCTATTTATAAGTTTTGTCACAGCTATTAATCCATTGTTTCCCAGTTTTGTATAGGATAGGCTATTTTTTCACTTCATTTTACTACATGTTAAGTTTATCAAGACATTTTCATTATTAATTTAAAGTTGATGAATATACAATTAAAGGGAATGTACAAGAATTTACGTAGAATGAGCTTGGTAGATTATTTAGGAAAAAATATTCATAATACAATCAATCAGTATTGGTACCCTGACCTCCCTGTCATTAGTAAGTACCCAGTCAGTACAAGGTGACCCTATAGAAACAATGTGATCATTGAAGCGGGTATTTAGAAACTTTTTTCTTTTATTTTTTTCAAACTAGTATGATACGTGCAAACTTATAACTGTTTAAGAACCTTGAAAAAGAGAAACGCATAAGGGAAGAATGAATTTGAAACTTTTTTCCACCCTTATCACATGTAGACGGAAAAGTTGAGCTTTGAAACCCTTCCTGGTATGTTGGGTGTTTTATTACACTGGCTATCATTACATTTTATTTTATTATCTATATTTCAAGCTAATGGGGGTGAATTACTCTAATCATCCACAATATTTAGCACCGTGTCTTAATACCTGTTCAGATTATACTCATAGTTACTAATTATTCTATTGAGTTAAGGGTGAAGGTTTAATTTAGAATTAATGGACCAACATTTGCATGGAGGTAGAAATATTGACCCATTAAACCATACGGCCGCTGAAGCAGTTATTTTATTGATTAAATCTGTCTTGCATATCGGCGTAACTTTTAAGTTATATTGTCAAATCTGTTGTGGATTAGGAGACATTAAAAAGAGTGTCTTGTGAATAAAAAAAATGTGGCTAGCTTAGTCCACAGAGAAAATAAGCCGCTATAGGTATATTGATCACTCTTTAACTGATAATTTTTTTCCCCAACAATCTCGTTTAAATATGATGATATAGACTTAAAATCACGATGCTAGTGAATGAAAATGATCTTTAATTTGTAACGAATATAATCTATTCAACAGGATCATTCGTATTCATAAACCTTTGTAAATGTTTATTTGTTGGTCACCAAGTTTTCCGTCTCCCTCTCTATTGTTATCATCCCTTCCCTAGCCTAATCGGCAGGCAAACTTAAAATAAATAATAGAAATCATGTAATTTGTCCCTAACCTTATATACTTTTGTCCATTTACTGGCATGTTCTTGAAGTACCGTATTCATATTATCACTAAATAAGGGTCATGTTTTGTTTTGGCTTCCTCTTAGTGGGAACGAGTGCATTCCCTTTGTAGTCTTTAAGAAGAAGAGTGAGAGAAATCTCTAAAGTCACACGGACTGTGGTCAAGCAACTATTAGCCAGCCACCAACAAAAGGAATGCGGGCCCTCTGTTCCTCTCTTGACCAATCTCGACAGCCCCCATGCTACTTGTCAAGGGTACACATTTATCACTGTTCTCTAGCAGCAACATCAAGTGTTCCCCATCCCTCCTTTCCTACTCCCACTACCACCTCTTTTGTTAGGCTGCTACTGGTAGGCATGGCTTGATAACAATAATGTATTTTTCATTTAAAACGCCATTATTATTAATATTTGAAATTTAACTTTTTCTTCATTTGATAAGATTTAGTGTAATTTTACTTTCCACCCACATTGGTGGATACGTGAGCTAATCGTCATTCTTATTTAGTGTGTGTTTGACAATAATTTGTATTTGTAATAATAAAATGAATAGACAGGATTAATAAGTATACATTATACCAAAAGAAGAATTCATAGCTAAAATTATAGACACAAAGTGGTCATGTTATAACCCAGAAGAATCACACCACTCCATATTTCAAGGTTGATGACGGCATGAAATGTCGAATGATCTTTCATCACTGAAATGTATATGTGGACAAAATAACTGACAGTACTAGTTTGTTTATTTAAATTTCAAAATTTTATAAAAATTTAAACTAAGAATTTCGATTTTCTTAAATGTGACTGGTCTTTAGTGACCTTTACATTTTATAAACATTTTAATCAATCTACTTTTTATAAGATTGACGATAACTTTGTGTTTATGATCTTAACAATAAATTCTTCAGTGGTTTCAATATGTATTTATTAATTTGGTCCATTAAGTGTATTATGCCATATTGTGCTTTTAATTGTAAGTTAATTATTGTCAAACATCTTGAATTGAACAGTGCCTCAGGACAATGACCAAAATGTTTGCTAGAATCATTTCTGGTTTGTTTAAGACAGAGAGGACAGAGTTTTAATTCCAGCCGTGTGTACTCAGGGTTTTTTCCTAAATAGTTTAATAATTTCTATCTTTGCAAATGTGAGTACATTTATTCTAAAAGTCTACTACCTTCATAGTCCCTAGATATAAGCGTGATGAAGGGTAGTTGTCAGTGAAAATTAAAATCTTCCAATATAATGAATGATTAGTTGCATCGGTGGACACTATGCCTAAGGTGTCATTTTTTTACCAGTTTCTCTTATAGCCCGCTTGGGTTGTACACGTTTATATTATATCCTGAAAATTGAAAAATGACACCTGGACACGGGAATCGAACCCGGGACCGTCGGCTTAGTACGCCAATGCTCTTACCACTGAGCTATCCAGGATTCGTCCCGTGCCCATGGTCATTCTTCACTCATATTTTAAGGCAGAGTCTATGATGGACGTGCGGAAGTCGTCAGCTTATAAACATGTGATTATATAAGATCACAGCCATCAGACAACGCAGCCACCTGCGACTTGGTAGTTGGCATGATTGCACGGGACGAATCCTGGATAGCTCAGTGGTAAGAGCATTGGCGTACTTAGCCGAAGGTCCCGGGTTCGATTCCCGTGTCCAGGTGTCATTTTTCAATTTTCAGGATATGATATCTAAGAGGTGCTATCCTCACTAAAATGCATAGATGATAGCTTCGGCTATCTGATTCATTACGTTTATATTAGTTATGCTAGTGAGGTAGGGATGTGGTAGGTCTTAATTTAGAGGGAACAAACAATCATTAAAGTAAAAAAAATGTTGGAAAAATGTTTTATAAATATCTTTAGTTAACATTGATAGGGACTAATCTATAGCTTGCCTGTCACTAACAAACCAGATTAAATTAGCCTTACATTTAGACTATGTGCCTACCAATGCGTGTAAAGGCAGGAGAGGCTAAGGTTTCTTAGCACCACGACTTACAGCCCATTCGGGTTGTATACTGATTACGCTATTGGGCTATGAATGAGGAAGGTTGAATTCAGAGGAAGTGTATCCGCATTTGCGTGGAGAGCATTATAAACCATTTAGGGAAATCCACCCTCAGTACACTCGATCTGGATTGAACCCTTATTTCCCCATCATCATCAGTCTAGTCTATTGCGAGAGTGACGCCTTAGAATATATGGCCCAAGAAGCGGGAAGGTTAATGTTTGAAACTCGACTTGACACGATTGGTGTTTTTCCATATGTGATATATCGCTGTGGTTTTCTCCTCCCTTCTGTATGTTAATACAGACTCACTCCCTTAAACTAAGCCTTTAAGAATCCTCCTATCGAAGCGCCGAGACGCTTTACGCTCGTTCATAAATCCCACATTTACAGTAATAACCTCATTAGTGATGATCCAGAGGAGTGGTGTGTTAACGAGTCAACAACTGACATGCTTATACGTCGTGGAATTAATCATAATGATAACAATGATCTTTCTAATTCACGAAAACTCATAACAGGTAAAACAAGACATTTAAACAAAATCGTTTTTCGTCGCAAACCTTTAGATGGTGAATCAACTTTACGTGATTATTTAGTGTATTCCTGTAGTATTGGTGCCATATATTGTAAATTGTTTCGAGGAAAGACCACGATCGCTACTCACGGTATTTCAGGTTGGAAAAACATTTATAAGATTTTGCCTAAGTATGAAAATTCTCATGAACACAAAAACTTGAGTTGACGTTTTTAACAAAGAAAAAATCTCTTAGAACCGTAGAAAATAATTTCGAGTCTCATGTTCAAAGAGAACAAATGTACTGGCACAATGTGTTGAAAAGAGTATTTGCAGTAGTGAAGTGCTAAAAAATCGTGGACTTTCCCTACGTGGGGATGAAGAAAAATTTAATTCATTACATAACGGTCAATTTATGGTGTCTCTAGAACTTATAGCCAAGTTCAATCCTTTTCTCGTGGAACACACAGAATGAAATGGAATTCTGGGACAGGGGCATAAAAGCTAACTGTCTTCAACAATCTGTAATGAAATTAATCGTATTGCTTTCTGAGCCAGTGAAAAAAATTATAATCACCGATATCAAACAGGCTAAATATTTCCCTATTATAGTCGATTCTACTTCGGTTATTCTGAATATTGATTAATTATCTTTTATATTAGGGTATGTGGACGAAAATGGCGAGTCTGTTGAACGTTTCCTTTTGTTCTTGCCAAACCTAAGACATAAGTCTGAAAATATAGCTAAAGTAGTAAGCAAAGATTTGTATACAAATTATATCGACATTACTGACTTTAGAGGCCAACCTTATAACAATGCAAGCAATATGTCGGGAGCATACACAGGTTTACAGGCCCACCTCAAAGAAAAAAAATCCGAAAGCGCATTATGTGCCCTACGCAGCACGTTCATTGAATTTAGTCGGCACTAGTGCCACAACCTGTTGTCGGGAAGCTTGCTCATTTTTCAATCCAGTGCAAAACATTTACAACTTTTTCTCTAGTTATACACAACGCTGGGAACTACTCTTTACTTTCATGGAACCAGGAAGAAACCAGTAAAAAGTTTATCAAAAACACGTTGATCAGCAATAGAGGAGGCTAGTATGTTTCTAAATGAAAATTGGGAGAGTGTAATCAAGGCTCTTAGACATATTATCAATAATACCTGTGAGAAACCATTCGTGCAAAATGAGGCTTCAGGTCTAATGAATCAACTTAATAAACTACAGACAGCATCTATGAAGAAATTTTGGAAGGACATTATCCAGAGATTTAATAGTGTAAATGTGAAATTGAAACATGTTAACTTAGACATTGAAATAGTGCATGGATTATTTAAATCACTTGTGCAGTTTGTAAGTTATGTTCGTGGCATTTTCGACTATTATGATCAAAATTCCATGGAGAAAACTTATATGGATTACGAATGCTCTTATAAAAGTTCGAGGAAGCACAAACTTCATGCCGATGAAGAAAGGGGCACTGAAGTTCTTTTGATTGGTAGAGAGAAATTTGAAGGGTTTTTCTCTATAATTGTGATAAATTACACACTGAATTAATGAGGAGTAAGAAATGTTATAAATTAATGTCAGACGCCTTCATCGTGTTCAGAAAATTTCAGAAATATCTCCAGATGCTATTTCCGAACGTGCAGTGAAACTCCTGGCGTTATATGAAACTGATTTAGAACCATCCTTACCAAGTGAATGTGTACATTTTGCAGGACATTTAAAGGCGTATGAGATTTGTGATGTACCAATCGAAATGAGTAAATTTCTATGAAAAGAGCGGTTACAGTTTATGTTTCCAATGTTGACATTGTACTTAGAATATTTCTGCACACCGAACTTACAAACTGTTCAGCAGAACGCTCGTTTTCGGGTCTTAAAAGGCTGAAATCTTACCTTCGTTCTACTGTACCAGAGAAGAGATTGTACGCCTTGTCCATTCTTCACATCGAAGCCAATATCTTGACTAATGAACGTCTCAACAATGAAGATTTGATAAACGAGTTTGCAATTATCAAAGTGAGAAGCAAATTTCGATGAGTGTTGAGTTTTTTCTTCGTCTTTATTTTAAGGTGTCCAGGTTCAGACACGCTCTTTTTTTAAAATTCTATTAACAACTTATATAGCAGATCCAAAGTTATTTTAAAACAATTTATTTTATTTTTGGTGGAAGGGTGGGGGGGCGCATATTATTATTAAGCAAAAAATTTAAATCCGCCACTGGAGAAGTAGTATCTGCAAGTTATATATCAAAACATTTTGTTGACCAAATTAAATAAAATACTACTCTAGTAGAAATATTAAGGCGAATGCTTACACATCATATAAAAGTCAAAACTACAGTTATGATAATCCTAGTCATCATTATAGTATTATGTGTATTTTCAATTCAATATTTACCTCTTAGTATCTGGTCATACAGCCGGGCTGCACACATTTTAGTAACGCTGTTGAGAAAGGGGCTAGTAAGAGGGAAGTAAGAGGAAATGTATCGACATTGGCATGGAGATGAAGCGAAAGGAAATTTATTAAAAGCCGCTACAAGTACACATAGTCAAGATTCAGACACAGACCTCCACGCATTAAAATAATCCACCCCATACGAGCTTTAAACTTGGGTCACCTTTCCGCCAATGTGGGTTGAATTGAGACTGGCTTTATAATAGTTCATCGCTTTATAATATCTGACCATTATGTTGTATTATTATTCATAATTATGTTGGTGTAACTTACAAAAAGTCGAAAATATATAATAGTATGTGGTGATGATGAGTTCATTTAAATCCATCAATTATTTTAAAAGTTGGAAATAAGACGCACACAAAGAATTCTCTAATGCATAAAAACTAAAATTAAAACATTCTGAAAATGTTAAGCTAATCAGTTGAAAGAATTGTATTTATTTAAAATAATAGATTCACACTTGATAAATCAGTGAAAACCCACCAGCATCACGGAACACGAAGACTAAACGTCAAGCTCATCCAATAAATATTTAGCACCGCGTCTTACTACCAGTTCAGGTTATAAGCTTTTGAGCTACATACGATAATAGTTTTAGGCGCGAGGAAGCTTATATTTAGATTAGGTGTGCCCATATTTGCGGGGAGAAAGTATAGAAAGATATTTTGTAAAAACCAACCTCAGTACACACGTAGAAGACTCTAACATCAATCTCCCCATAATTGGCAGTCTAATTATATTTCTATAATAGCGTCTTATACCATGCAGCCACCGTAGTTGGTACTAGTCTTTTTAGTCTGTAATGTGAAGTTTATTGTAAGAAAGATTCCTTACTCAGGGTGGTTTATCTAATATCATTGCCTACTTTCCTTCAATATAACAACGATATTTTCCTTTAGCATGTCAACATTTTCATTTCAAATCAAATAGTGATTTAAATTGTGGATAGGCCAGACGGGTAGTAGGTTTAATATATATATATATAAATATATATAAATATATATATATAAATATATATATATATAAATATATATATATATAAATATATAAATATATATAAATATATATATATAAATATATATATATATATA
>CABFVZ010000726.1:128927-202128 GCA_902151445.1 Timema monikensis | reverse complement strand
GGGGGGGCGATCAAACCATACAAAATAAGATTAAAAACAACTTAAAAGGGCGAGTGAGGCCTAAACCTATCAGGAAGGCGGAATTTTAAAATTTGGTTTATTTCCAATGGTTTACCTTATTTACCATTATACCGTTAATGCCCTGTCTGAAATTTTAAACCTTTTTAAACATTTTACCATTTCTATTTTAAAACATTTTTCCTGGGCTTAGCCGAGTCGTAATATTATAGAAATGTGTAAAACGTGCAATCAATGGGAAAAAGGGTAGAAACCACTGTACATATAATCACAAATGATTATGAAACCAGAAGGGAAAAAATTGCAAAAAAATCCAAAAAGGACCAAAATGTCAAAATATCAAATAGAACACACAGGGCACAGTAGAGCAAATATGTTAAAAAGTGAACAAAAAAGGGTAAGAATTTTTAAAAGAACAAAAATTAAGTTTAATAAAAATGAAAATTTATAAAGAAAATTAGCAAGCTAGAAAGAGTTAAAAGAGTAAACAGGGCAAAAGGGCAAACATAGTAAAATCGGGTTAAAAGGTAAAAATTATAATATAATGTAAGAAGGGTTAAGAGGTTAAAAATGGTAATAAAGGTAAAAAGAGTAGAAATAGTAAAAAGGACCCAAGTAAAAAAGGGCAAAGAGGATATTATTTTAATATAAAGAAGGTAAAATATTATATTTTATTTTATTTATAATTTTTAATCTTCAACAAAATGTCAACTTTTAAAACATGTTCAGATTACATTTCTATTTTGAAATTGTTTATAAGCCAGCCTACTTTTGAGTTTAGTTTCACAATTTAAACCAATAAATGACTGATATTTTAAAATTATTTATAATTTGGTTACCATTTCCAGTGTTTAATTTTAGGCTATATACTAAAATTAACAACACTACACTAAATATATTCAAGGCTTAGCCTATATATATATATATATTTATAAGCTAAGCCTTGAATTCGGTCCAAGTGAGAAAAGTAGATCAATGTTTTATTATAACATTCTATCTCGTTTTTACCAACAAAGGAATGGTCTCTACGTGTTCTAGGTCAGGTAAAATAACCTTGGGACGTGTGTAACGTGATCAGATTATCCAATAAGTGTTGTTTCTCTATTTACTTTGAAATAGTATTACCTTGAAAAGCATCTCAGGTTGCTAGGTGTAACGTAAGTTGAATAATCCCATATGGCCTGGAGTTCCTTACATATTTGTTAGAAATAAGTTTACTTATTTGGTTAAAGGTGGTGTTGAAGGTAACATAAGGTTGAGTTCAATATGTTTGCAGATTTATAACAGAAAATCTTCTTGGATAAAATTAATGAAATATTGCGTTAGTAGCTATATTTAGATCAATCCATTTAAATCAATCCATTTAAATCAATCCATTGTTATCGCAATAGTTCTTTAATATTTATCTGAACAATGTGAAACTTGAACATAAACTTTTCAAATGAAGAAAAGGTACTATTCAAACTATGTAATGCTCATTTGTAGAAAATTAAACTCAGCTTATCTTCTGAAGTAATATCTGATAGATTTTGGCTGAAAATTATTTTTGTCATAAAAAATATAAAAATAATGATCTTACCTCAAGTTCCCTTTCTTAAGTTCATTACCGTTAGCTTATGTTGCGATTCTTTTGTTTGGAATAAACTTGCAATGTTCCCAAATATTATCAATTTATTATAAATATATATGTATATATATTAAACAGGATTTTACTATCTCTCAAGACCATATGCCTTTTAGCAAAGCAAATAGTCAGTAGAGATGTAAAAGTTTGAATATAGAGAAAATGCACACAATTTTGTGTGTAGGAGAGGGGAAAATCCTTTAGTGAAAACCCTTCTCAGAGTTCCCGACCAGGAACTGAACCCTAACCTCCCCTTTACGAGCACTTCAAATTGGGTGTAACTGCAAATAAATATGTTACTTATTCAGTGATATAATTATCCATTCCATGTATATGAGATAAAAGTAAATTTATAACATAAATTTTAAGGTTTTATAATTTTATAAATACCTTTTACATTCACGTATTATTAATGGACTATAAGAATGAATAGCATTATCATTCATTTAATTGATTATTTAAGTTAATGCTAATTTAAGTGTCTGAAAGTATTGTTTTCTTGGAGATAGTTTTCAATCAAAATCGCTCGTTGTATCGATCTTTCCCTCAGCTATACAGGCCAACCAGGCCATTTCCAACAAATGGTTTGCCATTTATGTGCCAACTTCACTGCCACACCCAAGGGAAGAATAAATATTCCTACTCGGTTGGGGCCGGTTTCCAGAAGCTGCACTACCAGACATGATTACAAAATATGGTCAACAACTAAACAAATGAACTCTCAACTTCTTGATTCAAATCATATCGAGAGAGACAAGGTTTCTATACCTGATACACTTTTTTGTAGGCTCATACGTTTTAATTCTAGGGTTTATAAATGGCTTAATCTATGTGATAGGATTAAGGAGGATTGTAAATACACTTTCACTAACGTTAAGCTAACCCAAATAAGAATTGAAACTCGACCTCCTTGTCTCTGGCACCCCAATATTTAGAGCATATAAAGAATAATATCTGACTACCAGTTTAGATAATTATTGCGAAAGACATTTTTACTGATCCTAATCCTACTACGTAACAGGCAACTGGTAATAAAAATTGCTTTCCCAAGTGGTTATTCGTAAAAAAAAAAGGAGGGGGGGGGCCTATATATCTATCAATCACAGCCAAATCTACTTGGGACTGGGATCACCACTCTAAAGTAGATTGTCCATTTGCAAAATTATCCAATTTTTTTTATTTGTGCACCACGTTTAGCTTCCCATCCATTATATTTAAATTGTAATCTCCCTTACGTTGTAACGATGAGGAAGGCAGACTTTAGATAAAACCTACCGTCATTTGCTTGGAAGGAGAGTGAAAAACAATTTAAGGAAAGCATTGTAACACACCCGAGATTTATTCGAGTCACAGCTTAATTTACAGCATTTGAACCACAAACTCCTCGTCACTGGTAAAACATACTAGATAGACATGATATTTAGTTCACGTGCTCCCTAATGTAGGCAGAAATACACAATTAATTGATAAAATCATCTTATAATCTAATAGTAGTAGACTATAGTTAT
The DNA here is from genome assembly GCA_902151445.1 of Timema monikensis. Taxonomy (NCBI): domain Eukaryota; kingdom Metazoa; phylum Arthropoda; class Insecta; order Phasmatodea; family Timematidae; genus Timema; species Timema monikensis. Next base: position 198,978 of record CABFVZ010000726.1, on the reverse strand, counting down.
AAACTAGCTAGATTATTATTATTATTATTATTAGCACCGCGTCTTACTACCCGTTCGGGTTATACGCACTTACGCTAATGTGTAATGGTAGGGTTTCACAAGATGTCTTGTCAGAGGTGAAGGAAGGGTTTGGAAATCAGATTAATCTGTGCCGGTACCGAGGATTGAACCCCGGCCGCCAGTATAGAAGTCTGACACCCTACCCCTAGACCACCAGGTCACCAACTAGCTAGATTCTTAGGAACAAATGCGCTGATATTTTTTCACATTTTGTATCTACATTTATATTTTCTTTCTGTAAAAGATGACATATATTGTATAAATGTATACAAGCTAGCGCCATTCCTCTTCAAAGCAGAAGATGTAAAAGAACGAAGGTTGCCTTGTACTTTGTCTCTGAAATTCGAGACACTACCAACGAGAGTAAGATGATACACCCACCATTGCTTCCTGAAAATGTAATGAAAGGTACAACATGTAAATTGAAAATGCCTATTCTTTTTCTTCATACAGAGTGTCATCAATGATTATTTAAGCAGTTACCCAATTAGGTGGTTTAGTTTAAGGTATCACTCTCGCATTAGAGTAGAATGCCAATGACGAAGAGACTGGTGTTTGAGTCGCGCTCGGGTGTCCTGTGTTGTTTTTCCCTAAATGGTTTTTCATTCTTCCGTCTCACAAATGTAGGTACACTTCCAGTAAATTCAATCTTAATCATCCGTAAAACGTAGCATAATTTGTACATATGCGTTCATCCCCAAAGAGTAGTATCAGTTAAAAATAGTCAAATGACGTTTAATCGCATTATGATACCATGTACTGTACTTGTACATGCCACAAACATGTCAGCATTGATGGTTGTACAAGTTACGTGAAATTTATCTACATAATCATCAATCTCCTTTGAGTGAGCACTTTAATTTTGTTTTTAAAGTTTTCTTTATAAATTATAAATTGAATAAAATTAACTAAGGTTATGCAGTTGACGAGGCCATACAACAGGCTCTACACCCAATCTACCTACCTGTGTAAGTCATTTCTAATTACTCTTGAGCATAGCCCATAGATGCTTCGTAATGCTAGAATAATTACCTCTGATGCAAATCTAGTAGCACATTTTCCAGAATCCCTTGCATAGCCGTCTCAAGAAATCAACTATTGTATACCGCCGCATTTATCCAGTGTGGTACGAGGACATCCCATTTTATGTCAGCAACACTATTTATTCCCCAGCGGACTTGTTATCCAGATGGTTTGATAGCGTTGAAATTGGCCCGTTCTCACAGGTTACGTTAGTTACCATAGATGATACACTTACGCGTAATCAAAGCTTTGTCAGTCCACATGATGGGTCACCCATCTTTGAAAACCATACATCAACGCTTATTGTTTTACATTTAGACTCGTTTTGTTATAAGGAATGGCACTCTGAAAAGGAATTGCAGGAATTTGTATATATTTAGTTTATATGTATATGTATATGTATGTGTACATTTTATTAAATAAAGATGAAAAATGATATTTGGTAAATAACAAAAGTGTATACTTATTTTCTCAAATAATACATATTTATGATCCTAAGAAATTATACACGTGAATATAAATATTATTCTAGAGAGTTGAGATATTATATTTATACAATGCGTAGTGTATCTTATTTTATAAAGATAATACATTATATTTTGTATATACATAAGGAAATGCAAAATTGGATTGTTATATTCATGTACGTTTATGTATATACATTATATATGTATGCATACACATATATAATACATACAATAAATATAATATATATGATATAATAAAGAGATGCATTTTATTTTTCAAATGTCTGTATTTTATTCTAAATAGAAGTGAAATGCTATATTTTGTATATAAGTATATTTAAATAAATATTTGTAAATATATATAAACATATATATATAAATTTATGCATGCATTTTATCCCCGATAGATTAAGCATGAGAATTGTAGACTCTATTTATCATTGAACTTATGGTATAAATACTCATCATAATTTTTTAGTTATATTATTATTATTAGCACCGCGTCTTACTACCCATTCGGGTTATACGCATTTTAGTTATAAAATTAATACAAACATACTAGAAAAATATAATATGAATATTTTAATATAAACATAGAAATCTACTATAATTTATATATACCCTATTAAACACAAAATATCAGTTTCATCGGAAATATGTTTTATATTTGTTATTATAGCTGTTAGTACTTATGATGATAATAATTATTAATTATATCAGTAGTGATATACGCTCTGTTTTTATGGTTTTTTAACACAAATATATGAATAAATAATTTAAATCAAATTATCACTATATTTATAAATCTTTAAGATGAAAATTTCAGTATATTATATTGTAGTACAAAATACCAGATAACATAAGATAGGTCCTTCTTATTTCTACATTTGAATTGTCATACAAACCTTGATGTAAGTTTCCAATTTTTCACTTTTTGTTATTCTGCTGGCAGATGTGTGGATACGCTCATACAGATAGATTGACTTGAAAACAAGTTAGGGGGAAAAAAAACTTTTTCTCCGCAAAACTTTTCAAATCAATATGATGTTATTTCTGCAGATATATATATGAATTCTTTGTAGGAGACTTTCCATATCCACGCAAGTCTTTATAGCTCTTATTTCTTGCCTCACTTTCTCTGTTACCATTGATATTTGAAGTGCTTTTCTGAGCAAAATAATTCAATTTATTTTATTACGACCCATAAATATATTTTTTATGTCTATATGAAACCTATACAGATATTGGCATAAACAATTCTAAGACACCAATAAAAATGGCCAGTTAGCTTCTAGCACGTTTGACTTTGGCCCACTGAAGCTGGAGTAGTATTTCCCCATTTTGGTTTCCTTCACATTTCAAAATTAATTCCATGTTAAATATATAGATACCATCTGCATCGTTAAATTTTGGTGTAACTCTTAGCTATCCAGAATTAATGGAAACTGAGATTAACGTCAACATTATATGGACTGGTATGCTGGCTATGGTGAAGGGTGTAAATCGTGGTCGTTTTTACTAAGTTTTTTTCTTTCAAAATGGTTTCTCACTCACCTTGAATTCCTCATCCCTATCCTATATGCGCTGGCAAATGCAGATTTTCTGAGCTGCTAGTAAGCTGCATTTTAAATAAAAGTATGGATTGGGCTACCCCCTCACCAGCACCCCGACGAATAAATGTAATTAAATGTTTGCGTATAACCCGAACGGGTAGTAAGACGCGGTGCTAATAATAATAATTAAATGTTGCTGATACAAAAGGGTAGTAGAACCTGATGTAGTAAACAACATTAAAAACTGTGTTATAGCTCTTGAGTTAAATGGATCTAGAACAAAATATAATGCATATTGTGTAGGTAAATAAAGATTGTGATGTGATGGTGATAAGTGACATGCTATATATGTCGTAGCTGATTATAGCTCGTTAAACCATGTACATTACATAAACTATTTAAAACGATATCTAATTCTGCCATCACCTAGCGTATCAGATTACAAAATCAACACCAATATCATACTTTCACAAATAGATTTGAAAAGTTTTAGTAAAACTATTCAATTATCTCGCACTTTTAAAGGGGTCGATTTGGCTCGTCATTGTGTAACGCAAAACTTTTCCATTATTGTGGATATCTATACAAAACTTGTCAAAGTTGTCTTTCTATACCAAATACTCTTTTCTGGGTTCAATCGCCCAAGTAAAATCTAATTTTGAAACAATATCTACAAAAGAGTATTACGACTATGAACTTTATACTTGATTAACCAAATGCTGGAGTGGGTTTGGTGTTTGGTCTGAATTTCGATTTGATAATTAAATAAATAATTAGTAATTACCTATATCCAGTCTCTCTAAATATATTATTTAAAAAAGTATTTATTAACTTGGTTTTTATACAATATACTTAGCAAAATTGTAAAAAAAACTACCGATTTTATTCAGACTGTTTCTTGTGAAATGATTTATTTTAGTACAATTAATATTAAGATAATCTAAGCATTTTGTTTTGGATAGTTAAAAGAGAGAAGTACAAATTATGTCTATAATATACATGCAATTTTGATAGTAATCATGCAAATAAGTAAATCATTAAATATGTATTTCATACGTTTTTAATAAAATAAGTGATTTAATATTCCTGCATGAAATAAAATACTCGTCCTTGACGTGTAACCAAATATTTGATCAATTTTTTTTTTAATTTATGATGGGCAAATTGTCTCCGTGACTCCAATAATGGTTAATTTTAGGTCTATAGGAATTATTTCAGGTGTGTGATTGTATTTTAAACGTAGTTTAGTTTTGATCAGAAAGGTATTAAATTCAGAATGGTAAAAGGATTTTTATTTATAAATGTTAAATTACTGTGAAAATGTTGTGTATCGCATATATAAGTTCAAAATTATATCAACTATCAATATTAATTTATGTTATATTATATTATGTTATTAAAAATTAAAGCCCTCTGCTAATTGTTCTTTTCTACCTTATCTTGACACCTTTTAGAGACAAGTATTGTGGTCGTAAAAAAAATTAATTTGAGATCTTGATAGATGTCAAGGTTTCGTAACCCCCTGAAATTGAAAATATGGTTTGTCAGGATCCCGTCTGTGTGTCTGTATCTTGGACTTGAGCCGAATCCATTTTACCGATCGGGTGGAAACTTGGTATGTAGGGTTTTCAACCCCTGATTTTTTTTTAAATTATGTATCTAACCCTTAAAATATGTCTAGTTTACTAAGGGATGAATAAATTAAAATAATATCAAAATCGGCTCTAGATATTTTTATTAAAATTTTTATCCACGCACTGTTTTACTCTACAAGCAAAATGGTGCATCAGACTTTCCTTAAGAGGATATCTCTAATTTTGGTCATATTTCCGAAATCCTCTGAGATACAAAATCATTAATCGTTGCAAAGTTGTAGAATTATTTGGAGTAAAAAACTTTTAATTGAAATAAATTTTTATAAAAAATAGTTTCCTAGCTATAAAAAAAATATACGTTGATTTTTAATAAATATCTTTTAAAACGAGTGTTTATTGTTATGCTCATTAGTGGAAAGAGATATTCATCTTTTATGAATGTTTCTTTATCAGTGAATGTGGTAGAATGTTATGATCTCTGTATTTATTTATTTTTTGTAACGATGTATATTATTTAGTTTCACATATCTTATACGAATATTAAGTAGATTTCTCCATTTTTTTTTAATTAAAGAAGCGAGACAGTAAGACTTGTAGCTTACGGTAAATATAGTTTGGATCTTATAAAGTTTAAAAAATAAATCTTTAAAATTTGTATTTGATAAAGTGTATATTAGAATGTCATCTCGCAATTTATTGAGACTAAATTTAGGCGATAGGTATTATTATTATTAATATAATATAATATACGTCTAGAGCAAAATATAAATATCTATAATATTTATCGTAAATAAGATATATATTGCTCGATTCCCAGATTATCATTAAATAAAAATGAGATAGTTATCGACTTATCTCAGATAGGTATTCTTATAAACCAAATGGCCATCAAATTAAAACTAAGATTAGATTTCGAAGAAAATCTGGCTTCTACGGTTTCGAATCTTCACCAATATGGTCAATTATTGCCATTATGAGCTGTTTGGTACAGTAAAAGACAATATTCATTTGTAAATAATCTGTAATTGAATTGTAAGATAATTTATCAGAATTAAACTAAATATTAGAGACATATTGTAATAAAATATTTTCAAAGTAAGTTTAGTACACCGAATTATATAAAAAGCCAAAATAAAATATTTTTTCAAACATAAAACAACTTACAAAAGATATTCGAACTTTTATTTGGCTTCAAGATAATTTAACTTATTCGATTCGAGCTCACTTCAACAAGAAAATATTGATTTCGCACAACCATAGTCATAATATAACCTTAGTAGGCCTACTCGATAGAGTGCTTAGAATTTTAATGTTGAAACTAATGATAAAATCGTAAATCCATGTACATTCGGTAGTAAACACGCTATTCTGCCCCAGTTCAAGGAATTTCTCTGCAAATTTTGTTTAAATTGTTCATGGAATTGACAGTCATTATCGTGGAACAAAGATTCGAACACACAGACAGAATAAATGCCCAATTAAACAGAAAAAGCTAAGGTTAATTCATTATTTTGAATAACTAGCTACTTATAAATAGTACTAATCGAGTCTGTAAGTTCCTTATATATATATACTAGGAAAGATTAATCATCAAGTTTTATATTATGCCTGTCTCAGTTAATAAGTCCATCGAGATTGATAGCCTCATTAGTATTTACACTGAAGATAAATACATTATTCATACACAATTATTGTACACATTTGTACGATAGTGGTTACTTTTTTATTTTAACACACTTTTTCTATCCGTTCGGATTATACGCCTATGTACTATTTACGCTAATGGTTTTATGGCTGAGATAGGTTATATTTGTAGAAAGCGTACCAGCATTGGCGTGAAGTGAAATGAGAAATACCATTTTGGAAATCCACCCTCAGTACACCTGATTGAGATTCAAACCCCAATCTCCACGTCATTGGAAGTATAGTCTACTGCTAGAGTAAAATCTTAAACATTGCTGTCACCGAACGGGTTGTACGTCTATAAATTTGTTTTTTATAGCTCCAATGATTTAATACAATTGTTATATTATAATTATACATAGCGTATTCCCATCCACCAAACATTATAAAAAGTTTATATTAACATGGTTCTAAAAACGCCTAGGTTCTGAGTTTCGCAGAATTTTATTGTTCAATTAATAAGAAATTCACCAGAATAAGTAATGCAATTAAACTATACAAAGCTAAACAGAATCTAACAAAAATATAATACAAAAATTTTTGTATCAACAATTGTTAAAAATAGAGTCGTCCTGCTTCAGTGCATCCTCTGGGCCAGCGTTTCATGTTTTGTTGTACTATGTTGAGAGGGTGACCTGGTGGTCTAGGGGTAAGGTGTCAGACTTCTGTACTGGCGGCCGGGGTTCAATCCTCGGTCCCGGCACATATTTATCTGATTTCCAAACCCTTCCTACACCTTTGACAAGACATCTTGTGAATGTGTGGAATGCCAGGTCACCACCGTGGTTCGGATTCCACGTTAAACTGTAGGTCCTTCATTTCATCTCACAATCACCCTACTATTACACATTAGCGTAAGTGCGTATAACCCGAACGGGTAGTAAGACGCGGTGCTAATAATAATAATACTATGTTGAGTAAACCTAGAGTGTTACTTGTTTGCCCACATCCATTTACGATACGCTATCCTAAAACCTCAACATTAGACACAGGAAATGCGTTAACAATAGACTTTAAATATTCCCAGATATAAAAATCCCTTTTGTTCAAGTCTGATGATCGAGCAGGACATTTAACGGATCACCCACGAACAACCAATATTTGAGGAAAACCTTTAACAACTCCAAAACTAAGCGTTTCTAGACACATGATAATGAAAACATTTCTTAACGTTTGATTGATGAGAATACGACCCTACAATATTTGACACTAATTAAAATACACCTTTTATATTTTTACTTTCTTGCTACCTTGCAGGTAGATAAATATTGTGATCGTCAAAAAAATCGAACTCGAGATTTTGATGAATTTTGACGTTTCATGATCCCCCGAAACCGAAAATTGGTTTTTGCAATGCCATCTGCCTGTCCGTCTGTACCTTGGGCTAGAGCCAAAACTATTTTACCGATTGTGATAAAACTTGGTATCTAGGGTTTTCATTGGGTTGCCCCGAAGAGTTTTTGGAATTCGCCATCTATCTTAGGGTTAGATAGCCAGTTTAGGGTAGTTTCCTTAAGGGCGAAAATATTTTTTAATCAATATTGGCTAAAACGATTTTGATTAAATTTAATTTATAAGCTTTGTTCAATATTTCAAATAAAATTGCTAACCTCTATTTTTGGTCAAAACGAATTTAAGGGTAATGGCGTGAATTCAAATTTATTAATGTTGGCATTTATTGTGAGAGTGACGTTTCAAACCACGTGGACACCTGTTATTATCTATGCTTATTATGTACTATTGAAAATTTTGAATTTGCTTTCGTCAAACACATTAGCTAAGTTGTTATAATATACTGAGCTAAGAGTCACGGGTTTGATTCCCGACATAGCCGAAAAATTTATAATTTGTGAAATATGGGCTTTAACCTTCACACTGATGAATAATTAATGGAAGGGGCTAGATGTTGTTTCTCTTATTGATTTAAGTTAGTTTATAAATCGTGTACTGATATAATGAGTCGGTTAAGAAAGTTCACGTTAAATACCTCGAGTAAATATAATAAAAGAAATAATATGTATTTTCTGTCTTAATTGATTACCAAGGGAAAATGTTGATTTCAATTCTAAGGAAAACTTATAGGAAATATTTAAATTCTAAATCATAATTTTTGTGTTATTATTATTATTATCATTACCGAGTCTTAAGACAGGTTCATGTTATTATGTATTTATGATAATTATTCTAATAGGGTAAGAATGAGGAAGGAAGCATTTGAGAAATAATCTACAGGCTTTTGCGTGGAGGGAGATTGAGAAACCATTTAGGGACAACCACCTTCAGTGAACCCAACCGGGAAACTACTACCAATCTCTCCTAACACGAGAGTGACACCTTGGCGCATTTGGACATTGAAGAGGATAAGATAAATCTAAAGACTCTAGTAACTATAATAACATGGACTGAGCAAGTCTACTGTTCACTGAACTACTAGTGGCAATGCTTTTATATTAGATGACAGAGCATAAAGAGGCTTTGTTTTAACCCATTTGGCATTTTTTCTGTCTGTATGTACTGATTTTGCTACTTAATAACCGATAAATGCATTTAGCAATTTTAACTAAATTTGCCTGGGATTTTCTATGAACCTGGGTTGAGTTCTCTATGCACATAGTTTTTTAGTCTGGTCATTTGTTTCAATAAGGCACACACTAAATGATTGCTCATTTAATGGCTCATCTCAAATGATTTTCATTTATTATTCTTGGCAATCGATCAAATACTTACCACCCAATTTTTAAATTTTGGCTCATATTGCGAGATTGGTGTCTAAAATCACGTAAACAGCGGTAATTGTCTATGAATACTATACTATTGAATGCGATATTGATTGGTTTTCTTTCTGGTTTGAATGCCAAGGAGTTTTTTTACTTAAGCCCAAGGAGAAATCACAGAAAATAATTTAACATGAAATCCAAAGATAAATGTCTTTAAATAGGGATCTTAAGACTGTATTAACGAGAATAAAATGGAAAAAGTGAGGTTTATTATTCACAGAACTACTAGTAAGAATGTAGTAATGATAATAACATGGAGGTATCGAGGTTTAATGTTAACATAAAGAATGTAGTAACAATAATTGAATGGAGAGAGTGAGGTTTACTGTTCACAGAACTAATAGTAAGACTATAGTGACGCTATTAACATGGAGGGAGCGAGGATTAATGTTCACAGATATACTTATTGTAAGAGTGTAGTAACGATTATGGAGGGAGTGAGGTCTAACGTTTTAAGAACTAGATTTATACGTTTAAACTAAAATATCATTGTATTGTATATATGAGTTAGAGATGAGTGTGATGGTTAGGAGAACATAAACCCACAAAAAGGGGAAAATAATAAATGGACCAAAACGGTTAACCCACATGTGCAAAACCATCCCTGCATGGTCTATTTAGCCTATATTCTATAGGTGACCTGGTGGTCTAGGGGTAAGGTGTCAGACTTCTATGCTGGCGGCCGGGGTTCAATCCTCGGTCCCGGCAAAGATTTATCTGATTACCAAACCCTTCCTTCACCTCTGACAAGACATCTTGTGAATGTGGGGAATGCCAGGCCGCCACCGTGGTTCGGATTCCACGTTAAACTGTAGGTCCTTCATTTCATCTCACAATCACCCTACCATTAAACATTAGCTTAAGTGCGTATAACCCGAATGGGTAGTAAGACGCGGTGCTAATAATAATATATTCTATACTTGACTTTAACGTCATACGGATTCCATTCAATTACATTCTGGAAATCCAAACAACGTGACCACCTACGTAGGTCAAATATACTTCTGTTGGGGTATTCTATTCATGGGTATTTCTCTTTACCTGTAATTACATCTTATAGTAGCTAATAACTTTACATATACGGTACATAATTTGACATCATTAGTCTATCTTTTGATAAGTTTGAAAGTTGTTAGCTTCTTATTATTAGCATGAATGAGTATACGGATTATACGTCAGGATTAAATAATTTTGTTTCCTGGTCACAAGAATAATGAGATTCGAATATTGACTGGATGTGTGATTGATGTGAATGTTGACCTCCAAGCAAATGTGTGTACACTTCCCAAAGTTTTACTTTCTTCATTATGTGAATATGGGTAGCCCAGACATGCAGTAAAATCATGGTGCAAAAGAGTTTATGTTTACAAATTACTTTTAAATGTAATCGAGCAATATAGACGCATACAATGACACTGACCTTTATAATATTTAAATTTAAGAACCCCGCTCTTGTGGCCACGTGGTCTAACGTGCTACTCCCGTAGTGAATTAGACTCCCGGTGACGGGGAGATCCCGGTTCAAATCTCATTCAAGTGTACTAAGGATGGTTTTTCAAAATCTTTTTACATTATTTCTAGATTCACATGTTTGTACACGTCATATAAATATGATCTTCAAAAACATTAACGTTATTAGTACATAAGCGTATAACCCAAACGGGCAGTAAGAGGCGGTGCTTAAAAAACTAAGTAATTTAGATAACATAATCTAACACACACAGGAATATAATTCTAATACTACAATTCATGTTTTTTTTACAATCTTTTACTCAACTTTTAGTGCAGAGGAGTATTTTAAGTCAAACAAATAGTTTGGTGGTTTTCTTAAGTAGACAGTATTCGAAAATATATGAAGAATACAAAACTGACCCAGGTCTAGGTTGGAAACAGTTATGGATTTATAAAATATCTTAATAACGGTTAGAAATTGGATCCATGTTTATATAAAATGTTGTATTCATAATTGACCCTAGAATTAACAATAGGAGATTTGGTTATACGTGTAGAGCAACCTGTAGTAATGTTGTCATAAGAAAGTATAATAATTAATATGCACAATTCTGTTTTCAAAAATGTATTTTAACATTCAACCTTTTATTTAAACATTGTAACAATTTTGATTAAGACTCAAACCATTATTTAGTTTGTAAATCTTCTGCTGACATAGTTTGTACTTATGTATTAAATAATACTTCTTTATAATACAACCTTTGTTAGCTTGGATTAAATTTTCCTCATATAAATACCTAAACAAGTATATGTATTATATTTTGTTAAGGACAAACATGTAACAAAGTAATAAGCCACAAATATATATGAGAGATGAGAAAAATCTTTATTCCTCATAGATAAAAAGCTACACTACTTTATTCCTTACGGAGTTTATTTATTATTTCGTCATATGCGTTAAGACTTTCCTTTAGGCTAGGAATTATCTTCATTCTTTGAAATTAAATTGAGCCTTTTATTTTAAAAATATTTTACACTGAGTTATATTTTTAAAAAAAAGTTTCATACTTTATGATTTACGCTGTACCAAACGTTTCTATTTTTTATGTTGACTTTATTTTAAATTGGTCTCGTGTGACACTTTGTGTTTGTTAGTAATGATTTTACTTACAATACCAAAGCACAGTCTCTATAGAAAGGTGGCTTAATGAAGGCAGGCATGCTTGACACAAAAGGTTTCGCTCAATGACGTGCCAAGAGGCGTATCCTCCCCCGAGTAGGTTGTAAGCTGGGAAGGTGTTGGATGCCACGGTAGCTATTGAAGCCCGCAACACATGTAGTTCGCGGTAATTCCACCAGGATGTGTTGAATGACGGAAAGAAAAGAAAGGCTCGCTTATATTTTGTCTTTTAAGTTCTTCGTGTTTCGGATAGTGATGTATTAAACATTCGTGAACATGAGTGAATTTAAAAGTAAGATAAATAATATTAGAGCTTGATTTTTGAGAAAAACTAGGCCATATCACATAAAATATTCTATCCGTCTGCATATTTACTAACTACGTTAATGTTTAATTGATTAGAAATGTTACATTTAGTACGTGCCTTTTCTTTGTGGAGGGATAGTGGTAAACCATTTAGGAAAAAACACCTTCAGTACACCCCAACGAGATTCTAGCACCAATCTCCCCGTCATCGACAACCCAGTCTATGGCGAGAGTGAATACTTAGACCATTGGAATATGTAGGCGGCTAAGAACCTGTTTATGTTCAATTTTGTTATGTAAAGTTACCTCCACCATCCAGTTTTAGATCAATAGCTCATTCAATACAATGAAATTTGTGTAATTTTTTAACCCTTTTATTGAAATTTTATTGGTTATCATTACCGGTAACTGAATCACATCTTTCTATTACTCCTTATTTCTTGTCCACACAAGTTAACAATTATAAACTGTAAATAATCGTAGCATTTGCGCATACATACAAAGAGATTATAAAAACTTTATTTTAAAAATGGTTCATTATCTACAAGATTATTTGTATAGCTCTGCTTTAACTACCTCATATTATATTATTATTATTAGCACCGCGTCTTACTACCCGTTCGGGTTATACGCACTTACGCTAATGTGTAATGGTAGGATGATTGTGAGATGAAATGAAGGACCTACAGTTTAACGTGGAATCCGAACCACGGTGGAGGCCTGGCATTCCCCACATTCACAAGATGTGGTTAATACACGTCTTGTCAGAGGTGAAGGAAGGGTTTGGAAATCAGATAAATCTGTGCCGGCTCATATTATATCTATTGCATTTTGTGAATAATAAAGTTTGTATTTAACTATATTTGTAGCTACTTCCAAGCAGATATAAATGAACGCACGGATGTTGTGTTTAGCCTAGAGCTTAGAGACCACTTTTCAATACCGACCAGGTTTAATAAATATATATATATATTTTAGCAACCTGTCTTACAACCCGTTCATGTTATACATCTATGTATTAGTTAAGATAATGGTTTCAGGGATTAGGAAGTTTATATTAATAGGAAGTTTAACAGCATTTAAATTGAGGGAGAGTGGAAAACGATTTTGAGAATACCACTCTTTGTACACCCGACCAAAATTCTAACCTCATATTCCCCGTCATCGGCAGTCTAGCCTACTGCGAGAGTAGTGCGTTAGACCATGCGCTCACCAAAGCGGGTTATTATGATGTTGCATCTTTCCTCCCAAGTTACGACAATACAGTGACTCAATATCACTCCGTACACTCTTTAGTGGCCGAATGGTCGTGTTGTACTTGCCTGCTTAAAACATAGAGATCGGGGTTCAATTCACTGTCGGGTCTACTGAGGGTGGTTTTTACAAAGATTGTTTCCCTCTCTACTGTCAGGAAAATGCTAGTAGCTACTTCTAAAATGCTTACTCCCTCATCCGTATCTCAGTCAAGTATTTAGAATATATGAGTAAAAAAGCCTTAACAGGTAGTATGACGCAGTGATTGAAAAAATAAATTAATCTCAATTCTTGTTAGCTTAAGATTCGGATGGACCTCTCGAGGTTTTGCAAAGCTCTCTTCCAAGTAGTTCCATGTATTATCACCTCACCAGAGGTGCGCTGCTGTAGTTATGGCAATCGACGTACCTACTCCTCCCAAACCCTCTATACTACACCTATTCAGAATGTGTCCTTAAATTCCACACAGGGCCACACTCCTCCCCCCTTCCCCCTCAACATTCCTTTCAACTTTGTTGCTTGCTACCCAAGAAAAGACAAGCTATCACCGTTATTCTCTCCAAGGAGTGATGCCAAGTTTTTAGCCACAATCTCGGGGTTTTATTGAATGACGTCCAAAGGACAAGGGCTCGAATCCCTGTCAAAGTATGTTTCTGAGTTACCTCAAGAAATCATTATTTACAGTCAATTGTGAAATTTTTATTTAGTTTGTTTATTACTGTAGAAAGGTGACATGGTGGTCTAGGGGTAAGGTGTCAGACTTCTGTGCTGGCGGCCGGGGTTCAATCCTCGGTCCCGGCACAGATTTATCTGATTTCCAAACCCTTCCTTCACCTCTGACAAGACATCTTGTGAATGTGGGGAATGCCAGGCCTCCACCGTGGTTTGGATTCTACGTTAAACTGTAGGTCCTTCATTTCATCTCACAATCACCCTACCATTACACATTAGCGTAAGTGCGTATAACCCGAACGGGTAGTAAGACGCGGTGATGATAATAATAATAATTAATGTAGAAATAGTTAAAAATACATCTTATTCCTTACATTAAAAAAAATATATAGCCATTTCTTTTTGTTGTTTATTCAGTTGCATAGTTTTTACGGTCACTACTTAGATTAATTATTTAAATACATGCTACAAGGAAGTTAGAATAAAAATAAGTGCATAACAATTTGTTTGTAAAGAAGATATAAAAACCAAAGGGAAAACAACACTTTGTTCTGGGTGATAGCCTGTTTAAAAAATGGAGATATCTTTAAAATAGTTAATACGTTAGAAAAAGGTGGCCAAAGTTGGCAAAAAAATGCAATTTTTAAAATTTTATTTAATTAAAAATAGTTTACGTACTGTACGCCTACTTCACTTTACAAATAGGCCCTACTGTAAACATTTTTTCGAACACCATATCAACAATAACATTGTATTCTATGATCTAAATTAACTCTGAATAAAATAAAGCTCTCTAAACCATATTTCCATTTAAAATCATTAATTTATTATCATAATTTGATTATGAATTATCCAAATCCAAGTCTTTTCTTTCTTATTGATGCTTTAAGAACAAAGGTTATTAACGGCTTAATCTGATTGGGCAGAGATGAGGAAGGTAGCTAAGAGGAAGTGAACCGCAGTTGCATGGAGTAAAGATGGGAAAACCAGAATGATAAATCACTTTTGGAAAACCATTAAAGGTGTGTGTGTATGTGTGTGTGTGTGTGTGTATATATATACATTTAACGGGGAAACCATCTTTAGTTCACGCAGATGGGATTCGTACGTCAACGACCACATCAATGGCGATAAAACCAACGGCAAGCAACTGCTGTGGGTAACTTAACTTTGTAAACTAATATTTACTCTGTCTCGACACCTTGGAGCGAAAATATTGTGATATTCAAAAATTCGAAATCGAGATTTTGATAAATGTCGACGTTTCATAGGCCCCTGAAAAAAAAGTTTATTCCACAATGCCGTCTGACCGTTTGTAACTTGGTTTGGGCTAGAACCAAAACTATTTTACCGTTTGGGCTAAAACTTTGTATCTGGGATTTACATAAGGTCTCCCCCACCCCTCGATGGGTTTTTGGAATTAGATATGTAACCCTAAATTTAAGGCCAGTTTATTGAAGGGCAAAATGAGAATAAATCTATTTTATCGAAATTTGCTCTAATGGTTTTGATTAAATTTTATATCTAAACACAGTTTATCATTATAAACAAGATGGACATTTTCATTTTCTCATTAACATGACTTTGAGGGTACTTTACATAAGGGAGATTCTCAAATTTTCATCATTTCTCCGAAACTATTTGAGACTCGTAATAACTTATCATTTTAATGTTGTAGTACTATTAAATGTAAACATCTTTTAACTGCAATATATTTTTATAAAATAAATACATTTTAAGCTATAAACAAATATATACACTTTTTAATCAGAGTTGTAGTGGAGCAGGAACGTGGGGGAAAGACGTTCTGGCACTGATTTTCGTGGAAAATATATTCAACATATTTTTTTAGTAAAGTTTCATACTTTGCATTTCCAAGTTAATTAATTAATTTTATATCAATATTATGATAAAAAAATTCATACTATTAATCAATAAAATCTGATGAAATTTACAGAGCTTTATGCGAATTTCTGAAATTTTATGGGAAGTGCGTTAATTAAGTTTCTGCCTTAGTGATCATTAAAAGATGATCCAAATAGCTTCTAGGGGCACTTATGTTTGTGAAAGCCTTTCGCCTACGGTGGTTGGGGATCCTAAAATCCCACTTCAATTTGGGATTGCTATATCATTGCATTCCGGCACTGCTAAGTTTCACTACACCACCGTTTTTAATACAGGTTTTTGAAAATGAATTTGATTCTTGTGTTTTTTCTCAATTTTTCTGTAACAGTTTCCCTAGTTCCTGATGCCATAAAATCAGGGTGGCCCAAGGTAATTTTGGTGCCTGGATGGTATTGCTTTTTGGCGCCTCTCTATGTAACCGGTGAATAATATAGTCCATTCACCATAGGAGTGTAGGTAACTAACAGCTTGCAAAAGATAGATCAAATCTCATGTATCCATTTCCCAGACCATATTATCTGCAATGACCATAATATGTTGATTTATTGTCACTTTTGGCAGTCAAAACTTTCATAAAAATATTATTATTAATTTGGTTTTTCTTTTGACATTTCTTAAATCTTCTGCTAGCTGCCAGCTATCACATTTCTCATGGTGAATGTACTCACGGAAAATATGAAAATAGTCCCCAAACATAACAAATCCAAACCTAACATAGCCTGGGCGTGATAGGAAAATAATTGAAGGGGAAACTACACAAATGTTAAACATACGCTAAACGTTTCACTTCGAGATTGTACAAAAACTGCTAGGATTACAAATAAAACTATAAGAGCCTGTTTTGCCTGTTATGTCATAAGTTTAACAAACATATTGACAATATGAACAGTTTACGTTATAATTGCAAAAAAAGAGGTGGGGGGGGGGGCATTATTTCAAGCAAGCAAGTGTAAAATAACTTTTTGAGCGTGCACTAGATTCTATTTACACACCACAAAATTATACTTATTTGTAAAATGTCATGATAGTATTAAAATTTGAACGTTTGTTAAGCTTAGCATCTCCACTATCACGCCCTGTCTACTTTAGGTTTGGGGAATATTTTCATATCACACCCAGATTACGTTAGGTTTTATATTGTTAGTTTTGGGGACTATTTTCATATCAATTACATGCTACGTTAGGTTCGAAATTGTTAGGTTTGGGGATTATTTTTCATATCACGCCCAAATTACGTTAGGTTTGATGTTGTTAGGTTTGAGGATTATTTTCATATCCCGCCCAGACTATGTTAAGTAATGGCTAGCTCTGTTTGGCGCCCCCTAAAGCTGGCGCCCCAGGCAGCCCCCCGGTTCGCACGGCCCTTAAGCCACTCCTGCATAGAGTAGGTAACAGTGTAAGCTATTTTATTTCACAAATCCTAACGAGTTTCTAGTAAATGTCTATTTAAAGATAAAAGCGAGAGAAAGTCTGTGTGGCATACCGTACCATTTATTTTTTATTACTAAAATACAAAATTGCCTTTACCTCTGTGTGAATAGGTTTGTGGACCTTTAATTTCTAATACACTTTTATTATTATTATTATTATTATTATTATTATTATTATTATTATAGCGTACCGACTTATCGACCCAACTACAAGTCATGTAGCATCATTAAAATCATTCTACTCGTGGTAATGTGTACAACACGATCCATAATTTCTGAACCCCTTTTTTTTAACAACCTGTACATGTGTGTGTGTAACTTATATTAAAAAAATATGTCTTACACTAAAATAATTTGATGAATATTTTCAGGGGATAGAAATAATAGCTATGACACACATTCCCACACTCCCCTAAATAAACTCCTGTATGCGCCACTGAATCTTAATATCTTCAAAATTAATTCTGCTATAATTGGGAAAATGTCTTGTTCGTATATAAAAAATGAATAAAACTATTTATAGAAATCCTTTTCACCTCTCTCTTCTTACAAAACCAATGTTATACAAATAGGTTTTATCTAATCAAGGAAACACTGTTAATGCAAACTATTTATAAGGTAAACAAATCAAGTTTACTCTATAAAAAAACTTTTAACATAGATCATACTAATACATCATAGCTCAGGTTTGGAGATGACAGACATTTAGTGCCAAGTCAAGGGTTTTACCTTAATTGGAAGGACTACCTTGTAAAATTTGAGAAGTGCTATCAGCTCAACTCCTAAGAAACGTCCATATGTTGAACTATTTGGACTGTTTAACCGACACCGAGCTAGAGTTGCGGTGTTGTCATATCTGTCAAGTTTGGCCTGAAAGAGTGAAGGGGCAGCGAGCTAATCTGTTGTTTACATGTGTCAAGTTTCTTGGCAGAGTGCGGCTTTTATCAAAGACCACTTACTTTGAAGAAATCTGCTACTTTATTTTTAGGTTGAGCTCAAATAATCAGTAGTCTGGGTTTCTTTATATTTCTTACCTAGTGGAAGAAAACATTCTTCATAACTTTCTCGTATTAGACTGGATTGCTGGTGACGAGATCAGCGTTCAATTCCCAATAGAGTGTACTGAGGTTTTTTTCTTCTTAAAACGGTTCCAAACACGCAATTTTTATTTAATTAGTTTTAGCAGCGTGTCTTACTACCCGTTCGGGCTATACGCTTATGTACTAATTACTTTAAGGCGTTAGGCATCAGGAGGGTTAAATTAAGAGGAGGTGCATCCGTATTTTCATGGCGTGACAGCGGAAAAATATATAGGGAAAAAACCACCTGAGTGCACCCGACTGGAATCGAACCGTGATCCCCTATTCACCATGCCAGTTAAACACGGTGGGCAACATAAACTATTAGACTGGATTGCTGTTGGTGGTAAGTTTGAAGTTCAAATCCCGGTCGGGTATAACAAGGTTATTTTTCCCTAAAATGGTTCCCCACTCTCAATCTACGCGACTGTGGATACATTCAATCTAAAATGTCAAATCCCCCTTTCCTAGCTCACTAGGGTAATTAATGTATGTGTGCAACTCAAACGGGTAGTAGTAAGTCGCCATGAACAAAAATACTATTGTGATGACTACCAAGAGTGTTGGCGAAACGTTATTAGTGTCGGGCGAGGTTATTTGTAAAAAAATAAATAAAAAAAATTAAGGAGTTTTTAGGGGATTTACTCCAAGAAAATTGAAATATTTGAAAATGTAATGCCACTAAAACTATTTGGGGTGTACATTAAGCATCTAGAAATAATAATAATATATTGTTATAAAATCTATTTGAAGTTTGATGCAAACCATTTTACAGCTTCAAACTCGAGTATATAGAAGGAAGTTTAACAAACTTGAGGAAGGCATATTTCGATGGGAGGAGGGGTGGAGGAGAAATGGGTGGTAAGACCCCACCCTATCAACCTTCCCTTTTCCCATTTCACCCTCAATGAGTAACACTGGACAGACACACCGTAGAATGTACATAATTTCCTCAGCGTATGACTCAACCCAAGCTAAGAGGGTTGAGGACAGCTTCTGAGAGTCACAATGGTTACTTAATTTTATTTAAAAGATCCATACGTCAGTCATGTAATTACTTAATATAGAAAATAACAAAATTCAAATAATAAGAATATTAAGAAGAATAAGAATGGTAATAGAAATATCTTATCAATTGGCATACAAGTTTTTTATTTTTTAAACCTTTCTTTCATGGACATAGAAAATTTAGGGTCAGAGGTCTGGGCCCCCATGAAATTTGTTGGAGCCCTTANGTAGGGGGGGGGGGTGTACATATATACGTATAAAATATAGATAAGAAATTGTGTTTTTTACTTTTCATTCTTGTATTACATCAGAGAAATACTAATTATTATTAGTAGATTTTTATTATTATTTTAATATAAACTTAGAGATGCACTAAAAATTCATATTGTAAAACTAGCTTTACCAACATTAGCTTGTAACATGTAGAAAGGCGTAATTATGTAAAAAAAAAAAGACCCCACCTTCCCCAAATCTTATGTATGATTATAGATTATAAAAAATGACATTTATTATTATTGAAATTATTTTATAATACGTAATAATATACAGTAGGTAGGTTCAATTTAGAGGAAGTGCACCCACGTTTGCGCGGAGAGATAAGAGAGGGTGGTTTTTCTCATTGGGTTTACTAAGTGCATTATTATACAGCCATAAAAGTTGTTAAAATTGTTGCTGAAAAGTTTTAATATAACGTAAAAAAACTTAATTTGAAATAAATAAAACAATATTTACAAATATTATAAGCAAATGTATAATCAATTATCAATATAAACACTTATAGAGGCTAAACAAATATTGATCTCAGTGAGATTGTCTACATTTCTAACAAGGACAAGCTACGGGTAGTAGCTCAACAGACAACATAATTAATCCCTACAGCCTTTCTTGATTCATGTGCTCCTTAAAGAAATTTTAACAACGTCTTGAAAATGACCTTTCAGCTGTTTCTATTGATTTTACAGAAAAATAGGTAGATACATTTTTTGTACAGCATAAATTATGCGCAATAAAGTGACTATTGAGTAATTTTTGATTGAATAATTAGGTCTTTACGAAACAAAAATAGACTTAAAAGACAATGCTTTCATCTCTTACCAAATTAATTTTGGGTGTGTGGTCCAGCGTGGTGGGCCCTATTTTGGGCGTGGGCCTGTGGCGTTTTGCCACTACCGTATAGTTACACCACTTAGCTTGTAACTATCAAGAATTTCAAACTGTATTAACCTATTAATTATATTCGATAATCAAACATAACTTAATACGTTTAAACATATTTTAATATGTATAACACCCTCTTTGGTGGCCTCAGGCTTTAACGTGCTACTCTCGCAGTAGACTAGACTGCTGATGACGGGGAGATCAAGGATAGAATCTCGGTTGGGTGTACTGAGGTTGATTTTCCACGCTCCCTCCCCGCAAGTGCGGGTACACTTCCTATGAATGTAACTCTCCCGATCCCTAAAACCATAAGCGTAATTGTTGAAAAACAAAATCAATTAACAAATTCTTTGTTTATTTTACAAAAAATTTGAATCTGGCCATTCCTAAGGAACTGTATATCCTACCGAAAGAAAATATTTTGACCAGACTACATAATATTATATTTATAATATATATAATATTATAATAATAATATATATATTATATTTATATTATATATAATGTAAATACAAATATAATATAATATAAAATACATATTTTATATATATATACACACAGATATTCAAATTTGAAGATAGCATATAAAACAATTTTCTGCAAAAAGAAACATTCCATTTTTAAAAATGGATAATTTGTATCAAATAAATATTACATAGGTAACCTTTATTATTATTATTATTATTATTATTATTATTAGCACCGCGTCTTACAACCCGTTCGGGTTATACGCACTTACGCTAATGTGTAATGGTAGGGTGATTGTGAGATGAAATGAAGGACCTACAGTTTAACGTGGAATCCGAACCACGGTGGAGGTCTGGCATTCCCCACATTCACAAGATGTCTTGTCAGAGGTGAAGGAAGGGTTTGGTAATCAGATAAATCTGTGCCGGGACCGAGGATTGAACCCCGGACTCCAGCATAGAAGTCCGACACCTTACCCCTAGACCGCCAGGTCACCTGGTAACCTTTATTGCCTCTACTACGAAATTTATAAACACTTACTCCAAAAATAAGTATTTGAAATTACAATAAAACATATAGAAATATACTGTAAGAAAAGATTTCTCACCCAATTGTATGGAAAATATCTATCATTATTATTAGCACCGCGTCTTACTACCCGTTCGGGTTATACGCACGAAAATATCTATCTGATTTTGACCAAAAGTGATAGGCTTACACACAAGTTTTACATTGAAGCATGATAATTTTATAATCTATGTGTCCCTTATCAATAACTTATATGTCAGGGATGTTCATAATATCTACATATCACTAGATATTTTATAATTTTAGCTACACGCAGTAATAATGCATGCATTCTACAGCTCTATACATTCAAAGTCCTTCATTAAAACTCCTGCAATGAACACACTTAAAATTATGTTTTTAATTTTTTTTTATCAGGGACCTGTGCTACAAATTTCGGTCGAATCTCGGCCGCGTCAACTGTAGGTGTTTTTACTTATGATTGCTCATTCCCTCCACGCAAATGTAGGAACACTTTCTCTAAATTACCGTATTTCTTATCCACCCTACTTTATTATTATAAATTTACGGATAACATTGAAGTAAATAAGTGAAGCATTTCTAATATCACAAAAACAAAAAAATGACATTGAAATAATCTTTACAGTGCACACTCTTATATGTGTTGAATAACATCTTCATCTTAGCATTTGTGTTCCCCCCTTTCCCTTCCTCCTAAAGCTTATGTTATTTACATTTCTTTAACTTGGCATGCTATAGCACCCAATGGGTGCGAGAAAGTAAAAATGATATTTGTGATTAATTTATTTTGTCAAATAATAATTTTCAAAATGAAATATGTAACTATGTTACCACTCCCCTTTCATTATCCAGCTTTATTATTGATAGCAAAATAGTTTCACGACATTTATATATTGTGACAAGTGTATTTTTTGTTAAAATTGCCAATATTCCATAATGTTTTAGATAGCCCTGTATTATCAGTACCAAATTATGGATTGTTTACAGATCAGATTACCAAAGGTAGGACCAAAGTGTTTGATTGGTACACCTAAGTGAACCGAGCCCGTGTAGGTTTTACGCTGATGTACGAATTAAGCTAATGTGTTAGAGAAGAGTAAGGTTGCTTTTTGATGACATACATTCACATTTGCGTGGAAAACAGTTTAGGAATAATAACCCCATAGCACCCAACTGGGATTGAACCCCGATCCCCGTCCTCGGCAGTCCAGTTTATTGCAATGCAGTCCAGTTTATTGCAAGAGTAGTACCTTAGATCATGCGGTCACCAAAGCGAGTCCCGTAATTATATTAATTAGGTATTCTACGCACATGATATGAAATTAATGTATGAATTCTAAATTACAGTATTAAAATTGTATTTTACATGTAGAAACGATAATAAATTCATAACAGATTAAAAAAAATCAAATTCACAAGAGCAGAACATTTATTTTTCTTTCGTCTGGTTGAGAGATAAAGTAGTTTTTTATTTTATTTTCTTCGATCTCTTTTTACAGAAACGGCTTCCATTGCAAAACACATCTTATTCACACAACTGATTTCATAAATGAACGTAGCCGAGTTGATATTATTCCTGCGAACATCTGTGGATCACAGTGCAACGCTTGGCATCACTGCCTTGAGTTTTCACGAGAGGCTCATATTGTTCAACCTTACACCGATAGGTCACAGCATACAGCACCACAACACTTTTGGAATTAAAATAAAACTGTACCACTTTATTTTGGTTTAAAACAATATGTATGTTGAAAAATGAAAGAATAATTATTCTCAATCATATTTTCTATGTTTATATTTTGTCTGCAGATTTTAAAAAACAAAAAGTTAAACCAAGAAAATACGATCATGTAAAAATCATTCAAACAAAGCTGCTTAAAAATATTTAACTTTTAATTGCCATTAAATTATACTAAATTATAGAGAAATGTGTTTATTGTAATATAATGAAAACAGTTTTAGTCTAAGTCTTCCCACATTTCACTGACAAGCCCTATTTGTTCTATGCAGTTTTCTTTAAATTATTTTTTAAAACTTAAATTTGAATTGACTGGGTAGATATGAATAAAACATAAACTACGTAATTGAATTGATCTTTACAGTAGTACAAATCTGATTCAAATGTGTATAGTAGTTTTCTTAGCAATCGGGTACAGAGAAATCGCCTTAGAAACCGGCCGCGCTCATCTCCCATGGTGGTCCATCCCCTTAACGAGTTAATGGCAAGATGAACCCCACCGATGGCCCTGGCGACTGACGCGCCGAGCCGAACTCGACTCGTGACGAGTTTAGGAATTGAAAAACTAGTCGAGCCACACTCGTATGTGATGGGTTGCTCCAGCAGTGGAGGAAATGATTGAGTTGTTCTCGGTGGCTCGGTCGATCACACACCTCAGCAATGGAGGAAATGATTGAGTTGTTCTCGGTGGCTCAGTCGATCACACACCTCAGCAATGGAGGAAATGATTGAGTTGTTCTCGGTGGCTCAGTCGATCACACACCTCAGCAATGCATTCAGACTAGATTGGTGACATATTACCTTGATCTCACACATCTCAGTGGCCGTTGCCTAGTGTCGTACATGTGCCTCACATTAACGTTAGTATCCAGTTTCGTTACATTTTTTTAATTAACAAAAGTGAGTTTTTATTAGTGGTTCCCAAATTTGTGAATAGGGGGAGGGGGGGATTAGAAAATAACGTTAAAAATCAGCTAAGAATTGAAGACTTTTTTTATAAATTTCAATCTCGTGTACAAATTAAGTAAGACAATTTTCTATTTAGTATTAGCAACATCACTTACCAGTTGTAATTAATATATTAGGTGAGCAGCCAAAAATAATACGCTCGAGTGCATGCTCTTGTTTATTTTCAAGCCCTCAAGCAGGCCCGCCAGGTGCTCAAACCGGACCCGGTACCAGGGGCAAAGCGCCATATACCTACCTTAGTGGCGGTGAAACTTTTTTATTATTATTATTATTGTTATTATTATCACCGCGTCTTACTACCCGTTCGGGTTTATACGCACTTACGCTAATGTGTAATGGTAGGATGATTGTGAGATGAAATGAAGGACTTACAGTTTAACGTGGGATCCGAACCACGGTGGAGGCCTGTAATTCCCCACATTCACAAGATGTCTTGTCATATGTGAAGGAAGGGTTTGGTAATCAGATAAATCTGTGCCGGGACCGAGGATTGAACCCCAGACCCCAGCATAAAAGTCTGACACCTTACCCCTAGACCGCCAGGTCACCCGAAACTTTATTTGTCAAGGGGGCAGTTAACAACAACAACAACAAAAAGTATTTGAGGGGCCTATGAACCCTAACCGATCAAATGTCTAGAAAATATTTACTGTGTCATTTGTCTGGAAATTTTTTGGAAATTAAATTCTTCTGTCATTTATTCGGAGGGGTTCTTCCCAATAAACATTTTGAAATTTTAATGACTCTAGAAGCTATTTAGAGTGGTCTTTAACTAAAACTAGATGCCTCTTCTAGAAGTTATTTTAAGTGATTTTCCCCCGGCAATTTTTTTGAAAATTGTATGTTTCTAGAAGCTATTTGAATTTTGATACAAAGCCATCTTTCAGCTTCACGTTCTAGAATATCAGAGGGGAGTAAGATAAATATAAAATGGGGCAAGCTTTCTCCAGGGGATAGAGGATTTTATTTTAGTCATATGTAGGGGTGACAAGCTATTCCCCCCCCCTGTCCCCACTTACTACTTTAGTTTGGGGGTGTTTTTTTTAACTTTGTTGTAAAAAAAAATGCACCAAAATTAATCCGTAACTTAACCGGACACTGAAATGTTACGCACATGATGAAGTATTTAAATTGAATGTTATTTACTGCCCAACACTCTTTATGTGCCAAATTTAGTTTTAGTACAAAAATAATAAACTTCATGAAGTTTCCAAATACTTCTAAACGAAAGACAAGACTGTACCGACCGAGCCAATGATATAATTATGAGAAATGCCAGAAGTTCCTCTTGAATAAAAACCATCTGGGGGAGCTGGTCACTATTCTGTAGTATGGATGTTTATTTATTTAATTGCTTGTCATTAATATTCTATTTTTTAGATTTTTTTTTTTACGCTTGTGGATCTGGATTGTGGTCCCGAGCACGGTACCATGTTACCAATAGTCTCCCCCTCCCCCATCTCGTGGGGGGCCTGCGGCTGCAAGTCTTAGATTTGTACCTTAATTCACCCCTTCAACTTCCCTCTCAGCTACCATTGCGGCCACATGCAATACCACTGAATCTTCAACTCTGACTCCCATAAAAACTAAACAGCGTCGCCGACTTAAAGCGGACTTTCGGTGTGTTCTGTCAAACATCAAACATCGCACTAGTTTCCACGCATTTTTCTTTGTTACATCAATTTTTGTATAAAATAGAAGTAAATATAAAATAAAACTTTTTTAAGATTTCCTAGTAATCATCCTAAAAATTAGGAGGTGAAGCAGGGAAAGGGAGGGGCTGGGATTTTGATGTTATACCAATAAAAAGCTGAAAGAAGCTGAAAAAGGCTGGAAACCACGGGTCTAGATTATATTTTCATTCTTGTTTATTAAAAATAAAAAAAACCTCACTTCCCTTTGGTAGCAAAGCTAATTTGGAAAGATGCCTTTGCTAAACAATGCTCCGCCTCGGTGGCGTAGTTAGCTAACGCGCTAGTTTCATGTAGAACTAGACTGCCTAAGACGGGGAGATTGAGGTTCGAATCTAGCTCGGGTGAGCTGGGGGTGGCTTTTCATACATGTTTTTCCATTCTCCTTCCATGCAAATGCGGGTTCAGTTCCTCTACATTCAACCCTCCTGATTTCTAACCCATTAGCGTAATTAGTACTTAAGCGTATAATCCGAATGGGTAGTAAGATGCGGGGCTAAATAAAAAATTAGGAACTAAAATAGCCAATGGAGCACTATAATATATATCTGAGGTAATGACGTTATTTGAGGGCAGACATTCATTAAAACAGCCTTAGAAACTTTTTAACTGTCTAAAAAGTTTTTTCCTATCAGAATTGGATTGTACTCTACTTTAGCTTATTTTCTTTGTGGTGGAGATTTTAAATAAACGTACTTGTGATTATTCTTTATGCCAGAAAGCAACTTGTTTCGTTGTATTTTGTATTGGCAGCCATAAAGTGTATTTTAGTAGCTAGATATTAAAAAAAAAAATTGTGTTCCATTGCATTCCGTATGAATGTTAGGACACGGGGCAAAACCATGGCAAAAATTATAGAATAATTTATTCGGCATTTAGTTGTATACTGAGGTTAGTTGTGTTATTAGGAGAAAACTACAATTCCCCAAGATAAATTTAGTCTCCTTATTTATATTTTATTTTTAGAAAAGGAGTATCTACATTAAAAATAAATAGTTTTTCGTAAGTCTATGGTCAAGGCTTAGCTTATCAAAATATTAAAAGACATGTTGACTCTACCTTTCTTTATTGATCATCTCCAAAATAGCTACTTTCATTGTTCTTAGTCTAATTTTCAGGAATATGTCTTATATTGGCGCTGTAACCTCCTTGGGTACCAACATCTTCCATGGATATTGTTCTTGAGATTAGAAATGCATAATACAGGATACTCGAATCTTTCATAGCTAACCTTTTCCTTGTTGAGCACCTCCCTTCCCCAATGTCGCAACAGTTTTTGTCGAAGGCATCCTCCGTGGTGCCCCTTCACCCACTTTCTATGACATCTGCCCCGACGTGCCAAGTAAGTTTCTCTTCGGATTTCGTTTTGTCTCGGCTCAGATATTTTATCAACGTACGGTAGAAACATTGGAGCCTCATCTGTGATCTTAGGCCGACCATTTCTATAATTTGTGTATCTATACTTCTTCGGTACTTGCGCAGGACCTTGTTCAAGATCGTCTATAAACATTCTAAGATGTGGTGCGTTATCATCATTACTTGCTATTTTATTTTCGCTTGCAGCTTTATTTTTAGATATTTTGCCTCCGATTCTTATGTTGGGAGGCTTGTGACGATTACCGACGTATCTCCAAATCGTTCCAGATGCAAACTCCTTCTTTGGACGACATTGTCCGCGGACATCTCTAATCTGACCTCTTCTACAGATTACCATTCCGCTCGGGCGACGTGTTTCTGCGGTGCCCGTACCCGTGTTCCTTGTTGTGAGGTTGTCCACACCCGAGTTCCTTGTTGTGAGGTTGTCCGCACCCGAGTTCCTTGTTGTGAGGTTGTCCTCACCCGAGTTACTTGTTGTGAGGTTGTCCGCACCTCGAGTTCCTTGTTGTGAGGTTGTCCGCACCCGAGTTCCTTGTTGTGAGGTTGTCCGCACCCGAGTTCCTTGTTGTGAGGTTGTCCTCAGACGTGTTCACCCTAGATAAGACACTGCCACCACCGGCGGCACTTGTAAGACGATGTTCACTCCCACTGGAATTATTAGAAACACAGTTTTCGTCCTGACAATTTGGTGGTGGGGGTGTCACGATTAGAGAGCGCTCCTGGTGTATGTTACGATCGACGTCCTTGGTCTCGCCGCGGACGTCTTTACTAAGGAGTACAATCGGCGACGCCCCTTCTTTAGACACTTGCACTGCTTTGAAGTCGGAACGCTTTAGATGATCGCTTCCGTAAGCGGCAGAGATCGTGCTTTCGATTAGACTTACGGCACACGTTGACGCAAGTAATGTCAGAATAATTCGAAACATTTCATAGGCACGTAAGAAAATATATTCCCTTGCCACATAAAATCACGGTTTAATCGTAGTGTATATCTTGTGAAAGAAGGAAATAAACTGAACTTATTGGTATCTTTGCGAGATATCAAACAATGTGAAATAAAGACTAATAATATGCTTCATTGTTTATTTCCACCATTTCGTTTCATCGTTTTAGCAAAGTGAATAATTTTCTTCTTTTTTTAAAAAAAAAGACTATATCATTAAATAATTGCTAATTGATCTTCATAGATGACAGTATTGTTTTAAAACAACGTAACATAATTAAGATAAAGTAAACTTGCGAGGCAATCATGCATGGAATGAGTTAACGGTAAACGTTGAATAAGAAATGCTTTGTTTTTATCGACCTGTAAGAGAAGTAGTCCCTAAAAGCTGTTCAAAGAAATTATTTTTATTCGTTACGCGTGACAGTATTGGAGTATTCAAACGCGCTCAAATGTACTGGATTGTTAAAATTTTAATTACTCTAGAGTCTAGAGTTTTTTCTTAGAACGTAGAACTGAAATACTATGCTTGTGATTCAATCATTGGCCTTTTTTGCAGATGCAATCACACTTTATACAGGTATTTATGATTTTACTCTGGAAAATATTTGAGCTCGCTCGTCATTTTATAGACCTATATTGTTAAAAGAATATATTATAAAGAATTAAAACTTATTGTTAAGAAATAACTTTAAACAACAATTAAAACGCTCGTACGAATAAAAAAGTCATATGAGTAGTTCTAACTTTTAATTTTTACTTTAAATAATCTTATAATTTTATTAGAGATGACCCAAATCCTTAGTATAAAGCGCTAAAGGTGCATTTCCTTAAAGGCGGCTGTCGAATGTAACGTTCATTGCCTTGGCCGTTTTCTTAGAGGCGTCTGTCGTGTGCAAACCATTGCTCTCTGATTTAAATACATTTTGGTTTCAACGAGTGAAAACGATTATTGGTCTATGCCTATTCATCGAGTCGCGAAAATCGCGCAATTTTGCCGCTAATATATTTACCCCCGTTTTCTTTATTCCTTTTTCGCCGCTCATTCTCTCTCTATCACCTCTAATTATAGAGAGTATCTACGGTAGGAGAGGTGGTAGGTGACATCTAAAATGTTTAGTTCTATTCACAAATTAAGATGGCGAGCCAGCCGAAACAAGGATGGTTAACGACGTCAAACAAACCATATTTTGTTGTATTCATGGGCTGTTTACAAAATAAAAACGTTTATTTTGAAACAAAAATATGTATGGCTCTTTCTATAAGTTATTAGAAACATTGGATGTTCGCTGTGGATGACGTCAGCGGAAGTTGTATGTGAGAAATTATTCCATAACATAAGTCCAGTTTTCATAGGAGGGACATTATAGAAAATACAAACTTATTTAATTGCGGTCAACATTGATAACATTTTATTATATTATTATTGTTAGTATATAGGTATTGATAATATATATCACACACAGCTGCAAATCACATACATTTGCGTATGCATACGTGAAAGTATCTCTAGTAGCTTTTATAGCTGTTAGAAAAAATCTTTCCCATAGAATTTGGACTGTATCAATGCTTTTCAGCAGCCGCTTCTGAGGTAATGAACCTCTTAACAAAGTAATTCCTCTTCCGGCTCAACCCAGCTCCCAGCTCACACTCGCGTTTGTGTGTGTGTGCGCGCGCGCGAGAGAGAGAGAGGTATGGGAGTAAAAGGGAACAGAAAACACCTGCGATATGACAGAAATGTGTACAGTGCATTCGTATTTGAATGATTACTCGACATTTTCTGCTGCAACGGTGAGAGACAAAGAAACAAAGTTTTGGGACAGAATGAAAATTTGTGCACAGTGCTTATCTGTGAAGCCATTCTAAAATGGTCAAAACCGGCCTTTTCAATGCAGTTTTCATCCTAATATTATTTAATATTTGAACAATATTCAGCATTAGGAGTTTCTGTTAACATCAGAAGACCAAAGGCGAGACGTCGTGTTTGGGTTCACCAAGTTACACAAAATGTATAAACTATTGGTACTTATAATGTTTTATATTTTGAGTTATCATAAAAACAGGTTCGCATTACCGTTTATTAATTGCGTAATGGTGCTAGAACTATAAAAATATGTGTCTTGAAATAATCCTTACATGTGTATTCATTAATTTACGGATATTTTTCTATGATACTTACAAAAGCAATGTTAAAGTGTTATTGCCGACTCAACAACAACTAAACACTTGATGCAAGTGGAACATGGAACAATGAATCAGTCTGCTCAATTATGGTGTGGCACTTGGAACCAATGTGCACCAATGTGTCATGCTATACCAGCTCTGAAAGGGATCACTTGTTAACGTGACATGTCCAATCAACGATGGTGCATGTGTCATGTTTCATATTTTGTGTGTCTGTGTCATCCGGTGTGAAAGGGGGTTAAATCTACGGTTTCTAACCGACTATTTCACAGAGTTTATTGCCATGTGATGTAGCGGGCTCGACTATGCCTATAACCTGGAAATCTATAGTGGCTGCAAACAGGATGCAAATCTTTAAATTAGATCATATCCACATCAGTGGTTGCATGGTTTAAGGCATCGCGCTTAAGTTAGACTGCATTTCCTCAAGCTACCTCTTTCCTACTCCTTAGTTTAATCCGCTAAATAGCCCTTGTGCACAGACAACCTTCTCTGTGCCCTTGTCTTAAAAAGTACAATAGATTAAACTTTTTGAAACTATATTGAATCGTATTTGGTTCCCGCCCCCCTCCCACATTCTCCCTCACCTCTTTTGTCCTTCAATCTTCTCCTTATATAAACACGAGTAGTGATAACGAAGATATCCGCAAGTTCCCTTATTTACAAACTTCCTTTTAGGCTGCATTCGTGTGACGTCTTTCTTTCTTTCTTCATACACCTTTAAAAAATAAAACAGCGATACAGGTAATAGTTTTGAAATGCAAGTCACCAATGACGTATATTTTATTTGTTTGGAAAAAAAAACCCATCGGGGATCATTGAAACTGCCAAACTCTACACTTCCATGTGTTTGAAATAAAACAGACTCACTTTGTTTCAACTATCCTAGACCCTTTACTTATTTTCCATCCTTTCTTTTTATCACCGCGACCTACTATCTGTTCGGGTTATACACCTCTGTATTAATTACTCTAATCTGTTAAGGATGAGGAAGGTTGAATTTAAATGAAGTGAGCCCACACTTGCGTGGAGGGAGAGTGGAAAATCATTTAGGAGAAATCACGCTCAGTGCACCTGACCGGGATCGAACCTTGAGCTCCCCGTCATCGGTGGTCTAATCTACTAGGAGAGTGACGCCTTAGACTAAGCGGCCACCGAAGAGAGTAATTTTACTATTCACACCGCGTTTTACTACCTGTCTGGGCTATCCATGTGCTTATACTAATAGAGGTAAAGATGATGAAGGTATATCTTAGAGGAAAAGTACCCGAATTCACGTGGAGAAAGAGTGGGATACTAAGTAAGGAACTAGGATCTAGGATATTACCTTCACCGACAGCCTAATCTATCGAGAGACTGTTGGACCACCGATGCGGGTGATTCTTTAGTGGTTGACAGAGGCGACACGTGGTTTCAACCTACGGCCGGAAGCAGGTCGCGATTAATTTCAATCCAGCTCGTTATATTGCAACACTGAGACAATTAAAAACACTTCTTTTAAATAATATATAAGAATTAATTTAGTTAATAAGTCCAGGTTGGCTGAGAGCTTGTGGTCTTATACATAACAAATTGGACAACTACGAAGAGATGGTATAGTAGGCAATACTTTTATTTACACTAAATTTGAGTGACCTGGTAGTATAGGGGTAAGGTGTTCAATCCTCGGTCCTGGCACAGATTTGTCTGATTACCAAACCCTTCCTTCACCTCTGACAAAACGTGTATTAATCACAACTTGTGAATTTGTGGAATGCCAGGCCTCCACCGTGGTTCGGATTCCACGTTAAACTGTAGGTCCTTCATTTCATCTCACAATCACCCTACCATTACACATTAGCGTAAGTGCGTATAACCTGAACGAGTAGTAAGATGTGATGATGATAATAATAATAATAATACACTAACTTTGAAATTAGCTCAATATTTTGACACAATTTTTAATTATATTGGTTAGCAGCAATTCAAATTATTTTGTCAACTAAAACTAGCATTAGGAGTATATAAATGACTATTAATTTTATATCAAGGATGTTTTTAAATAGTTTTAAAAGTAACTACATTATTATATTAGCATATTTAAGTTTTTAGCAGTCAAAGTTATTTTATTCTGTAAATATTATTAGACCTTTCATATCATTATTTTATCATCAAGAGTTTAAATTAATTATATTAAGAACACGACACTATTTTTATTAGTTATATTTTCCCTTATTTAATGTTATATTACGCGTTTTTATTAAGTAAGTAAAACTTTTTTAATTTCATCACATTAATATATATTTTATATTTATTTTAGATATGCCTTATTGGATAGCTATCCCTAACAAATATTAACCTATGGCCCTCACCGTAGCTTGACATATTCAATGTGGCTCTGGTTTTATATATATGGTACACCACTGCAACCAAGGACAAACCTAGGTGTACTCAAACGCCGCCTAATGATAAAGATTTGTTGAAAATGTATTTTTGAACTCTTTCTCGATGCCTATACTAGTAGCTTTTTGAAGTGTTATACAATTCATAGCACTCACAATATAAATTAAATTTGAAATTAAATTTAAATTACTTGAAAATATATATGTATCATTGGACCTATTTTGAAGTAATTTAAATTTACTTTCAAATATAAGCCCATTAACTTAAATTTAGCTTATTTTTATATATTTTAGTGTATGAAGCCCCGGCATTTTTTAAATTCTATGAGATAGTTTAATTCTATTAAATATAATGAAGTTAAATTAAATTTACTATATTTATACTATCAAAATAAGCCTTTAATCAGTCACTTCATTTTAATAGAATTTATTTTATTTTTTTAATTTATATAATTATTTACATTTAAAAAAATTAGTCCATAGATTTAATTTAGTGAATTGAATATGTTCTAGAAAGTTAATAAGGTTCATTATTTAATTAAATGATTATTTTATATATATTTCTTATTGAAGACTTTATCACGAGTAACCGAATGTAGAACCCTCTCCCAAAATATTGTTTTTGTGTATGACCTTGACTGCAGGGACACAACTTAAATGTTCTGAGGGACAGCCTGCTAGAGATGTTGATAATTCCTTATAAAAGTAATACTCTGGTAGAAAATGTTTGATAAACATTGCTCAGTAAAATACAAATCACTTGGTTGAGTTTAAAAATAAATAGGAAACATGCATTCTTATTTCACCGTCAAGACATCGAAATCCTTTCATTATTCTACTTAGACTTTAATTAAATAAAACACGCATGGCGGTATATGAAGGTAGTTAACCTCATTCCCCTCCGCTCAAGAACTGACATAAAATAATAAGTCTACATAAATAATAGTAGACTATATTCAGAGTTGAAATCATGCAAATTAAGATTCATCGATAACTGATAATGAAGAACATCCGGCAACAATGATTAACTTGGTAATGTCGTTGTTTTGACCATATACAATCTTTTAGCAATTTTGAACACTTTTATCATTTATTTTTCCTCGTATATAAACCAAGAAATAGAATAATAACACCAACGCTTTTTGTTTTTGAGAGGATTTATTTATTAACTAATATGTAAACAAATTGTTAATAGTATTATTTAAATGTATTTCTCTCATTGTCACAACCATTAAAATAATGTTCCTAAAGTATACTTCCCCCATCTCACTCTACCCTCCTTTCACATACAAACACTCAGCGAAATAATATCGTGGACAGGTAAGTTTCGAATAGTTTTCAGCTATTGCTAAAGGTTTATTTAAAAGACTTAAATGCTTCGAGTTAAAATTATTAATCTAGTATTTTAAAAGTACATTTTCTAAACGCACATTACTTTAAACCAACTAAATGGTGTTCAAGAGAGTTTCAAATTGCTTATTTAAATTAACATTTATATTTTTTGTTGGGAACCATTTGTTGATTAACAATTTTGTTTCAAAATAAACATTATTACTCTATTGAAATTATTATTATAACTAGCACCGCGTCTTACTACCCGTTCGGGCTATACGCACTTACGCTAATGTGTAATGGTAAGGTGATTGTGAGATGAAATGGAGGACCTACAGCTTAACGTGGGATCCGAACCACGGTGGAGGCCTGGCATTCCCCATATTCACAAGTTGTGATTAATACACGTCTTGTCAGAGGTGAAGGAAGGGTTTGGTAATCAGATATATCTGTGCCGGGACCGAGGATTGAACCCCGAGCCCTCTAGCACAGAAATCTGACACCTTACCCCTAGACCACCAGGTCACCAACTCTATTGAAATTAATACCAAGGTTTTACAGATAAACAATCAAATCTTCAATATATATGCTAGAAGTGAATGTGTCACTGGCTTCACCCCTAACAACATCGAACTAAACACTGAACATTTCATCCCCAAATCTTTCTGCAGTTTTTGAAAATATCTAGCTTCTGACCTTCAGGGCAGGCTAAAGAGAAGCTTGGAACAACAATAATATTCAGAGGCTGGATAGCAAGGGGGGTGGACTCGCTGCCTGCAGCACCGGGTTTGACTGTTGGTTTGACTGGGTCTTCGTGCGCCACCTGGACGGAGGAGTTTGCAGCCTCATACGCCGTCTGGACGAGAAAGTCTGCTACCTGGGCGGGCACGCTCGCTTCACTCGTGAGGCGTCGCGACCCGAAGACCGTGGTACCCTCACCGGATGACGTCATCGAAAAACCAAGCAATATCACCAATAAGTTCCATGTCATATTTGATGGCGACGTAATCTCGTGGTTTCACTGGACAAATACTCGATAAGAACTGATCTCTCACGGCGTCAAACACGAGCTAATCTTGCGCGAGAGGAAATGGAGGTGAGTTGGAAACTGGGGACGGTCTCGTGGTTTTAAATAATGACGCATTCTGCTGTTGATCTATCCAAGTGACTTTATATTTGTCTAACCTTGCAATGTCTCTAATGTAGGTGGGCAAAAAGGAGCTCCGTCCACTTGACTAAGTGGTTAGAGTGGTCAGTTTCAAGTAGAGGGGACACAAGTTGGATAAGGGCCACGGCTATGATTGTCGGACGTCCGTAAAATTAGAACTTCCTCTTTCAACGTTGCGAATTGAAGGCCAGAGGAGTGTGTGCTGAATATACTCCTTTTAATTAAGCTTGTTTGTAAGTCATGTGTTGGTATAGTTAGTTGGTTCAAAAAGTAAACGTTAAATCAGTCTCTTGACAATTTTTTTTTAGGGTGTTGTTTCTCAATAGGAAATGGGTTTTATGGATTTTAACGAATATAGTTTCGTTGTGAAGCAAGATGAGAGATTATTTATATCAAAAGATGAGCGTCCGTTAGAGTTTATAGCTTATATTTAAAATGATAAAACATGCGTTAATACCGTTAAATTCGGAATTGCTTACACCCCTTGTTATTTGCAGTTTCTTATTGTGTAATTTTGTATCGTAATTATTCATTCACCCACCTCGGTGGCGTAGTTAACTAACGCGCTAGTTTCATGTTGAGCTAGAATGCCGATGACGAGGTTCAAATCTCGGTCGGATGTATTGAGGGTGGTTTTACCAAAATGGTATTCCAATCTCCCTCCACGCAAATGTGGGCACACTTCCTATAAATATAACCTCCTTAATCTCTAAAACCATAAGCGTAATTAGTACATGAGCATATAACCCGAACAGGTAGTAAAACGCGGTGCTAAAAAAATCATTATAATTATTTACTGGTGCTACTTACATTCATTTATAAATACCAAGCCCCGTGGTTTTTGTGAGAACATTCGTGTGGTCCATGTTTCGGTTAGAGCCGCTTGGTCGATAATATTCTATACCAAGACGTACCCAATTCAATCGCAAAAACTCGCCTAAAGAAAATGGTTGCTATCGCCGCGCGTTCAGGCTAAACGCATATACACGAACTACTCTGATGTGCTAGGATGATTAAGGTTGAATTTCTAGGAAGTGCACCCAAATCTACGTGAAGGTAGAGAGGAAAACCATTTAGGAAAAACTACCCTTAGTTCATCCGAATGTTATTAAATCCGTAATCTCCGCTTCATCGGCAGTTCAGTCTATTGCGATAGTAACGCCCTAGTCTAAAGAAAGCTCATTATTTCAATTATTATTATTATTATTATTATTATTAGAGTTTATAGGTTTGTCGACACAGTGAGGGTATTAGCGCCCTCTATAACAAATGAAATACCTCGTAAAACCTCCACCAGGGGAAATAAATACCAGCGATACACCTGCCTAATACATCATGTGACTACATTTTAAATACACAGATTAAAAAAGTAGTGTATTTTTAAAAACAATCTTAACACGATACTATACCAAAATGAGCCACTCAATAAAAAAAGTTCAAGTCAATAATGTATGGAAGTGACTTATTCCCTTCTTAGCCCGGCTTCTAAAGATTAAAACACGAAACATGGTGAGTTATCCAAACAGATGACTCATGTGTGTACACTGAGCACTTGTGTACCTCCAGTGTTGTTTGTCAAATGTTTGGTGACGCAGAAGACTGCTGTTCTTCCAGGAATTTGAGAGGTACTCAGACTGTGAGATTGTTGACCAATTCTTGCTCAAATCTGAGTTGCTCTGATAGACGTTATTTTTGAATCGTCCAGAGCAGAGAGAGGACTAACTTGACTTCTGAACGATACTGTAACGTAGCAATATAACATTTTTAGATTAGATTTGGTAAGTGTTTAGATGGTATTAATATTCCTTAGTATTGTTCTATATTGCATCTGACACCTTAGCTCAGTCGGTAACGTGTCTGTCTACAGAGCTAAGAGTCCCAAGTTCATTTCCCAGCATGGCCGAAAAATGTATGAGTGATGAAAATATGGGTTTACCCAATCACAGTGATGAATTAACGGCTGGGGACTGGATGTTGTGTCTGTCCTAGTCTTAAGTTAGATTATAAGGCATTTGAAGCTATGACAGGTCTAGAAAGCCGGTAGTGAAACATATATTATATGAACAAAATACTGACCCAAGAAACAGTAATGGATGTAAGGTAAGGTATTCTTTTGTGCCGGTGTTTTCGCTCAGTATCAGTGTTGGCTATGGGTACTACCGTTATGACTACTAGTATAAATGTGCTAACTACTTAGATTTATAAATTATACTAAAAGCATTAAAAATGATTCCTTAGACCTGCATTGGTGTCAAACTCAAACTAGCCATAGAACCAGATCACAAACTCATGGCGCGCTGCGGGCCACATATTATAGAAGCGTGTTTGCTTAGTTATATTCTATACCGGTACTTTTGATTTTGCAGCTTATCTTGTTACCCGTACAGACTATTCACATTTTAATCACACTAGTGAGTAATGGATAAAGAAGATACATTTTGAGGAAATTTAATCGCACTTGAGTTAAGGGAATGTGAGAAAACATCCGGAGTAAAACCCCCCTCTATTCATCCGGCTGGAATTTGAGCCCTGACCTCTCTAGCACCTGCAAAATAAGCCATAAGAGCCTTACATTTAATCCGCATGCCCAACAATGTAGGTTCATACTAGTTATTTGATGTCATATATTTAAATCATTAATGTACATTGGTGACCTGGTGGTCTAGGGGTAAGGTGTCAGACTTCTGTGCTGGCGTCCGGGGTTCAATCCTCGGTCCCGGCACAGATTTATCTGATTACCAAAGCCTTCCTTCACCTCTGACAAGCCATCTTGTGAATGTGAGGAATGCCAGGCCGCCACCATGGTTCGGATTCCACGTTAAACTGTAGGTCCTCCATTTCATCTCACAATCACCCTACCATTACACATTAGCGTAAGTGCGTATAACCCGAACGGGTAGTAAGACGCGGTGATAATAATAATAATAATAATAATAATAATTAATGTACATACATTTAAAATATTTAAAAAGTTTTTTCCAAGCGGTTTTATGTGGGATAGCAAAATGCTCAAAGCATAATTTTTTTAGCAACGTGTAGGTAGTAACCTATTCAGGTTATACGCATATTTACTAATCACGCTAATGAGTTAGGGAATAGGAAGTTTGGATTCAGAGGTAATGTACCTATATTTGCGTGGAGGGAGTGTGGAAAGCCATATTGGAACAGAATTTATTAAATTATGCAAATAAAAATCTCCACAATCAAGTATTTAAAGTGATAAAAAATATAGCACATTTGGAAATAGTTTTAAGGATTATTTTATTATTCAAAATTATGTACACAATAAAATAAAATAATTACTTTTTGAGTACGTATTTGACTAAAGGCCAGATATTAATATAAAGATATTGCAGATAAGTGGACCGCTTAGATATGTGTCATATGCGGGTCGTGTGTTTGAGAACCCCCGCTTTAGAGAAACTCTTATTTAGTTATTTGCACAGCATTGAAAGAAAAGTGACAAAATATGTTTCCTAAGATCACAATATTTATATTTGTCGCCCCATGGAGCGATGGATAGGTGGTTCATGGCGTTATCTTGCCATTCAGTTGGACACCAAGGCTGTGAAGATCTATACTCGAACCCCATATGGCTATAAATCGAGAAGGGTGGTTTTGCTAGTTTTATTTAAATTTCCGTTTTAAATATTATTATTAGATTGTTATTAATCGTCCTATTGAATGTACAATTAATATTAATAATGATAGATAATTTCTAAAATAATAATCTTACCCTACAAATGACATGAGTTTTTTTAATCGAAGTTTTAATTAAGTTATCAAGTTACAGTAATTTATTTATTTTCATATAGATACTCTAGGTGTGATTATTTTCCTAATGAATAACTTTAGAGATTTCTTCCTCCTCTCCAGGGCCTCTAAAACTGGTAAACCAGGGGTGATTAAACCCCTCACCATTTTTATTCACATTTATTCTACAAATAGCTTCTCGAATCATTCAATTTAAAAAAAAAATGGCTTGAGCAAGAGTACTCCAGGGAGCTTTTAGAGGCAAACGATTTTATTTTTTAAGATGCAGATGAGGAACCCTCTAAATAACTTCTATAGACATAAAAAAAAAAAAGATTTCTTAGGGAGGACCTCCAAAATCCCTTTGGCTTGGAGACCAACACCCTAAAAGAATATTATTTTTTGCTAATCAATTTTCCCACCACTCTTTCACAAGTAAGGTTCTACCGCCATTGGATAATATAATTATTTATAACTATCTACAGTTTGTGAATGTTGACCACAAAATAGTTGTATTCTCTAACCCACCCTGCCTACCATGTTGTTACTATATATTTTGACAAAAAAAGACATAAAATGTCCTACCCATGAAAAATATACCAACTTCATGAGTCATCCAGGCTTTAAAATTTATACCTAGGAAGGACCCCGGACAACCCCCCTCTCAGTTGATTTCCCCACCTCTAAAAAGTGTATGGGACCATTGCTCCCCTTCCTCTACTATAACTGGTATCACACTTTGAAACAATGCCATTCAGTGAGTCAGTTTAGCAGCTAAAATACAGTATGGAAAAAATACAAAAAAGAAAAATATATTTATATTAAAATCAATATTGACTTACTTTTTAAAAAATATTTTATTTTAAGACCCTTTGTATTTAAAAAAAATCACGGTAGCAAATAATATTGAAACTTGTTCCATCTGTCTAGTAAATAAATAGGATGGATGTGAATGAAAATGTTACCGTCGACTGGGGTGACTGGGTGACTTTGCC
Organism: Timema monikensis; assembly: GCA_902151445.1. Classification (NCBI taxonomy): domain Eukaryota; kingdom Metazoa; phylum Arthropoda; class Insecta; order Phasmatodea; family Timematidae; genus Timema; species Timema monikensis. The sequence continues at coordinate 158,828 of CABFVZ010000726.1, read as the reverse complement.
CACTTTTGAGGAAAAAAATCCTCAAATAACAGTTACTTTAAAGACCCCCAGGTTTGTCTAAATATCTTTGTGAAACCTTTGAGGTGTTCACAAGATACGCAGGAGTTATTGTTGATGTAACTGATTGGTTATCTGTGATAACAGCCGTTTTGTCGTCCCACTGTCTGAACAAGAAATTTTGAATGTCCTTGTACTTTTGTTAGTGCAGCCAAAATACAACAAATTTATATAGCTTAATTTATGTAGACTTTTGTATGGAAAAATAAAAAACTGGCTCATTTAAGGTTTAATAGCCCAAAGATTGAATTATGTGCTTAAAAAACGTAGCTACGTGGTGGAGAGCAAAGTAATCCCTTATGGTAGGTGACTTTACCCACCAACTCTATGATTTTTCTCTAACAGGATGATTTACAAAAGAAAATTTAAAAAATAATAAATAGTATTTATGAACTCTCTCACATGTGTGACATTTTTGGTTCTTCAAAATTCACTTAAGAATCAAAATAATTTGGGATGCAAAGTTGAAAAGCGGGCAAAGTAACCCCAGTCAACGGTAACTTAACACATCCCTTGAATTTTCATTATTTTATTTTAAGACTGTACAAAACCAGAGCTGATTTAGTTACATTACAAAATTCATATTTACTTGGATGTCGGACACCTTACTATACATCCCATATTCCACATCCAACCTATATTCCTCAGTCAAGATTCGAACCTGAAAGTGTAAGGAATCGCCTATGTAAAGGTTTGATTTCATAACATAATAAGTAACCAGGTTAATGGTCAATAATTAAATTCATACTAGGCATTGTATGTACTACATAACAATGTTTTAACCGAGGTCTTGATGCTCTAAGACTCGAGTAAACACTCTTTATTGACCTTTTCCTATTGTTGATCTTAATTTGAGTATATACGACCACTTTTTACGAGCGTTAGTGAAAGTATGCGTTTAAGGTTCATCTACATGATTTCATTTATACGCATATATAATATTTGTCCAAACAAACTCAGTGAAATAAAATAATATTAGAAAATTTGACAAGCACAATCAACATTTTAATAATCTTATTATTTGTTTGTGTTTTATAGACAAAACAACGATAGACTTAATTTATTGAAGTTTTCTATGAATTATTACTAAATGCAGATAAACGTAGATACAATACTAGAAGATATAAAATGGTGACCATTTTATTTATGATCAAATATTCTTTTATTTCGCTTCATATATAGATGTTAATTTATATGTTGTACATGACGTGACTGGTCCTCCATAACTGTCTATAACGATAATCCCCAAGGAAGTTAAAATTGTTCAAACTTCTACAGAATGATAGGGACTACATGTTTACTGATTGGGATTCTGTGGACAAAGCAATCTGCTACTGTGGAGTCAATCTATTATGAACTAAGGACCTTACAATTGTGGAACATGTAGCTTGGGCTTTAATTGTGCGCATGTACAAATACAAAGTGTAAAATTAAATTGTCTGCATTCATTCAATCCTCTTTAAAAATACGACAATTTGTTTCTTAATAGATACAAATATACTCTTAACGCTCTTTATTATAACAGGAGCCATGCTAAAGTAACCTCAGATTAACGTTGACTTGTTTAAGGTTTGATAAAGTTAAAACCCAAATTTTTATAGGAAACCCACTTTTGACCACCAACATTTAATTAAAGTCACTAAAATTTGGTCTTCTATAAATATATATGTCTTATTTGATTTATTAATTATAAAGTTTATCTAAAAATATATCCTTCCAATAACACTTCCTTATGGATTACTGTATACTTTCTCTTTTCATTACTAATTAAATGGACTAATCGTGAAAATACAATAATATATTTTTTTTAATTCCTACCATCGCGGCCAACGTGTGTTTCCATTTTCAAATAGCGGGTTTCCTATGAAAATTAGACTGCAAATTTGAATACTATGTTAAAATAAACGTAAATTTTTTGCTCAACAACTATGCGCATGCTATCGTCCCTCTTTTATTCCGTTTTTTTATTACATTCTCGCGCATGCGCACAATTACGTGTATCTGCTCAAAGTCTTCTACTCACAAATCCTGAGGTCACTTTTTAACACAGATTATTTGGAGTTGGAGGCTATGTTTGAGTTCAAAGTTATTGTTGTTACATTTACAACTGTTAGATTATTTATATTATTTTTTCTTGAATGGAACGTTTACGAAATGGTATGATCGAACAACCAACACTAGATTGTCTTATCAAACTCATCGGTCCGTGGTTCACGGACTTATCTAGACTGTCCCTGCAGTAATAGAGCTGTTCAACAATCACACGTTAAGATCTTCGGTTTTCTTATTTCACCGTGTCATCTCTTCGTCTCGAATTATGAATATTATCTTAAGTCATGTACCTTGGTCACCGGAATGAGCTCCTTTTATCTGAAACATAAATAAAATATCACTTAAAACCTTTTTCAGAACGTAGCATGTAAAAAAAAAAATTGCATAGAATACATTATTATTATTATTATTATTATTATTATTATTATTAGCACCACGTCTTACTACCCATTCGGGTTATACGCACTTACGCTAATGTGTAATGGTAGGGTGATTGTGAGATGAAATGGAGGACATACAGTTTAACGTGGAATCCGAACCACGGTGGAGGCCTGGCATAGAATACAAAACAAATTTTGTTGAAACTTGAAAATATAGCTCTATATATTTTTGTTTAACTTTTGCACCGAGTTTTACTGCCCCTTCCGATTGTACGCACATACAGTAAACCCATGGCTTCTTTGGTGCTGACTGACAGCTCACAGCTGACAATTGACGGCTTTGAAAAGTTACCAGACCAAATTATATATCCCTACGCTGATCCATATGATCTTCAAAAACATGTTTTTAGTAGCTGTCACTTCTGACATTCAAAACTTGGGTATATGCCTAAATGTTGACTGTCAGAAGTGAGCTGTGAGCTGTCAGTCAGCACCATTGAAGCCGTGGGGCTACTGTAGCTAGATAGATTATCATTGTGGCATAAAATATATTACTAATATAACTCACATATGGTTCCATATTTTAATGTACAACATTATATTAATAAATGAGTAATTTCACAAAGGTCATTACAACCATTCGAAACGCCATAGAACGTTACAGGCTTATTATAATAAAATACTTGTTAACATAAAACCAACCAAACATACAAACACACATTCAAATGTACTCATACACACACACGTTCAGACTTACACGCCCATATTTATACACACCTACACATCCATACATAAATCCTCACACACCCATACAGACAAACGCACATTCATAAATTCGCACAACCATATAAACAAACACCTAAATAACAAGGCCGTAGCCAGCCAATGATTTCAGGAGGGGGGGGGATTTGTTTGGTGGGCACATTCCCCAATTGCCGGAAGTTAGAAAAAATTCTAAATGATAAACAGTTCTAGACGCTCTCTGAAGTGATTTTTTTTTATCGTAACACAGCCCCCTAATTTGTATTTGTATCTTAATTTTTATATTGTTTGAACCATAAATGAAGCCATATATATTTGGTTCATAAAATTGGACCCCCCAAACCCTCCCTGGCTACGGCCTTGCCTACATACACAGATGCCGAGTGAAACTGCACAAAATAATAATTGAAGAGATTGTTCTTGAAGCATCTGTTTATAAGGTTGAAACGGCACAAAACAATAATTGAAGAGATTGTGCTTGAAGCATCTGTTTATAAGGTTGAAACTGCACAAAACAATAATTGAAGAGATTGTGCTTGAAGCATCTGTTTATAAGGTTGAAACTGCACAAAACAATAATTGAAGAGATTGTGCTTGAAGCATCTGTTTATAAGGTTGAAACGGCACAAAACAATAATTGAAGAGATTGTGCTTGAAGCATCTGTTTATAAGGCTGAAACGGTAAAGTTTACCTTCTAGTATTAAACATGGTATGCTCAATTTGTATTGACTTGTTTTTTTTAGTTTTCCTCGTACAGACAATATTATTCGACAAAGCCAATACCCGTAGCATCATGGTAAGGCAGGCCAACTACATGTCTAGGATATTCGGGTTCAGGTCGAATCTAAAGTTTAAACAACTTAGTCAGTTGTGTGAAAGCTTGTCTTCTATTCTATGAGTTATAATAAAATATTGTGGCTAGGGTGCAGTTGGGTGCTTGAGATTTATATATTGTTATATTAGGCTAAGTAAATCATATGTTAGTATAAAACCTTGTGTTTAGAATATGTACGTTAACTGTAGGCTACCAATACGGGTTTATTAATCTTGTATTTTATAAAAAGTATCAAAAAATTAAATTTATTATGTTTTCGGTTTGTTAGCAATCACGTCTAGTTAGCGCGCTTGGCTCTGACTAAGGAGGCCAAAGTTAGATCCACTGCTGGGTGATTAGAGATTTATTTATTTCTACAGTATTATTTTCCATCCTCTTAGCAGGCGAATGCTAGGGCATTCCCTTAATAATTTATCCTTCTCATCTTGTTTTAGCATATTAGATCAAATTTATTAGTAGTGTGACTCCTTAACTCTTTCAGTAGCGTGTCTGTCTACTTATTTAAAGGTCCAGTTTTCAAATCTTAACAAATTTTTTGTACCCTTGGTTAAATTGTGATTTCCCCTTTCAAAGTTCATAGTTTTTCTGGATGTTGTGCACGTTCTAAAATAAAGTTAGTTTATAAGTCGTTTATTAACTCAATAAGGGCAGTTAAACTACAAACGTAATTGATAAAATCTCTAAAGGTTATTATACTGTCATATCTGACTGTAAATGGAGATCGTACAAATTACCTGTAGTACCAAACTTTCCGACAGACCCCGTGAACATCTCTCTTGTAGCCCTGAGGGCACTGCTTCAAGGGCCGGTAACTCCATATCCAGGGCATCGAACCGAGTCCCTTGGCATTGGATGGCCCGCGGCTCTTAGCCATGGAGGCCACAACGGCTGTATTTGGGATTTCGTCCTCTTCCTGACCAGGGTAATACTCGTCGTAGGTTTCCAAGTCGAGGTGACGTGCCTTTCCTTGGTGGTGAGGGTGTTTCCTGGGGTATCCGCGTGACAGCGCCACGAGGCACACCGCGATGAACAGGAACACTATCATTAAATAGGTGTGTGCCATTTTACGATTGTGTTTATTTCTATAAGTAGTTGTCACTTGAATGAAATATATTCACTCTTGTTCTCTCTCTCTCACTCTTTCAAAATATATTTCAAATCTTACCTCACTTTTCTTTTGCTTTAACTCAAGTATTTTACCTACGTACCACCAACTACCATGTACGTTATCTAAGTGCACTTCTTGTCCTCCTCAAAAATATTCGGTCAAGGACTGGCTAATGTTATGATTCTTCTTCTTATTGTTATTATTAACAATCAACCCCGTGTTGGAATAAAACAAATCTAAAATACTGAAGTAAGTTAGGCTGGTTAATACTGTCCACAATATTTCTATCACTGCCTGCGATCGTTTGTCCAACGTGCTGTGTGACCAGCTTGGAGGCTTCAGTTTTATTTGTTTGTATTATTCTGCTCCTCTTCACTCTTATTTATATTTGTCGCCGATTATCGATAAAGCACATACGGATGACAGGACTTAATCGTCGTACGATGTCGGACAGGCCCATCTGGTTTATCTCCAATAGGATGCAGAACCTGGTTATCGCATAACGTTCGCGCCATCGAGGGGCCATGGGGTAAGAAGTGCGCATGTCCATGGACGTGAGCGATAAAACCGGCTAGTCTTTACGAAATACAATTTGAGTAAAGGTTATGATTAGAAAATACTGATCATCATGATGGAAACCTAGCATTTTTAGTACCTTCACTTAAATTACCTTAACAGTTTGTTGGTTGTGTTTTTTATAAAAATATACCTAATCCCTTGTGACATCATAACCAGTCCACCCACACTGGTAGTCACGTTGTTTATGGCATCGGTCTCACAAGATAGTGAAATGGATCTTTGATGACGCTAAGGTTCTACTATATTCAGAATAGGTGTCATGATAATTTCCTCACCCCCCTCCATGTGAATGTGGGTGCAGCTACTCTAAAACAACCTTACTCATCCCGAATCCCTGGGTTAAGTCATTAATAGTAATTTTGTTTAACGTAGACATTTAAAAAGCAACCATTATCCGCTTAGAGCACCCAACACACTGATGCCATTGTTATTATTTTATCCTTGGTTTTAACAAGGTGTTAAAAATAAAACAGTATAGCTACTTACAAGTTCTCTATTTTCAGTTAATAAGTGAGGTAACATATGTTTATTACTTATTAGGTTAAACTGACACAATTGCATTATCTAGTTAATGTGTGCACTGAGTCTTACTCCTCATAGTTTCACAAATGAGGCAGGGAAGAGGAAGGTGCAATATAATGGCAGTGTACCCATATTCTCATGGAGGAAGACTGTACAATTTAATAAAAACGACACCCGGTTGGGATTTGAACCCAATCTTCCTATCCCACGCAAACCTATCAAGATCAAGACGAGACTGACACTATAGTCTGCGTTTCCAACAGTGTGTACTTGTAGTTGTTTGTACATGCTTTAGCTAATAATCTGTGTTATCACTTATCACTAATAATTACGAAAATCTTGTGTTGAAATGCAGTTGTTTCTATCATCGCCTGATTAATCTTTGATAAGCTAAGAAAACATTTTGAGAAAATTATTTCTAAAATATGTTTACACATATTAGTTGATGTTTTAAGTTAGTACTCATTTTTCTCATTGAATCTCTATTTAATAGAGGTTTGCGAAGCTTATAAATATCCAAGTCCAAGTCGAAGATTAAAATCTCCTTCGATTTCTACATCCACAATAACACTAGCATCGGCCGGCCTCTTGGCCTAGTGGTCAGCATTCCTGAATACTAACCTAAAGGTTCCCTAGTTCTATTCCCGGTGTTACCAAAAGTATTTTATCTGGAGGTGGTTTGTTCCTCTGGTCTAGTTAATTATGGCCAAGTTAGGTTCAAGGCTTCTACTGACACTATATAATCATCATATCATCGTGATGAAAAGCCTTATCTTCACTTTTTCTCACTTCACTTCTTTTTCTGTTGCCAAATCGCCTCACTCTCAGTTATGTCTGAAGCTGGTGTGCTAGGTTAAGAAGGAGTTACTGGCAACCTCGACTAACTAGTGTTGTGAAACTTGTCTTATATTATAGGGAATATTGACAATACTATTTCCCAATAATAACCATGCAGATCCCTCAATGATGATATCCAGTGTAACCAATTAATGGCAAAAAAAAAAAAAAAAGCTTCGCATCTTCACAATATCTTGAAGAGTAAAAATAAATTTGATTCATTATGAACAAATTCTTAATATCTCAATAAATTTGACATTTTCCAACATTTAATCATTTTAAAACAGCTACTCAATAGTATTTTAACAATAGCTAGAGATTTTTTTAATTGTATGGTAGATTTGATCGGGAAGGACTCAGACGTCCAGATTCGGTCGCCTTACTTGTAAACTATTGGCTGCTCTGTTGGCCCAGAACATTACCCAGGGTACACCATATGAGGTTATCTACATGTCGTACCCACAATGAGAATATGTGATGATAGGATTATGATGTTGTGGAGCCGGTGTCCATCTTAACCTAACTTAAGCCTAAATAACCAAAGTCTGGTGACCCTTAGGATTATACCCATAAAGGGAAAACTACCAAAGGTACCATCCGGGAATCGAACCCGGGATCCTTAGACTCGTAGCAAGGTACACCATGGGGCAGATTAACTGAGATTAAATGACGGTAATTTTATAACACAAGATCCCATGTTGCGGATGATACTATAGGGGCATGCTGTATGTAGTCCGTCAAGGTAAGACTTTTCTATCTTTCAGGGTAAACGGAGTTTATTAACGGATTATTTAAAAATTAAAAGGAGTAGTGTTATATGCAGTGGCGGCTCGTGTATAGGCACTGCAGAATTGCAGCACCCCCTAGAATCAATTTATATTATCGATAACATTTAAATATAATAATATTTTTATCTTTAATTCTTTATTTATTTTTGTAGTACAATATATATTCCTTAAGCTTAATTTCAGTACTTCAGTAGCCATCTCCCAATTGATGAAAAATATACAAAAATCTTTGTATGGAACTGTGTGCTTCACAGTGCCAGTGACGTGGGGTTTGACTGTTGTGCGCATGCGCACATAGGAGGGGGTGAGGAGGAAGGTGGGACTACCAGGTAGAGACAGCACTGTTGCTCTCGCAGTGCCGGCTCTGGCGTTATGGTGGAAGGAAGTTTTTTTTTTTTTACTCAGCGTGTGTTGTGCTTAAAAACCGTGTAGAGTTATATTCTTCTTCTGCTTCCAGCTATTCTATCTGATTCATTTTTTTTTTTCGGTTCATTTATCTAACAGAAAGAATAAATGCGCTTGCAGTGCTTTCAATGGAGAAAACATTCCTCAATTGTCATCCAGAGATCAAGGAGAAAATTATTGAACTTTTTGCACAAATTAAAACAAGAAGAATGGATTTCATTTTTAAATGAATAGATCAAGCTTGAACTGTAACAATTTAAGTTAAAGTAAGTAAAAAGGTTTATTTTTTTTGTTAAGATTTTATCAAGTTCCTGAACAGATTTTATTTTTAAAGATTTTTTTTTCCTTTTACACAATTTTAAAACAAAGGCTAAAAAGATTCTGGAGCAGCACCCCCACTAATTTTAGCAACGAGCCGCCACTGGTTATATTACAATAAAAACCTTGTCTTCGGACTTCAACTTCGATATTGCTTCGCATGTTTCAAGCTTCACTTCGACTTCACAAGGTCACCTTATAGAGTTCTGAGATAGAATTGAGGATCGTTTTAGTTGTTTTGAAGCTTCAAAACTGCCATTTCTCTCGTAAATACTTCAGTGTTAAGTTATTTCCCTTCAAATAGGCAAGTTCCCTTAGCATTAAAAGATATTTACGTATAATTTCAAATCGTATGCCCCTTTTTATGTATTAATTTCATACGTACGTTTTTGTTTATATTCTGTGCTCATTTTCCGTAAACGAGCTACAAATTTATTGGAAACGGCATTTTAAATAAATTGACATGTACGACTTTTCCTCCAGACTGATCTTCTGTTTCCTCGAAGTTACCGCTTGTAATATTATTTAGAAGATTGCACTATTTGTGTATTAATCATGTTCTCATTAATTTGTGCTAGACTTAATCTAACCTGTCCTTGAATATCTGTTGGTAAACAACTCCTGTCATGTAGACTCTTTGACTTTAATTGTATTTGAGAAATGACTTTGAATCAAAGGACTGAGATCGATTGTTCACTCGTCTAACAATTGTTTCGCCATTCTTTCTCCAGGGTCATTTTGATGTTTATCTTAAAACACACCAAATTTCTTCTTTCTTGAATCAAATAGTAAATTGTTTACTGCTGATGAAGAAGTCAGGGCTCAAGTTCTGGACGTTTGTATTGAGGGTATTCTCCACTCTTCTCTACGCAAATGAGGGTACATTTTCTCTAATAACATATACAATATTTTACATGTTATAATAATAGGTGTATGCGACGTCCACCTTTTTAATTCGAAGTGAAATTGAATCGAATATATGAAATATTCTCGAAGCCAAATTGAAGTTTAAGTATTTTTCTTAGTTGCTTTATGCTTTAAAAATATTATATTTTAGTTATCTATATAATTGTATGCACTAAAATAAGCGTGAAAATATTTTATTGCTTCATTGTAATATTTTGTTTCATTCGTATAGATCAAGTTATTAGATATCACAACTTACAATTCGATTAGCTTAGATTTTGTCCACATAGATGTCAACTATTTTTAATGTATATAACAGCTCAGATTGTCAATAATTGACCATAAATGGAGTATTCTAGCTGTCAATATTTTTATTTGTGAAGCTTAATAAATATCAAAGCAAAAATTGTTTACGAAGTGAAATCGAAGCTGATATTTGTTTTAAAGCCAATTCGAAGTGTACAAGCTTCACACACCCATAATAACAATAATAATAATAATTATTATAATTATAATAATAATAGTACTAGTAATAATAATAGTCTGAACGGATATTGGTGGGCACTATTAATTGTCTCGTCGCTCTTCCTCCACGCAAATGGGTTTACACTTCTTCATAATTCTACCTCTGTCATCCCTATTCCTTTAGCGTGATTAAATGCATATGGCCTAGACGTGTAGTAAGTCGCATAACAAAACAAATAACTAAGTATTTTTATTTATAATCCATTTCTAAGAAAGTCAAGGCCACACGATAACTTGTCGCCTCACTCTTCCACAGAAAACCTAGAGGTGATATCATTTAACGTGTCACAAATCATCGGAACATGAAGAATTCTGAGAACAACTCTCATAGTTTTATCGGCGGATGTTAGCAACCTTATCATATTAGTGCAGAAGATTGTAAACAAACAACTCTGTATTTATTTATCTATTTATTTATATCGCAACTAGTCACACGATTATTTGTTTCAACGATATCGCATCCAAACAAGGTAGTCGTCGTAATATATTTCTTCGGAGACAATATACATTTTTAAATCTACACGCCAAACTATTAGTCTAAGGGATTAGGTATTTGGGGTTAGTTCTATGTATCATCAGTAAGATTTACCTCGGAAGAGAATAGGAGTAGACTACGCTGTATTTAAAACGCTCTCAGTGCACCTGGAAGTAATTCAAACCCCAGTTGTCGAAACCAGGAGTTGTAACCACTACGACAACCTTAGCATTAGCATTGTATTAAAGGATTAGAGCTATTTAGATTGATGGATTAAATTAGTAATTACTATAGGTAGTAAAATGTCATTTCGAGCAGTTTTTTTAGTAATCATAGGAAAATTACATTTTTTAAAACCAATTCACTAGTTTCTTGGTCACTATTTAAAACAACTAAATAATCTAAAGCATCGAGAAGAAGAAGGTAGCTTAGATTAAATGTAATCACATTAGCATGACGAGACATTGTTAGAAAACACTTAAACTGATCTTGACCCGATCTAGAACTTACAGCCATCCTCGTAAACATCTCTGCTACTACTCACCTGAGAATAAACATCCATTTTGAAAGTTGAATATAAAATTGTATTGCTAAGGTCTCTATTATAAAATTTTTAAAAGTAAATTTTTAAGGCTTTATCTGCCTCTTATTTCCTCTCTGATCCATCTGTATATTTAAACTAATAGGTAGCGACATTTTTGTGAAAGTGGGATCCATTTAGAAATAAAAACCCCATGGCTGATATTCGAACCGGATCTCCCTATCAGCCAGAAACTAAATAAGATTAGACTAACACCTTTGCTCGTTTACCACTAGTGGGTGTCCTAATTAATCGAAAAATTGCCTAAGAGCAAAGTATCAATGTTTACTTTGATTCTCTCAACATTCTTGAATGTATATTAAGAGTATTGTGGCAATTAAACATGATATTTTACAAGAACAATATTCAAGAATTTACATCCATTACTGTTTCTTGGGTCAGTATTTTGTTCATATAATATATGTTTCACTACCGGCTCGCTTCATATGCCTTATAATCTAACTTAAGACTAGGTCAGGCACAGCAACCAGTCCCCAGCCGTTAATTCATCATTGTAAAAGGGGAATCCACATTTTCATCAATGATACATTTTCCGGCCATTCCGGGAATCAAACTCGGGATGCTTAGCTTAGGCAGACATGCTACCGATTAGTGTCAGATATATTCAAGAACTAGTTAGATTAATGTATGAGTAAAATTAAACTAATAAGTGTTATATTTAAAAATGTTGTTTCTAAATGGTCTTTCAAGTGAGATTTAAATTTTTTTTAAATGGGTAGTAGGATTCGGTGCTAAAATAATAATAGATTCAACATTTTAATTTTGATTTGGAATTCATTTGTACTCTCTTATTATCAAAATTGTTTTCTTAAACTAAACACTGGGCACCTCCTTTTCATCGTTACTAAACAATAACGTTTGTATTGCCTTCATTGATGTTTTTTAGAGAAGGTCCACATAAATGTTTATTTTAGAACAAATTTTGTTCATTCAGAGACAACAATAAAAAATAAAATTTAATGAATGATTCAGAACTCTCTTGAAACCCCTAAATAATATTTGACCTATTTTTGCTAGACAAATGTTATGTTATAAGAATCTCTCAAATTCACTCAACTCCCCATCCGCCTCACCACGAATATAAATGATCGAGACACTCTTACCTGTGACGATCTGGGCGAGACAATTGAAAACTATCAACTCGGAATAAGTTACAAATATGAACTTCATTACATATAAGTTGCTTTTCAAAAAATGGGAGTTGGTACAATACGTGATTTTATTTTAAACTAATAATTAAATCTACCTTACTCCTGGAAGCCCTCATTTTTCGTTCGAACAAAATCCTGAATTGTATCAATTCAGGTAATTGTACAGCAGTGATGCATCCACAGGGCGGAAAGAAGGGCATTTCCCCCCATTTTCATTCCAAGACCTCAACTAATTGTATTACCAACTTAAAACATCTGAAATCTAATTAATTTAGATTAGTTTAAAAATGACACCTGGACGCGGGAACCTTTGTCTTAGCGCGTCAATGCTCTACCACTGAGTTATCCAGGACTCATCTCGTGCTCAAGGTCATTCTTCACTCATAGTTTACCTGACCTTGATCACAGGACGAATCTTAGATTTCTCAGTGGTAGAACATTGGCAAGCTAAGCCAAAGGACCCAGTTCGATTCCTGTATCCCGGTGTCATTTTTCAACTAATTTAAATTAAATTCTGAAAATTGAAAAATGACACCTGGACACGAGAATCGAACCCGGGACCTTTGACCCGTGTCCAGGAGTCATTTTTCATTTTTCACCTTTCAGAATATGATATCTAGATGGAGAATTCCTCTCTAAAAGTATAAATAACAGCTTTGGCTAATTGATTCTTAATTTAAATGAGTTTAAATGCAACCCACTTCAATGGCTGCATGGTCTAAGGCTCTACTCTCGCAGTAGACTAGACTGCCGATGACGGGGAGATAGTGGTTCGTTTCCAGCCGGGTGTATTGAGGATGGTTATCCCTAAATTGTGTTCCACTCTCTCTCCTTGCAAATTCGGGTACACTTCCTCTAAATTCAATCTTCCTCATTCCTAACCCATTAGAGTAATTACTATACAATCGTATAAACCGATTTGGTAGTAAGACGTAGTGCTAAAAATATATTTAAATGAGGTTCCCTCTATACGGAAAGTGCCGTAGTTACAACTATTTGCAGCCTGTGTGTTTATATTCACAAGAAGTATAATCAAAATATAGGGAAGGATTAAATAGCCAAGCTGTTATAGCCGCACACAAATATCATGTTCTTTAAATTGAAAAACTACATTTTGACACAAGAATCAAATTCCTGGATTCTCCATGTTTAGGTGTCATATTTCTATTCATCTAATATAAAATCATATTTAAATAATACAAAATATAGAGCAGTGAAGATGTGTAAAATGTATGGACTACATTTTGAGAACAGATTTACGACTTGATATTCAAAAGGTACACACTAAATTTCCCACAAAATTTCCCATAATAAAAGAGCCCCTAAAATTACAAATTGGAAAAAAAGTACAAAAATAGTAGCTTCAATACATTTTGCGCATGACCACTTATATTATTTGAATTGTTGCATTTAACTAACATTAAAAATAGCTACAAATAGCTTGTAGAGAAGCGATTTTCAACATTTTTCAACCCACGGCACACTAAATAAGATGATAAAACTGTCAAGGCATGCCATCAATTTATTAAGGAGAAAGTTAATCACCAAACAAAATTGTATTAAGATTGTGTTTGTAAGTTCAATAACAAAAACTATAATGCTCTATTTGAAAGAATAATATTTGCGTTAAAATATTTATTTTTATACCTGAATTTTTTAAATTTCATTTTGATCTTTCCCCCAAATTCCGCGTCACACCAGCTGAAATACGCTGTTATATAAGTTTGATACATGTTATTTATTGGCCTCCAGTGGTCAGGAGTTTGACTCCGTGAACCCCACCACCTCGGAATCTAATTATCTCTACAGCAACGTCTTTAAACCAGTGCAGGTGTGCCACGGTAGTTTGGAAGAAGATCAAAAAGAAGCAAGACAAATTTTGAGGAATAAAAATAAATCATATTAGACATTACTTTTTGTAAATATTACAATTTTAGCTACTGAACTTTTAAACACAATCTTAATACGTTTTTTCCCCTTAAAAAACTTATGTCAAGCCTTGACAATTCTCTTACCTTGTTTAGTGTGCCATGAGTTGAAAAATATTGAGAATCGCTACTCTTCAGCCTTGATTGTAGACCTCCCCAGGAGGCTTTGGGTGTCTCACTGTTGACAGCAACCAACTTAAAACACAAATCAGGAACTGTTACAATCCCTAGTTGGCAGTTTTCAGCAGCTACTCCCTCCCAACTCACCCGCAAGTGTTCAGTAGAACGTCCTGTAGTCCACCCTGTTGGGATGTCGGAGATAATGCGAATGTAGAGGGCGGTTGTAGAGCCAGTGCATAGTCCTATGAATGGGACATCTTCGGACTTTGTTGTTCGCGGTGTTGTCCAGATCGTCGACCTCATCTATGACGTCGTCTTGGAGAATCAGGTCCTTCAGTCGTGCTTCGTCCACAAGCTTGCCAATCGACCAAAAGAGCAGTCCTGTACCATTTGTTTGGTCGGTAAATATGGCTCCGAAAATTAAAAGAGTTAAATAAAATAATCGTTTGCTATATGAATAGCTCATTCTTATGTTAACAAGGGGTAAATTATTGAAACACAAATATTTTCTTTTCTTCTTCCAAAAGGGACAAAGTTGGTCAGTGGTTATTTCACATTGCAATTATTTTTTTGTCACATAAGTCACCACGATTAATTATAAGAGTGGTAATTTAAACCTAGCCTCAACGGTCTTCGTGTTTCTAAACAATGTTACAAGAGCACATTGAACTAAGGAATGCAAGGTTTGTTTTTTCTACAATTTGCTGACAAAAATGTTACGTAACTTGTAGTTTCTAAAATTACTGTAATCAGTAAATTAGTCTCTTGCAATATTATTATTATTATTATAATTATAATTATTGCGTGTTCATGAATATGAAGTATATATACAGTATTATGATACTTAAAAAATCCATTCGAGATTTTGATATAAATATACTCTTTTTTGCTACCAATTCTTGTAAATGTTGCTTTGGCCTTTTTATAATACCCGTATATGTGTACATTTCTAGTAAACCTGAACAGCTGTGCCTATTTGTATCGAATTTTGTATTTAAGAATATCTATATCTTAAATCGCTGAGTGGTGAATATGCGTGCAAAACTCAATAGCCTGAAGAAAAAACACAAAATAATATTCAATTTTCTGTAAACGTTTTAAATTATATTGATTAAATATCACTTCATGCTATGTTCAAAATTAAATAATATATGATAAGATAATGGGCGTAGAGAGGTAGAGTCTGTATACACTCCTAACCACTGAAAATTGTTGGATCTCCTTAGAGTTGATGAACCTTTACACATATGTATAGGATATTTAAATAAAGTAGGACTCTTAGTATAGTAATCAAAATTTAAAGACACAAAAATTTAAGATAAGGTTTAAAATAATATATATTTTTGGTTCACAAGAATTGAGAACATTTAAAAAATTAATGGAAATTTGGTCAAATGAAAAAGGTTTTATAAAACATGAAAGACAAGGTGTTATAACATAAAAAAAATACATGAAACACATTGAAAATAGACTAAAATTTAGATAAATTGGGTAAATTTGAATGTGTTACATGTTTTATAGAACTTTTTCCCTTTAGCAAATTTTAATTTATATTCTTTAAATGTTCTCATTTCTAATAAACCAACAATACAATTTTCTTTTTTCAAATATTAGCTTACCTATAACGCTCCTTACTTCAAATATTTTAGAAATTTTTCTAAAATGTTTTACAAAACTTTGGTTGAAAGCTTTTCTATAGTGTGTAACATATCAAGAACGATAAAATCTGTTCAATATTTAATATTCAATAATTACGTATAATTTTGCATATAAAGCATATTTTATGCAACCCACCCACCCATCCCCACACATACACGTACACCAATATACATAGGTTACATGCCTACCAACCTGCCTGCCTACCTACTGACCAACATACCTACCTACCAACCTACCTACCTACCTACCTACCTGCCTACCTACCTACCTACCAACCTACCTACCTACCTACCTACCAACCTGCTTACCTATCCACCTGCCTACCTACCTACCTGTAACCCCCCCTCCCTTATTTATATACCAAATAAAAGTCAAGTTGGTCACAAGAGAGTTTATTTATTTCCAACAATAACAATACTCGACGAGAAAGAGTGGGACAAGCCCAGCTTTAGGCGCAGACATCAGCACAATAAGGCCATAATATAGTTATACACAAACAAGTGGTTAGAGGCACGACCCCGAGTACAAAGATGGCCGCCAAAGGGACCAACAGCATTAAGATACATTGAAATTGACCTTCGTACAAATCCGTAGCGTATAATGGTAATAATTGAAGATCCAAACAATAACCCCAGTATTAATGATAATCATAAGATATAAACTACTCGCCATCAGCGACTACAGTAACAGACGTGTAAGGCAAGGTGCCTACAAAGAAGTTCCCCAATACAACTATTCAAAGCCCCACAAAACATAGTCAATATCCATTATAATTTGGGGGCTTTCAGAATTCAGTGACTTAGCCATGAACAAATTATCAAATTAATTGCGCGGGCTAGCGACCCGAGTTTACTAACTAAGCTTAGACTAATAGGAGTTCTAACTCCCCAACAATGATTAGTAACGTAATCAGCCAACATGATAATACCAAACAATATAGCAAATACCCTGAATATCAAACATGGCGGCGATAATGGTTTCTAAAACAATCCGTGAAGCGGATGAGATACGCTAGCCTGAATAGTAATTTCTTTGAGTCCAGGTTGCCCCGCCATGATCTCTACAAAAAAAGGCCTGCAGCCTCAATATAAAATAAAAAAGTTAAATCATAAATAATTATCGCCCAAACAGTAATTTTGAACAAATCCAGGCCAAACAGAATTTTGAAGTAAAATAACCTAAACCTAAACCTAAATCCACACTAAGTGCCTCACCTAGAGAATGTGGAAAATGCGTACCATGGCTATAGAGTCCTGCCATTATATACACATAGGTAGAGTCACGTGTTCTCAAAGCGCAGGAAGCAGAGCTGGGAAAGGGGGGAAGGTTGTGCACTGTTCTGGAACAACCTCCCATGTTCCGGGCGTAATTTTAAATCGCGCGCCACCCGATGACCGTTGATATCACTGCACTGTTGCCGGTGCGCACGGGTCTGCGCCCGTCGATCGTCTCTTGTTTCCTCTTTGAGTGGGGGTAGGCCTAGAGGTGTAACCTCGGTCATGGTTACTCGGCTCAGTTGAAAACAAACCGGGCCACGAAGTTTGTGTTTTGTGTGGAGCCTCGTGGAGTAGCCAAATGGAAACAGAGTTGATGAGTCAAACCACGCCTTTTCTTTTCATGTTGTGACTATGTCACATACCAACCTGCCCACCAACCTGCCAACCTACCTACCAACCTGCCTACCTACCTACCAACCTACCTATCCACCTGCCTACCTACCTACCAACCTACCTATCCACCTGCCTACCTACCTACCTACCTACCAACCTGCCAACCTACCTACCAACCTACCTACCAACCTGTCCTACCTACCTACCAACCTACCTATCCACCTGCCTACCTACCTACCAACCTGCCTACAAACCTGCCTACCTACCTACCAACCTGCCTACCTGCCTACCAACCTACCAACATACCTATCCACCTGCCTACCTACCTACCTACCAACCTACCTACCTACCTAACTACCTAACTACCAACCTACCAAACTACCTACCTACCTACCTATCTACCTACCTACCAACCTGCCTACCTACCTACCTACCCACTTACCCACCAACCTACCTACCTACCAACCTACTTACCTTCCTACCTACCTTTTTTCTTTCCTACCTACCTGTTTGCATGTATCTCTCTACCTTCCAAATGTAGTCCTAAATACGTTTATATAGAGGATATAGATAAATATAGATGTATGCACATATAAAATGGACGTAAAATAATTATATCATCTATATATATAATATAAATGTCAATATCGTTAATATAATATCTTGTACATACATAATATTTACACTATACAATTACGTACATAGATGTGTAAGGCCTATATATGTGGATATTTATATTTTAATTTTATATAAACATATAATATGATCCTTGTGTGTGTATATATATGTACTTATGTATGATTTGTATATATTGAACATATACGTAAGTAGTTTTGTATGTATATATTACGTATTGGGTGATATGATATAAAGATTTTTACTATATACAAACGATATTGACATATATACTATAGAAGATATTGACATTTATATCATATATAAATAATATTGACGTTTATCTTGTATATAAACGATATTTATATTTATATTACATACTAGCANGCCCCCACCACACACACAAATGGTCTAGAATTATGGTCCACTTCGTACACATTTTTTTCCGGCGAGATTGCGGTATATTTTTACCACAGTTATCTCTGAAACATAATTTTGAAACCTTATTTACATTATTTTCTTCAAAAATTGGTTAAAAATAGACTAATTAAAACGCTAATAAAATTTTTAAAATCCTGCTTCGAGGTACATTTTGACCCTCTTCCGTCCAACTATATTAAAAATTTCAGATCTCTGCGAGCCGTATATGTGGCTGGGCATCGCAAAAACACTTCCTTTTATTACTATAGATATATAGTAATATAGATAGAAGATAAACTTTCTGTGGACCACGCAGAGAATATTTAGCTTTCTACGTCCTTTGATTAGCTAATTGAAAAGGTGGGTACTAAATTTAGTCGAATATATTTTTATCAATCTTTTCTGAAATTATTTGCCTGCTCTTTAAACACTTTATAAAAAAGGTTACTTATTTCACTTTTAGTGTGTGATACTCATAAAATAAGAGTGTGGATTTTGATAACCGTAGCGCTATTCCTTGTTTAATTTTTTACTAGTCAAACATGATGATTGATGACGCGTTTTTTTTAATTTTTACTTCCTTTGTGAATTCTTGGAGGTATAAGCAGTAAAATAAAACAAATATGTATAAGTATAATCCATATATTTGTAAAAATTGATTAAAATAATTAATTTTCCATAACTTTGGCTTCATTTTCTGCCCCATAAAATAGAACTTTCCTATTTACTCTATGGCATCAGAAACTCGAAAGTTCATCACCGCACTTACAAAAGTACGCCACTTATCCCTAACTTGAGCTAGCTCCATTCAGTCCAAATTATTACACACTCTATCTCTCAGATTAATTCTAATTATATCTTCCTGTCTGCGTCTAGGTCTTTCCAATGGTCTCGTTTCATTGAATTTGTACCATGAGCATGGTTCTAGATTCTTCCATTCGTGTAACCTGTGAGACTTGATTATCCTAACATTGTCTTGTGAGGAGTACAGGATTGTAACTGATCATTATGTAACCTACTCCACCTCACAGTATCTTCTTCCCTTTTAAGACCAAATATCTTCTTAAGCACCTTGTTTTTGAATACCCTAAATTTCTGTTCATATAGAGTAAAAAATTTTAAATAATTTTGGCAGTAAAAGTGTAAATTTTTTATTTTAACTTAACTATTTTTGGACAGTCAGACCTTATAGTTAAACGTTATTCAAAATTTTGGGCATCCTTGATCTTGTTGATAATGCCCGCAGGAATAAAGTTATCTAATTTATTTTTTATTTTTCATTCGTCTTGTTTTATTACCCTAATGGAATATATAAATTTAATTACACTAATAGCGTATTGATGAGGAAGGTAAAGTTGAGATGAAATGTACCCTTGTTTGCGTGGAAGAAGAACTTGAACTTTAGTCCTCGTGCCCATCAGATAAAATAAATACTACACAATATTTTTTATTTATTGCTGAAATATAAATGTTTCTCTAGAATTCTATAAAATAAAATAACTCAAACATGAGCTAGTATTTGATTTCGTAGACTTTATTGCTAAAATATTACATGATGTATAACATTTACTACTTGAAATTGGATTCTTAAAATACTCGTAGATAAAGCTTTTGCTTTTACTACATTTTATATTAAGTATTTAATAATTTACTTTGTCAAAGTTACACAACATCACTACATGCTTAAACAATAAATGATATATTATCAAATAAAAGCTCAATTCAGCATCACAACTCTTGCTCTACGATTTGTACCTAGACTAGAGAGAAGATTATTTTTTAAAGAAGTGTCTAGATTAGTAAATCATTATCTAAATGAATATAAATGAAATAAATATATATGAAACCTATTTTTGAATTCTTTTGCATCGAAATAGACAGACTTTGTGTTCTAGTGGTCAGAATTAATGGCTACATATCCAGAAGTCTCAGATTCGATTCTTGGCAAGTCAAGAATTTTCTGTGAAGTAATGGGTCTGGAATGGAATCAACTCAGCTTCGAAACGACAAATGAAGAGCTAATTGAACGGAAGTAGTGGCTCCGGTCCATAAAACTGAGATTAATGGTCTGGGGCTCATTGTGCTGACCACATGACACTCTTTGTCCACAAAATCTGGCGCTATCTTCACCAATAGATGGCGGCCACTCTGTCGGTATAGCTTGATCGTGGGTTGGCGCCACGTAGATTTATTTTACATCGAGATTATTATGTCACGCAGCCAATTTAAATAATAAAACAGCTATAAACCAAATATAGAAAATCATTTGGCATTTTATATTAAATATTAAGAAATTTTTCTTACCAATTACATTTATATCTTAATATTTAAAACAGTAGTTCTATAATAGCCCACCATTAATGTATTTACAACTGTACACAATTATATTGCTATACCATTTATCACATTCGGTTATAGTAATGTAATAATTAGTAAGGTGACCTGGCGGTCTAGGGGTAAGGTGTCAGATTTCTGTGCTGGGGTCCGAGGTTCAATCTTCAGTCCCGGCACAGATTTATCTGATTGCCAAACCCTTCCTTCACCTCTGACAAGGCATGTATTAATCACAGCTTGTGAATGTGTGGAATGCCAGACCTCCACCGTGGTTCGGATCCCACGTTGTTAAACTGTAGGTCCTCCATTTCATCTCACAATCACCCTACCATTACACATTAGCGTAAGTGCGTATAACCCGAACGAGTAGTAAGATGTGATGATAATAATAATAATAATAATAATAATAATAAGTAATACGTAATACACATATATTTATTATACGTATAATTTAAATTATTTTTTAAATACCACTCTTAATTTATTTCAAGTTTGTTCGTAATAATTAAATTACTAGTAAATGACTGACCCAGGCCACAGGCTGGAAACAGTAATGGATATAAAAAATTACTAGTAAATGTGTCAGAGGTGGTTAATGGGTTTTTGCCGGGTGTAACAATGCTTGGCGGAACTGTACTTTTCAATTGTTTACTCACACTCAATATTAAACTGGTTCATTAACGCCAATAAACACACATTCGTTCATTATTTGGAAGTGTGTGGCTAGTAAATGGACAGTAAGAGGGAGGAAACAGTTAACTAGTACATTCCCGTTAACTTTTGATTGACCTGGCAACAAGCCATCAACCACACCTGAGTTTTTTTAGCATACCCTTTCAGCTTAACAAAAAAACAACCTCTTTGTCTCAAAATTCCTTTAAAATTATTTAACTTTTTCTTTTTGTATGTAGGGTTAATCTATTTAAAGAGCTGGTTAAGACTTTGTGACAAACGATCCAACGAACTAACGACGCACGAATTATCTTTGTTTTGTGTCTTTGAGAAGAACGATGTTACTCTATTCATTAGAGTTATCTCTTCAGGGTGGGTTTGAAATACTCGTTGTACACCTGCACAAGAGCACTAGTATTTGGGGTAGTCGGGGTAGTTGTACACATGTTCCTGAGGTGTTTCTGGCGTCTTAGATTCCTCCAGTGCAACTATCTTCTTGCACAAGGGCAACAAAGGGTTGTGGTAGGTGGGCAGCTTGGGTTTTTTGATCACTAGAGTCTTATGCAGGTACTCGGAGGGGGTAGCCAGAGACAGGTCCAACACCTTCAGGGGCTTCTCCTCTTCCTTGTTGTGGGAGGTCTTGTAGTCGGTAGTTTCTGGTAGCACGTAGTAGTACTGCCCCGGCTGGTAGGACGGGGGCACGTACAGGATGGTGGGTTGGGTGTAAGAGTAACTGAAAAAGAGGAGAACGTCTTTAATCTTTGAAGAGGGTTCATGCCTTCCCTGACAGATATCATCAAGACAAAACAACCTTTAGTAGAAACAAGTTGTACCTTATCAATGAAAGCAAAGAATATTATAATTTACTATTGTGTATTTTTTCTATAGTGAGCTCCGAATCTTTAACAGCCCACCTACTAACCCCCACCAATGGGCACGTGGACAAAGGCATCATCATCATCATCATCATCTTCTAGTCTGCTTTGTCGGTGGCAAGGAGGTCAAAGTTTGAATTATGGGTGGATGTTCTGAGATAATTTTTCCTAAATGATGTTTATCTCTCCTTCCACGCAAATTAGGGTTAATTTCTTATAGATTCTACCTTCTTAGTTCCTATCCTATTAATGTAAATAGGAGAATAGCCTGAATGGGTATCAAAGGTAAAATATAACCTTTCTTGATATTTATTAACGTTATTAGCAAATAAAAAATGTATTGCACAATTTTAACAAATGCATAACTATACATAGTGATTCTACGATTTCAAATAACTATAGTTCACGCGCTATTAGGGCTCAAACTTTCTATTCTATGATTTCAAATAACTACAGTTCACGCGCTATTTGGGCTCAAACTTTCTATTCTATGATTTCAAATAACTACAGTTCACGCGCTATTAGGGCTCAAACTTTCTATTCTATGATTTCAAATAACTACAGTTCACGCGCTATTAGGGCTCAAACTTGCTATTTTATGCATTTTGCGTACCATTGCTAAGGCAAAGTAATGGATATATGGGGTTGAAATTTAGTATAACTAGACATATGAATATCGTGGAGTGTACAAAATGAAATATTTACAATATGTTGAAGAAAAATAATAATTTTTAATGTATAAGTAGTTTAAAAGTGGTGCAATCAAACAATTTTTAATCATATTTAAATATTACTCTATGTACGTACATCCTGATAATTTAATTCTGTCTCATTTTTGTAATACACAATGCCATTATTTAGAATTAAATTAATTTATTTAACTTACCTATACTCGTTAATTTTATTATGGTTTCCGAATTGATTATTGCAAATATATATTTGAAATATCTATTTCAATTAATTTCTTGTTTTGACTGTACCGATTGTAGGGGCAAAACCTACTAGTAGAACATAATATGGCAGGCCGGGGCAGAGGGTCAAAAAGTTCAAACTAATGACACAACTAGGTAAAGTGGATGCTATCTTCCTACCTGGTCAGTGTTGCTGGTATGGCCCAAGATATCGCTACCTACTATCCTACTTATCCAAGATAACCTCCTAGCCCCACCTATGTTAAATTTCCTGCCAAAATATTTAAGTACACTCAAAAAATCTCATATATTCTCACAATCGAATGGACCCTAATAGGGATGCAAACCAATTAAAAGGTATCTTGTAGATGCATTAGTCACAGTCTGAAGCACTATGTCCTCGGAGATCCTAAGCAAGGATGAAATAAAAGTGATGTTTGTACAGTGGCGGCTCGTGTATAGGCATTGCGGAACTGCAGCACCCCCTATTTCCACTTAATATTATCGATAACATTTAATATAATGAGTCCTTTTTTATTTAATTCTTTATTTATTTTTGTAGTACAATAGATATTCCTTAAGCTTAATTTCAGTACTCCAGTAGCCATCCCCCAGTTTATGAAAAAGATACACAAATCTTTGTATTAAACTGTGCGCTTCACAGTGCCAGCGAAGTGGTGTTTGACTGTTGTGCGCATGCGCACATAGAAGCGGGGTGGGGAGGAAGGCGGGACTGCCAGGTAGAGAGAACACTGTTGCTCTCCCAGTGCCGGCTCTGGCGTGATGGTGAAAGTAAGGGTTTTTTTTTTTACTCAGCATGTGTTGTGCTTAAAAACCGTGTACCATATTCTTGAATGTGATCAAGTGTAGAAGAGTGTAGAGTTACATTATTATTCTGCTTCCAGCTATTTTATTTGATTCATCTTTTTCGGTTATTTTATTTAACAGAAAGACTAAATGCGCTTGCAGTACTTTCAATGGAGAAAAATTTCCTCAATTGTCCTCCAGAGATCAAGGAGAAAATTTATTGAACTCTTTGCCCAAATTAAAACAAGAAGAATGGATTTCATTTTTAAATGAATAGATCAAGCTTGAACTGTAACAATTTTAAGTTAGAGTAAGTAAAAAAGTTTTGTTTTTTTAAAGATTTTATCAAGTTACTGAATAAATTTTTTTTAATACAATATTTTTTATTCTTTTTACACAATTTCAAAACAAAGGCCTAACATTTTCTGGAGCAGCACCCCCACTAATTTTAGCTACAAGCCGCCACTGTGTTTGTATCAATCGGGGACTCACCTATAGGGCTTTGAAGAGCGAATTAGCGATGAATCCTCCAGATCCTTCCTTATCCTGCCCGCCTGATCCTCGGAGTCTCCTGCCGAGAATAAAGAGGATGACGAGACGTCATCCCGAGCTATTGGAACACCTGGAGGGACTCCCTCAGCTACGCTACTCCCACCGTGCACCTGCAAGGCATATATTTCAATGTAATAAGTTAGTTAATATGTACTTTATAAACAAACTTATCAGGGCGTGACTTACAAACTTACTTAATCCAGGTTAGTACGTCTAATACTACATTTTGACGTCCACACATATTATTATTGATGAGGGGACTGCAGGTCTAATGGAGAAAAGCTTTATCTTCGCTCGCTCTCAGTTAACTGTTGCCAAATATCCCCGCTCTCAGTTATGTCGGAAGGTTGTGTGCTGAGGTAGTAAGGAGCTACTGGTAACCTCGCTGAACCAGCGTCGCGAAACTTGGATTATATTTGAGGGAAGACTGACCACACCAAAACGAGATATTGACAACGCTGTTTCCCCATAGTAACTATGCAGTTCCTCGGAGATGATATCCAGTGTATATATATACTGTATATATACTCATAGAATAGCAGGAAAAGGTCAATACACAAATAGTAAATATCTTTATCAGAGTCCCCTGGCATCTAACCGTAGGGTCCCTATTCTTGTGATATAAACCTCTAACTACTTATCTATGGGGACGTCCGATAATTTGATAACTGTTTCTAGAAATCAACGCTTAAGGTAATTTCTAAATATATGGTATTTCCACTATTTAATGAAGTTTACCAGACACCAGTTATGGTGATAACGTGATCCAAGAGTTCAGTCAGGATTGCATTAGACCAGATGGTAGGTAGATGATAGAGAGATCGGGGTTCAAATCTCAATCGGATATATTGAGCGTGATATCTACTAAATGTTTCCCACTCTCTCTCTCCATAGGTACATTGTATATCAATTCTACCTTCCTTTTTTTCATTTTCTTTCTTAGCAACGTATCTTATTACCCATTCGGGCTATACACCTATGTACTAATCACGTTATTGTGTTAGGGATGAGTAAGGTTGAATTTTAAAGAAAATATACCCACATTTTCGTGGAGGGAGAGTGGTAAGCAATTTAAGTAAATCCACCACCAGTACACCCGACCGGGATTTAAGCCTCGATCTACCATCGTCATCAGTACCTTCCTTATTCCAACCCCTTTAGGCCATGTTTACACGGGCTACAAATTGTCTAAACACTTTTTTGTCGCATCTTTCTAGTTATCAACTGTAAAGCTACATATTTGTTGCCAGGAAAAACAAAATTCCATAAGCTTATATTACATCCATTATCATAATGGGTAGAAGAATTAGGTGCTATTTATACCCTTGTAGCCTGCAGTATTATTATTATTATTATTATTATTATTATTATTATTAGCACCGCATCTTACTACCCGTTCGGGTTATACGCACTTACACTAATGTGTNAGATGAAATGGAGGACCTACAGTTTAACGTGGAATCCGAACCACGGTG
This sequence comes from Timema monikensis, assembly GCA_902151445.1. Lineage (NCBI taxonomy): Eukaryota > Metazoa > Arthropoda > Insecta > Phasmatodea > Timematidae > Timema > Timema monikensis. The sequence goes on along the minus strand of CABFVZ010000726.1, from coordinate 132,548 downwards.
GCGACCTGGCATTCCACACATTCACAAGATGTCTTGTCAGAGGTGTAGGAAGGGTTTGGAAATCAGATAAACCTGTGCCGGGACCGAGGATTGAACCCCGGCCTCCAGCACAAAAGTCTGACACCTTACCCCTAGACCACCAGGTCACCCTACCATGCAGTAGAAAACAACGAGGACGCGGACGTCAATTTTAGGTACCCCCATTTACAATGAAAGACTTTCACTTGGAACGTTTTATACAAGTTTTGAGCGATATAGTAATTATTCCGATAAGTTTTTTTTCTACTATAGAATGGGTGTTTCCAGATTTGGTGAACTTTTGGCTCTAGTTGGACAATCAATTTCTCAACAGGAAACTGGAGGAGGAGCACGATAGATAGGCACTATATGCGATATTTGTTCCAAAACTAGACTGAAGTCGCGGGCTGGTCAAAGCACAATCTGGTGCGCAACAACACAATTGTTGCCGTTGTACACGGCTTCATTTGCACTAGGCGCGTCCAAGTCGTCAGACAAATAAGTCGTCGCAATGTTGTGGCGCTCCACAACTCTTTTCAACTGCTGAAACACAGTTTTATCGTGTAGTTGCCTGTGTACACACTTACATTCAAACTTATTGAACACATTATAACGACAATAAAGTGTTTAGACATTTTGTCGGCGGTGTACACATAGCCTTAGCGTAATTTATACATATATATATATATAGTCCTATTCTTGATACATATGTATTGAGTATATATATTCATAAGAATATATATGCATCAAGAATCGTTTTATGTGTTTAAATACAAATGCAGTTGTATATCTGCGTAAGGACTACTTGTCTTAGATTAAGTTTGTATGTAACTTATTCGGTCAGACAAATGTGAATAGAAAGTTTATGTTTACAATTCTCAAATAAGGTAACAAAACAAAGCTCGACTTAAAATGACATCTCTAGTCGAATCACCTTATGAAGAGCCTTATCCAATAGTTCAAGATGTTACTATGTCTTATTTCATATACGCTATAACATGTTCCCTGTAGAAATATATCAATTTTTTCAACTTTAATACAAATACAGTGACCTTTGTCAATCTAAACTAGTCCCATGGTATAGTGATCAGTGCACTTGGCTATCAACCAAGGAGTCCCGGGTTTGTCTCTTGGTTGGTGCCATGGGTATTTTTTTTACCAAAAGTGGAACTAACTGAAAGGTCACCAAGGTCTGGTTAGTTAGGATTAAGTTCAGTTTAAGTGTTTACACACCCTCATATTCACCATCACCTCATATCATCAGAACATGGAAATAATGTACGATTAGATCATTAGGGGAGTCCCCTGGGAAACAGTACGTAAGTACTGGCTAATATTTCCACCAACTGGGCTTCAATTTAGGTTAAGTTATATTTATTTTAAATAGTTTTTTAAATATTTTTATCGGGCAATCCAACTATATGTATATAGCTAAGAAATAATGTGCTTATGATCACTTATTACCACTTACCTGCGTGATAAATTGCCACATAAGAACTGCAACCAGGAGGAAGAATGTAAAATTAACTCGCTGACAGGTCGCCATATTGTCCAGTGAATAAACTTTAAACACAACAATACCGCTTTTATTTATAACCTTTTTATTTCCTTGTATAAATTGCTGATTATGTTGTGTTACGTAAAAGCGTCTGCTAATCATAATATAGGAACTTAGAACATTAGAATACACTACCGGTATCATAGGAGGAAGTCAATGGTCAGGTCAACAAAAAAATAACCTTTTTGTAAACTCGTATCGGTTAGGCACGTGAAGAAAGTTATAAATATTACCTTGTTGGTTCATCCCAAAATGGTTTTTCATCCTCCCTTCACCAAAACGTGGACACATTTCCTCTAAGTTTGATTTTACCTGTCCATTTCTATTAATGTGAATCAAGGTAAATTTCCTCTAAATTCTACCTCTGTAACGTCTGCTCCAAATGTGTAGCTAAACGCATATAGTTCAGATTGGTGGTAAGAGGCAGTGAAAAACCAAATACTGGGGGAAAAGAACTTTTGCAAATATACTAAAATTGCAGTTGGACCCCGTTCTTCGCATGGGTAAGCGGCACCAAAACTCCATCAAATTATAAGGTTCAATATTAAGCCCACTTTTTGATAGTTCCTCATTGTACAATCCTGAACTAACTATGGCAATCACAAATCAATCATGGTAGTTATTAATTAAAAAAATGTTAATACTCTTAAACAAATTATTACCTTGTCCACAAACTGAGTGCACAAACAAACGCGATCCATAAACAAAGCAATATTTGCCTAAGCACGATCATCGATAAACGAACCAATAGATATTGTTACATACATATGTTGGGGAAAAGAGCGTCACAGTTCATCAAAGAGCATAAATAAATCTTATACTCTATTACAGAAATATTTTTAATAATACGCACCATAGTTTTCCAACATTCGTCACGGTTTACTGGGCTATGTCACCATATTTTGTTTTATATATTTTACTTTCATGTCGCTTCTAGGTAGGCGCCAATTTATTCTTCTATTTCTAGCTTTATAATCGCAAAGCTAATGGATCCGCTTTAAGATAATCTTAATTTTGTTATTCATTTATTTTAAGATTTTTTCGTCCTCCAATACAAAATTCAAATTTTCTAACAAATCTAGATTTTTTTCTATCAGCCATTTCAAATTCCAAACTTACCAGGTTGTATGATTATTTTAAGAAGGTCCTTTTTACAATCTTGGCCAATTTAAATATTATTCCATGCTGAAAAGAAGATTTTTAAATAATTTTGGAAAGATTTTAAGCTACTTCTAACTCTCTCCCCAACTCTTTTTTAATTTCCACATTCCCATTTTGAAATTTTAAGATTTATTTGATTATCTTATATATCTTATTTTTGTGATTGCCAAACTTCAATTTTAAACCACACAGAAAAGAAGTGTTCTATATTAGTTGTATTAAAGTACATATCTTTCAGTTCCCGGGACTCAATTTTGAAATTAAATATGTTAATATTTCATTCAGCTCTCAGGAAGTTCTCTTAACTTACGTGTCAAACTTCAATTTTATATCACAACAAAAAGTGTAATTTTAGGAAACTTTAAGGGACTACCTATTCATCATTTACTATATTTTCTTCACTTTAAAATTTAAATCTCAGACAACCTTACAAATTTAAATCTTCTACCACACTGGAAAAAGAGTTTAATAATTTAATTTGAGGAGTTTTGAAACCTCCCATTTCCCTAGATAATCCCTCTATATTTCTGGTAAATGACAATTTTCTGCTTCTCCTAAATGGTTTTATGTATTTTTAATCAGCCCGATCTTCTTCTCTCAGTCCCTATTTTATGCATTTAAAATCTTTAGTCCTTTATGGTTATTTGGAGTGGTCTTCAATAAACCTTCTTGCTAAGTTACATTTCACTACAACACAGAAAAATAGTTTATTATATTAGTTTTGAAAATTGTTACTACATACCTTTCCATTTAAATAACTTCTACTTAGAAATTTTGGAGCTTTAAACACATTTTGTTAACTGGAGTTTTACTTCTACCTGCCTGCCAAATTTAAATTTTCTACAACACCTAAAAGTGTTTTTTTTTCTGTTTGAACGTAATTT